>VXAC01006323.1:178088-233267 GCA_013399225.1 Rhipidura dahli
AAAAAAAAGCCAACAGAAATTAAATGGGGCATCAAAACTGAAATGGTGTAAAGCAAAGGACTAAACCAGCGAGCGGGCCAGCCAAGAGGGGTCCTGCTGCTTCCACTGACCTGGCACCAACTAAGCACCCAGCTGCACCCTATAAAAGCCCTTTCCTTTGGCTCCCTGCTTCACAGCAGCCTGGCAAATCCTGCACTGCCTGGGAAAGCACTTTCCAACCTCCGTCTCTGGGTTCTCGAATTTCTTTGAAGGGATCTGTGAAAATTATGTAAGAAAAGCAAATCTTTTGCCAGGAGGCTTAAATTTAAGAGTCTGTACCTCCAGATGGAAGTGATTAGTTGTCCCCAGACTGGAGGAGGCCAAATCCCACAGCGGGAATGCCCAGGACACTGCCAAGCAATGGTGGTTAGAGAGGAGGGAAGGAGGGGGGCAGTGGGTTTGGTGAGGTATTCAGGTACCCAGGGGATTTTCCAAAGTAGCAGCAGGTCTAATTCCCACTGCAGTCACTGCCTGAGCTGCTGCACCAGGGTGTTCCTGAGCATCCCGGGAGAAAACCTTGGCAAGTGTGGCCCTACCCAGGCACCTTCTCAGGAGGTGGGGAAGGTGGAACCCACAGCTCACCGAGGACAGCTGATCAGCCCAGAGAAGCAGAGTGTGATACATTTCCAAGGCAAATCTATAAATCCCATCTCACCCAACTGCAATAAAGAGCTTCTAATTCTCTGCAGATGGGGTGGACCCGAGAGCCCCCCAAATATCACCTGCAAGAAGCAGCAGATCAGTGCTGGTCACTGCTTCTCACTCCTCTGATGCTTTTTTAATCAACAAAAAGCTCTTTTCCTGAGGAATGATTGTTTTCAAACCTCTTACTCCCATCCTTGAGTCAAACCCAGATGTTTAGGCCCAGTTTGCCTCGAGGACTCTGCTAAATCCACTTAGCCCAGTTGGCACTGGAGTGGGAGCCACACACTTTCCAGGAGCCTCCAGGAGACAGAGGGAAGTGGCTTTTCAGAAAGGGCAGAGATAATCCTTCCACTGCTGTCTGAGCACCCTGCCCAGTAGGACATTTTGGGTGCTTTCCTTCTGTTTTTATGCTCTGTTGCTGTCTTTACCCTGGCAGAATGACTCCCTTCTCCCCAGCACTCCCAGTGAGGAGGCTGACGAGCCCTGGCCATGGCTGGCCACGCAAAACAACACAGAATGTGTCAAATGAACCAAACCAAAAGGAACAAACTGGAAAACAAAACATAAATCAAGCCAATAGTTTGAAACAAACAAACAAAAAAACACCAGAAAGGAAATCATAATAATAAAATAATACTGATATAAAAAGTGACTCCTTCCAGAACATTCCCAGTCTGTTTACCTACCTTCCACGCTTCAACTGCTAACTTACAAGACTTTCTTACAAAAGAACAAGAGGAACTGAGCTACGAGGCCAGACCAAGCTCCTGGTGGGTTTCTGCACATGACTGGCTGTTAAAATGCCACTCTGCCCATGGTGAGTCCCCTGAGTCCTCCCCCAGCAGCAGAACCCCAGCCATTGCAGAAATGGCAACTTTGGACCCCAATCTGGTCTCTTTTGCTAAACTGTCAGCACAAAGAGCAGGGCAGCACATTCCCAGAGACACATCTCCTTCCCCCTGGCTCTCCCCATCTGCTGTGACTGATGCACCACCTCTCCAGGACAGAGGTGCACTGCTCTCCCCACGTCCCAGAACCAGCTCAAGGATGGTTTCAAGGCACAGAGGGAAAGCCTCAGCCCCCTCCCACTGCTGCCACGGTGCCGTTCCCTTCTTTTTTTGTCCTCATTAGAGCCTGGGCATATTAAAATCCACCTTTCCTGCTTAGTTCCAGCCAAAGCCACCACAGCCGAGAAACCCACTGCAGAGAGGGTCTGACCTGACCTACCCTTGGTCCTGAACCTCATTCTGAAAGCCCCAGGAAGCCCAGCTCCAGCTGGGGCACTGTCTGCGCTGCCACGCTCGCTCACTCACCCTCTACACGCCAGCACAGGGACCTACTCAGAGGCCCTGGGGTGAGGCCTCCTTTTGGGATGGTTTTGCACTTTCTCTGGTCAAAAAGGCAGGGTGGGGGGGTGGGTGATGGGGGAGAAGGGCCAGGTCCTGCCCGGCCCCCTCCCCGTCACTCCCGGACTGCAGCAGCGCAGGAGAACAGCCAGGGCTGCTGGCTGGCCACGCTGGAGACGCCTCTGGGGAGCTCATGGCACTGTTTCCTTCACAATCCAGCCCACCCTGTGTGACCCTGGGCACGCTGGGGACAGCGCCAGGAGCCGGGGGCTGCGGCAGGAGCCCAGAGCCACAGACCCCAGCGGGGCTCAGCTGGGCACCCAGCCCTCCCCTGGGCAGGGAGCCGGGCACAGGCAGGAGCCCCCGGCCAGGAGAGCACAGCCTGTGCCTGCTGGCTGCTTTCACCAGCCTTTTGGGACCCCTCCCCACCCTCCCAGGGCTCCAGGGCATCCGGGAGTGTCTGCAGAGCCACAGGGTGGACTGTATTTGTGAATCTGCTTGAGACCAGCCAGTACTCACCTGAGCTGCACCTTTTACATGCTTTAAAGGTGACTGTCCAAGCCACAAGAATGACCCTTGCTGACCTTGTACAATATCACGTTTTTTAACCCTTTAGGTACCATAGACTTTGGGTGTTTCATTCACTTCAATGTGCTGTGGGGAGGGGGTCGGGAAGGAGGGTGGAGCTGACGTGGGGGGAGCAGCGTTTCTTGGGCAGGAACAGAGGGTGAGAAGCCCCCTCGTTCCTCTGCACCTGCACTCGCAGCCTCACAGCGCCCACCCTGCCGCCCCTGTCTGCTGAGCTCGCTTTGCACTCTGGAGTTTCCCAGTGGGAGAGTTGCCAGGGAGCCTGGGAAGGTCACGGCTGACCAGAAAGGGCAAACCAGCTTCCCCCAGCCACGAGAGTCTGTCAGTTTTACAAGCTACGTCTCTGGTACTTGAAGAGTTAAAACCCAGCTACTTCAAGAAGAAAAAGATACTTTACCTTTAGTTTAATGGATTTTACTTTGGTTATGATGCTCAGGAGGAGCCACCCTGGCAGGGAGGTGCAGGGAGGGGCTGCCACATGCGGGTGGGTGCTGGGAGGGGGCGGCAGGAGCGGGAGGAGCGGGGAGGGGGCTCTGTCAGTCCCGAGACAAGAGGCCATCGTGGTGTGACATTGCCCAGCCGGGGACAGGGGAGCAGGGAGCTGCTTCACTGGGCGCAGGGCATGCAGGCAGGCAAGCAGAGAGCAGAAGAGAGAAGAAAGAAGAGGCATGGAGCGGGCCAAGGAGGAGCTGAACGGAAAGGGAGCTGCGGAGGGAAGACACAAAAGCCTGTCCCGAGCCAGAAGGTCTGTGAGCCGAAGGATGTCACCCGGACCAGGGAGAATTGACTCGTTCCTCCAACAGCCAGCCAGGAAAAAATGTTTCACCGTGTTACAGGACACTGACAGCTCCCAGCTGATGTTCTCAAGAGCATTAAATTAATGAGACTCTCCCTAAGAAAGCTGAGCTACAGAGAGAGAAACCCGTCCGTGTTCTCAGCAGGTGCCAAGTTAGAAAAGCCCCAAAGCCTTCCCTTTTCCCAGCTCCCCTTTTCCTCACCCTTAAGGGACAAATTTTCACTAAGCCCTACTGCCACCAGCTCCCACACTCCTCTTCCAGCTTGTTTTATTGAACCAGAAAGCACAAATCCCAGACCCTCTTTGCCTCCCATCCCCACGGATCTCAAGGAGAGAAACCCCTTGGAAAACAGAAGCAGAGTGTAAGTTTAACACTTATTTTTCAGGTCCTTTCAGTTCATTTCCCCCACCCCACAGAGATGCTCCCTCTGACAGTACCACACTGGGATCAGAACCAGCAGATGTGCAGCAGAGTCAGGAAAGGATTTTCCTATGAAACGTAGAGAGAGGATGGAGAAAAAGAAAAGAAGGAAAAAAGGGGAAAAACATTTGAAAGAAAGAAAAAACCAAAAATCTTTGAATGGAGTGGAGGCCTGAGCAAGCCCCAGTAAGGAATTCTGTCTATGCAGAAACAGACTCCCCTTTCTTCCCACTCCTCAGGGACAGAAAGAGAAGGAGACAGGGAAAGGGAGAGACAGCAGGGTGTGACAATTAAAAAGCCCAGCCGAGAGCCTGCTGCTCCCCCTTGTCAGGGGCTCTGAGGGATGGGAGCAGGGCTCTCCCTCCTCACACTGGTGACCAGAGCCACTTCTGAGTTAGTTCTGCTCCCGGCTACTCCAAACTGCAGCGGAGTGATTTAGTAGAGATGAGAGGAGACAGAAAACACAAAGAACAGCTGCCACAGCCACTCATGCAGTGAAAAAACACCTCATTTAAAAGCAAAGATCTGTGAAAAGCCCAGGTTGAAATATTGCCATCCAGGGTTATTGTCCCCGGGGCAACAGCGAAGGGAGACAATCCATTAAACTAAAACCAGCACGTTTTGGTTGCATACACTCCATCCTGGTGTCAGCAGCATCCCCCTCCCAGCCTCCACAGGACTCCTCTCTCCCGCTCTGCCGCAGCCCAAGCGGGGCCATTCCCAGGGCTCCAGGCCTTCCTCCCCTTGGCTGTGGAGGTGCTCATGGCAAAGAGCACGGGCACCTCTTCCCCCAAGGCTGGGAAAGGCTGGAGCTGTGCGCAGCCACCTTCCCTTCTGCTCTCCATCCCGCCTCCCTGCCCCACTGCTGTGCCCCTGGCTGGCTCTGAGTGGGACAGGCAGCGGGTGCCACCCCCTGAGCATGCTCAGCACCACGGCCACTGTGGCCACCAGCCAGCCCTCACTGCTCCCCCCAGCACCCCAGAGCCCGGCTCTGCTCCCGGCTCGCAGCTCAGCTCCCTGCCCCAGCGAAGGGAGAGGACAGCAGCTCCCAGAGGGGTCCCCCCCGCCCCCAGCTCCGTACCCCTGTGCCCACCATCTCTGGCTCCCTGCCTGTGGACCCTCAGAGAAGGGTGGGAAAGGAGAGACACCTACTAGACTGCAAGGTGCGCTCTCGGACCTCCGGGGTGAAGGCCCCCAGCCCCAGAGCCGAGCGGGCGGCCAGCCGGAAGACATACTCAGTGTTGGGCTTCAGGCCTTCCACCGTGAACGAGGTCGTTGGCTCGAAGTTCTTCAGCACCTGGGATGGGCGAGGGGGGGAAGAAACAAAATAAACCCAAACAACAGGCAGCAGAGGTGAGGCGTGCCCGGAGACACGGGCTCTGCTCCCCTCGTCCCGACGCCGCGGGGAGCGGCGAGCCCTGCTCCGCTCTGGGCTCACCTCCTTGCTGCGCTCTCCTTCCCTGTAGAGCAGCTCGTACTTCACGATGATATCCTGGCGAGGGGGGCTCCACGACAGCACAATGCTGGTCTCGGTCTTGGCCTCCGCTCGGAAGTTCATCGGCTGCCCAGGAACTGGCACGGAGAGGGAGCCGACGGGGCAGAGGAGGCAAGAGGAGAAACGGGAGAAACCACATTAACTTGGCTAATCTGGAGGCTCTTGCCCTGTTTTCTTCAAAGCCTGTGTGGGAAGAGCACGTCAGCAGCAAAATGCCACACAGCAGCGTGGGCAGGTCCTGCCTCCCACTGCAGGGCTCCAGCGTGTCCAGAGCTGCTGGAGGTGGAAGAATCCCAGTGGATCACCTGCCTTTCTCAGCAGAATACAACCCTTCCCATGAATACCAGCACTACAAGATTCTGGAAGTAGGAAGCCCATGAGCAGCCCATTGAGGACACAGGGTTTCCTCCTGTTCCCCACACCAAAAATGTTCTGGGTGACAGCCATGATAAAACACCTTGTGTTTGCAGCTCAACACATCTGCTGTGACAGCTGGGGCTCTGTTTTGCTCCCCCTGCAGAAAAAGGCAAAATGAGGCTCATTCCCCACTCATCTCTGACAAAGCAGTTTCTGGGTACTTTAGGGAGAGTTAAAGCGTCACTGCTGCCTGGGCAGTTTGACATCTGTTAAAGACATTTAAAATAATGGAATGGCTTGTGTTGGAAAAGACCTTAAAGCTCATCCAGTTCCATGGGCAGGGTACACCTCCCACTGTCCCAGGCTGCTCCAAGCCCCATCCAACCTGGCCTTGGGCACTTCCAGGGATGGAGCAGCCACAGCTGCTCTGGGCACGCTGTGCCAGGGCGTCCCCACTCTCCGAGTAAATAATTCCTTCCCAGTGTGGAATCTAAATCTCCCAATCCAACCAGCAGCTCTCCTTGCCAGAGCCCAGGTCAGCGACACTGCTGCTCACCTCCTTCCTGTGTCTTAACCTGGATGGGGTCAGACAGGGGCCCGTCCCCCACGGAGGTGAAGGCCAGCACCCGCACGGTGTAGGTCTCGTCCTCGAGGAGGCTGCCCACGGTGGTCAGCAGGCTGTCGTCCACGTTGTGCTTCTGCCAGTTGCTGACGGGCTGGTCGGGCTCCATGGTGTAATAGACCCGGTAGCCGCGGATCTGCCCGTTGGGCTCCACCGGCTCCTCCCACTGGATGATCATCGTGGTGCTGCTCAGCATCCGGCCCTGCACGTTGCGGGGGGCACTGGCAGGAGCTTGTTCCCCGGTGTGAGTGACCACTGACTCACTGGGAGGCCCCTGCCCGATGCTGTTGACTGCGGAGACCCAGATCTCGTACTCGGAGTTGGGGCTGAGCCCCCCGATGCTGTAGCGCGTGGTGGTGATGTCCTCCTTGATCTGGTACGGCCCGTCCTGGCTCTTAGACTTGTACTCAATGACATAGTAGGACACGGGGTCTGGATTTCCAGAGTCCCAGGTGATGGTGATACTCGTTGCTGTTGTCTCTGTCACCACTGGCGTCCCAGGAGCCTTGGGAAGTGCTGAGAATCAGGAAGAACAGGCATTTAAAAAAACCCCCACAGATGCTGAAGTGGTGCCTAATTGGGCTGGTTAGGGCTGCAGGAGCCGGAGGCACAGCACCAATCCCAGCAGCTCAGGAAAGTGCTGCTGGAATATTATGAACCTAGTTATCCACCCTATTATCCTCCTTCAACTGCTCCATCAAAGGCAAAGTGTTCAGCTGAACATCTGGAGCCGTCAGCACAGGCTGCAGCTGCACATCCGCCGGCTCCCAGGGCAGGGGGGAGAGCAGCTCCCCCTTCCCAGCACGTGCCCATCAGTGCTGGGAGTGCTTCCCCTCAGGCCACAGGGCTGTGTGAACCCCATCTCCCCCCTCCTTCGGGCAGGGACTCCCCCCTGGAGCCTGCTGGGCACTGCACGCTGCCCGACGCTTTAACTGCACCTGAAATGTGTTCCAACTTCACCTCCTCTCAAGCATTATGTGCTGTCCTCAACACACACTTTAGACCTTTTCCAACCTTCCTTTTCAACCTCATCACGGAATCCCAGAATGGTCTGGGTTGGAAGGACCCTAAAGCCCATCCGGTGCCACCCCTGCCAGGGACAGGGACACCTCCCACTGGCCCAGGTGGCTCCAAGCTGCGTCCAACCTGGCCTTGAAGCCAAACTTCTCTAGACCTGATCACAGCAAAGCTCAGACTTCTCCTTTCACCCTCTGCCTGGGAGAGCTGCAGGTGCTCACACACAGGAACAGAGCAGGGAACAGGATCCAAATGGAATTACAAAAGGCAGAAGGTACCAGCAGGGTGAGAGTCTCCATCTGAGGAGATGGGAGAGGTGGAAGCAGAAGCAATCTGCCCTACACAGCAGCTTTTTAGATTGAGAGGGTAAGACGGAAAAAGGGGAAGGAAGGAAATACTCAGGAAAACAAAGAGGACCTGAGTCCAGCCCCAGGTGTCCTTCTGCTGGCACGGGCGCCCCACTGCCTGTGCAGAAGCTCAGAGCAGGTGCCATGCCAATGTTCTCTAGTCCCTGCTCATTTCTCCTGTCAGACCTTCCTCAGACAGATCACTGATACAACAGGATTGTTTGTCCTTATTCCTCCCCTTCTCCGAGAGTTTCTCCTCTCCCCCACCCTCTGATCCTTTCCCACCCCATCTCTCCCAGATCCCTCGTGGGCAACACCAGCACTCGGAGCAGACAGCAGCTCACACAGAGCTCTCCACTCACCCAACCTCAGGGGTTCCTGCTTGGGTTTAATACTCCCCTGCTGAGGACAGAATAGATTGAAGATGGCACCCATGCTCCTCTTGGGAATCGCTAGCTGGAAGCCGGGGTTATTCCCCATCTTGCTGAGGCAACAGTGGCCACTAAGATGCTGGAACTAAGCTCTGCTGCAAGGGCTCACATGCCAGAGATCCTCAAGGCCTTGGCTTGGAACAGGATGGCATGCAGGCTCCAAGCCATCCAAGGCTCCTTGCACAGTGCCCAGCCAGCCGCGTGTGCCAGGACACACACAGCATGCGGGGACTGGAGTCACAGCTTTCTTCACAACAGCTCAGGTGTCCCAAAGCCAGGGAAGGTCTCAAGCCACCAGCTTCCTCTCCACTGCGGGTGTCCCTGTGCGTGGGATCCCCGAGCACACATGCACAGAGCCCAGCACGGGGCCCTGCTGGTGCACAAGTCTGTCCTGCTGCTCGTGCTCACAGATCTCCACATGTCCACACACAGGCCAGGACAGGGACTGACCCTCCTGCAGCCGGGCACCCACGACCCAGCCACGGCGTCCCTGGCCATGCACACACATCCCACTCATGCAGGAGCACCTGGACATGCAGGACCATGCCCCTGGCCATGCACACACGCACATCCCACTCGTGCAGGAGCACCTGAACGTGCACAGCGTGTCCCTGGCCATGCACACACACCCCACTCGTGCAGGAACACCTGGACACGAAGGACTGTGGCCCTGTCCATGCACACACACACATCCCACTCGTGCAGGAGCACCTGAACGTGCAGAGCTGTCCCTGGCCATGCTCACACATCCCACAGGAGCACCTGGACATGCAGGACCGTGTCCCCCGTGCAGGTCAGACAGCCACGGGCTCTCCCCATGCAGACACACGGTGACACAGGCACAAACCATGGGACATTCCCACTCTGGTGACACATCCCACCAAGGCTCCCATGCACGGGCAGGACACGTGCCCAGGTGTGCCCTGCACCCATGCTGGGACACTCAGCTCTGGCCGTGCCCCCAGGCCCCCCTGGCACGTGCCCACTCCCCCTCGTGCAGCCAGGACCCTGCTCCCGTTCCCTTACATTTCACTGTGATCTGGGCAACGGCCTCGATGACTCCCAGGCTGGACATGGCCACGCAGGTGTAGTTGGCAGAGTCCTTGACGTCCGTGAGCTCCAGGACGTTCCTGCCCACGGGCATGTCATCCTCGGGCGTCAGGTCCTCCGCTCCCTGCATCCACTTCACGTAGGGCATGGGGGACCCCACGGCCACGCAGGTGATGTTGACGTTGCCCCCGGGCATGATTTCATGGCTGACAGGGAGGATGGAGAAGCGAGGGGCCACACGGCGAACTGTGGACGAGACGCACAGAGGTAACAAAAAAACAAAACGGAAAACCAAACCAAAACAAACGAACGAACAAAAAAACAAAGAGAAAAAAAACCAAAAAACAAACAAAAAAAAAAAAAAAAAAGGAAAGAAGAAGAAAGGAGAAAAAGAAAAAAGAGTAAAAGATAATTTAAATATAGATGGGGTTTGTCATCGTTTATTTTCTTCCTTCATTAAAAACAAAACGAAAAAACAAAGAAAGGAAAAAATCAAAAACCAAAAACCAAAAAAATTAAACTCCAAATAAATTTGTACTTCACAAACAATATATAGAATATAGACATAAAAGCGATATTTCATAGCAACAGGGTTCCATTGATCAAGATTAGACCCATCACAGCACAGATAAATACACAAAAATTTATTAGCAATTTCTCATCTTTACTGGCAAGAGCTGGCATGGCGAGCGCCCAAACTTCTCCTCCGCGGCCGCTGGGGCCCCCAGCTCCCCGCTCCACACCCCGGGAACCTGCTCCTCCCTCTCCCAGTGGGGTCTGGGTCCCAGGTCCCCTTCTCCCGAAGGAACAGCCTGTCCACCCCCACGGCCCGGCGTGGGCCAGGTGCCCCCCAGAGAGGGGCCCTCTCCCACCCGGGGCTGCTGCAGGGGTGGGGTGGGGGGTCAGGAGAAGGTTGGGATGGGGATGGAAACTTCTCAGCGTTTTGACTTGTTGGACCCAGAGAATTCAACAAAGAGAGAAGTGTCACATCCCCAAATTCCTGACGCTCCACTTGAGAAGCAAAAGGCAAAAGGATAAACGAGGGAGGAGAGGGAGTCCCCGGAGTGGGACAGAATTTAGTTGGTGTCTGTGTGTGAGAAGCGTCCAGGGGAACGCAGCCCCCCTGGAGCGAGAGACAGTGTGGAAAAGATGAGAAACTCTAATGAAATTTTTGTGGTTTTCGGGTATAGAAACCCTAACGAAGCCTCTTTAAGATCTGACACGGTTCCATCGATAGATGCAGCTCTCAGAGTCACAAACATCATGCAAAATAGGTAAAAAAGAGAGAGAGAGAAAGAGAGAAAGAGAGAGGAAAATGCAGAGAAATACAATTTCTGGGCGGCAGCAAATGCCCACATGGATACTGGATAGAGAGTGAGCGACAGAGAAAGGAAGGAAGACCAGGAGAAGGAGAACAAGAGGGGAAGGGAGAAAGAAGAGAGAGAGAGAGGGAGGGGAGGGGGAAACCCACTTTAATGCTGCATACTTTTTCTAGCTGATGTGACTCAATGTGGTGGCTCACATTGTCACATCTCAGCCCTGGCGGAATAATAAATAGAATAGAATTAATAAGAAAAACAAGGTAATGAAACTTTTAACATGTTGAGAAAACAGTGACATGTTCTGTGCATCTCCTTAGCAGAGAGGTGGATGCAGCTTCCAGACCTTACACAGGAAGAACATGGACGCAAAGGGGAGGCTGTGGTTTCCTTGGCTCCGTTTTCTGAGCTACCTGGGCTGGCTGGAGGGATGGTGGGTGCCCTTCCTTAGGGGGGGAAAGCAGGGAACGGACAAAGGAGAACGTGTGTGGATCAGAGAGGGGCTCAGGGCGGGGTCTCATCCCACAAGAAAGAGAAAAGGATACAGGACCCGGGGAAAACGCAGGAGCAGCAGCAGCTGGAGGGGAGCAGGAGTGCAGGATCGCTCCAGCCTCAGGGACAGCCATGCAGGAGCTGCCTCAGGCAGGGTGGGCGAGGGGGCAGGAGAGTCCGGAGTGCTGGGGGGCTGAGAACTCCCCGTTCTGCCGTCTGTGCCCAGGTAAGCTCTGCACAACCCTCCGGAGCTCGGCGCCTCACACCAAAGCGTAGCAAAGCCCAGCAGAGCTGAGCCTGCCACTGTCCCTCCCAGCACCCTCAGATGTCCCCTGGAACTGATGTCCTGGGGCTTGCTGGTGTTTATCTTCCAGCTTTATGGGTATTTTGCAAAGGCAAGGGCACTGCCAGGAGAGGCAGAGGCTGCTTGTGGGGCTTTGGCAAACAAAAGCCACCCGCAGCCCCTGCAGGGTGACAAGGGACAGAGTCACAGCCAGGTCTGCTCTCCCCATCGGGCTGTCAGAGCCCTTTCTGCAGGAACCAGTGGCCAGGAACCCGCACTGGGAGGAGAAGGTTTCCAGACTGGTGGCACAAGGAGCTCAGAGGTGGCGAAGGGGAACTCCTGCATGCACGGATTTGCAGAGAGAACGGGGGGCATGCCCTCAGCTGGGGAAGGGATTGGGATGTGGAGGGAGGGACTGCAAACTCTCCTGGCCACTGACACTGGAAGATGATTTTCTACCTGCAGAAAGGTGTTCCACCTCAGGCACTGGCTCAGAGGATCAGGCAGCCTGCTCCTTCCTCCCTCCTGCCACTGTGGAGAACACTCAGCCCGAGCCACGAGGGTACAGCCCTGCTGCCTACATCACCCTGCTCCCCACTGCTTCCAGAGGGACCACACTTCAGAAAATGGAGCCAGGTGGAAACCACACCTGTCACAGTCTGAGACAAGATGGAGAGAACTCGGAAATAAACAAGTGGGGTCAACATGCAGACAGATCTGGGGCGGGAATGACTCTTCTGAGGGGGGCTGGTATGTAACCTTCTGGAGAGGGGAGGCAAGGTGGGAAAGGTGAGGAGGAATGGGGAGACACATCCGGACAAGATCCGGTCAGCAAACAGCATCAACAGCAACAAACAACGGCAGGTGGGATGCAAACACTGAGTTGTCATGGGAACAGAACAAGACAATTAATCCAAACCGAAGCTAATCGCAAAGAAATGAAACCCAACTGAAAGAGAAAGGGAAAAAAAAAACCAAAGAAAAGAAAAGAAAAAGAAAGAACATACCAGAATTTAATAACTGAAAAGCATCATCTGATGTAGGGTGGAGTGCTGAGAATCGGAGTCTGAAGGGAACCGACTGTTGCTGGCTGTGGTTTGGGGCAGGGAAGGAGAAATCCACTCACAAAACACAAGCTCAGGGGCTGTGCAGAGCATGTTCCCAAAAATCTGCAGAGCAGCCCTCCCCTCCTCCTGGCAGCTCCCAGGGGTCTCAGGGGTCACCACTTTGGGCCGGTTTAATGGCATTTGTCACTCTCCAAGGGAAGCACCCAGCACCCTTGGCTGCCAGCCCTCGGCACCGCCCGCTCCATGAGAAGGGAGAATTTGGATGGGGGCTGATATGAGCCCAAAACAGGCAGCAGCACTTCCTTGGTGCATCCTGGTTTAAAAAAATCCACACTCTCCTGTGTGCACAGATACACCAACATCCACACAGTGATCTAGGATGGGAAAAGAACTCCAGTTAAATGCTGGAGACCTCAGAGAGTCCCCTGGATACAGCCCTGTGATGGCTCAGGGCTGTGACAACCACAATAGTTACAGGGCTCGTCTCTGGCTACCCAGAGCCATCAGGCTGCTGTTTATTTTAATTGCTACACCACTTGCATTTGGCTGGAGACAGGGAGCTTGTCAAGCTGAGAATCTCTGGGTCAGCCTTTAGGTGAAGGCCCAGGAGGAGGAGAGCCATGGTGGAAAGGAAGCTGGAGATGGAATCAAGGCCAATTTCAGCTCTGGGTCCAGCTCCACAACAGCTGAAGGAGGGGAATTTTACACACAAAAAAAAAAGGATCAAGAGATTCCTTCCATTCTGCTATCCAACACTTTCACAGGATCAGGAAGAACAGAACTGCCCTTTCTGGACAGGAAACATTGGGACGGGGCAGTCAGGGCTCTGCTTTAGAGACACCTGTCTGATAATACTTTTCCCAGTTTCTGGTGCAAGAAGGACCTTCCCTGAGTTCCAGGGGCGTTTGGTTTCCAGGACAGCTTTGCCAGACCCCGCATGCGTACATGAAGTGCATGCTCCATGTGCAACAGCTCCCGACGGACACACACAAGCAGGCACACACAAACAGACATTGTCCATGGCCAAAAAACTCTCAGGAGCTTTTTTTTTTTCAAACAAGGATACAGCTTGTTATGATAGAACCAGATTCCAGGACTGGAGCTGGATGTTTGGGATGCAAGTTAAATTATTTCAATGCAGAGAAGTCATTTTGGAGGCACAGGAAATTTCCTTAAGTGCAGTTAGTTATGAGTCTGTTTAACTGTTGGATGAGCATTTCACACTGCAAATCTGCACCCCAAATTGTGCTCTTTTTTTAGAAACAGAACAGATCCATAACTTTTCACACCCTTGGGAAGCCAATTGGTTTTGTTGCTGCTCACGGAGGCAGAGGTTGACCCAGTTTGTGTTCTGTGAGTGGCATTTTTGGCTTTTTTGGTCCCAATCAGCACGGCTCAGGTTCCCCACCACCACCACTCGGGGTCCACAAGGTGAGAGGTGTTTTTGCAGCATTTACAGACCTGATTGGAAGAGACACTGGGAGATTCAGGGTTGACTTTTGCAACACCAGAATCCATCTTTAAAATGTGTTCCCATGGTGCTGCTAACGACAGAAACCTGAGGACCAACCAACGAGTTTGTGCTGAGGAAACGCACCAGATGCTCTTTTAAAGCCCCTTCCAGATTCCCTCAGAGAGAAAAAATGTTGGAGTAGGAGCGAGGTGGGGAGAGGAGAATGTCCTGGACGAGAACCTGTCACTTCAAACCCCGATTCACATTAAACCAACTCAAAGAGAAATGCATCTTGTACCTTAAAGAAGAAATTAATTGAGAAAGGAAACAAAAGAAAGTGAAGTGACTGGTTGAAAGCACCAAACAAAACCAAATGGTATTAAACATTTTGACACTCAGCAAGCTGCTGCTCCAAATGAGGTGAGAAGGCGGACATTATTGGCCATTTTGGGGAGACAGGAGTCATTCCGTCTTGCTCCAAAATGAGGAGGGGTAGGGGAAAGGGTGCCAAAATAATGTGCAGCCTCTACATTATTAGTGAAGCTTAGATTACACCTGTCCTCCCCTCCCAAATGTGGTCTGTCCCTGCCCCTGAGTGTCCGTGCAGCCGCCTCTGCCTCCTCCCTCTCCCGTTCCAGCTCCAGGTTCGTTCCTCTGGGGCGAGACCTTGGTGGGGTTTGGATTTCCGACCTCCGCCCCTCCACAGGACGAGAAACTTCCCTCCTCCTGCCATCTCCTTCCTCATTTCCTTCACGGTAAATAAGAATAAATAAGTAAATAGGTAGATAAAGAAAGAATGGCTTGGATTTGGTCTGGAGGAAATCCATTACCTTCTCAATAATTGTTACTTTTCACTTAAAGAAACCACATTAGCTGAGCGACAGGCTGGCTGAACATCTCTGGTCTTTTGTAATTCTTTTTTTTTTTTTCCTGTTGTTTTTTACAGGATTGAACAGAAGATCATCAGAATCCAATTGTTTTTCAAACAGCTCTGTAATTTTAAACACAGACTTGACTGGTTTGGTTTTTCTTATTTTAATTTGACAAGGTGTAATCTAATTTTTCCCCTAAAACAAAGAGAACAGCGATGCAAAAGGTGTAAGAGACACAGGCAGGCAGAGATTTCGAGATCAGTACAGCACAGTGTTCCTGCAAAGTGCCCTCTATAGAGAGATAGTCATGTATATACATAGATATATACACAGTTTGGATTTTTTTGGTTGGGTTCTTTTTTTTTGGGGGGGTGGCTTTTTGTATCTATTTCCATTTCCTGATACCCTTGAGAAATCCTTCTGCAGAAACACAGTGAAGTTTTGATTTGCTTTGTTTGGTTTGGAACTAGAATTTCAGAGCTGAGGACACCCCAAACATGGACAGGGCGCTCCCCCACCCACAGAAGTCCTAAAATAACCCTTAAAAATCAGCCCAGAACTCTCCATCCCTCAATTTTAGCACCTGGAAGCTGGGCACTGCAGAGGCAGCTGTACAGCCCAGTGGTGGTTCTGCCTCCCTCCTTCTCCATTAAAGAATTTATCAATCTGTTCTAAAAAGGTATTAAAATTCCTACAGTTTAAAATACCAATGACTGTTTTGACCTTATGGCCATTTGTTAAATCTCTGGTGCAAGTGGAATTATTTCCTTCAACCTCTTAAGTGGGATTGAAAGGGAAAAGCTCAGCAATGGCTCCACCTGGAACCAACCAGCAGCTCTGGTCTGATGGTCAAATTACTCATGAGCCAAACTTAACCCAGGCTACAGGCTAAATTATTGCTTAAATTAGTCACATTTTAATCTATTTTGAAGCTTTATTTCCTGAGGTGCTGGGCACACTATTCCTGCCCTTTCTGGAGGTTTTATTTTAATTGATTTCCACTAGTTCAGCTCTTAGGTGCTTTGCCCTGGCCTGGTTTCATCTGTGGTCTCTCAGTGAGCTGGGGTTTTCTAGAGAGCCTTGGGAGTCACTGGGAATGCTCTCGGCAGGGCCTGGGCTGCAGAACCTGGCTCGGGGTGATGAGGTTTGTGCTGATGGTGACAAAGGCAGAGCCTGAGTGGGCACTGGGCTGCTTTCAGTGCCTGCTGAGCCATTTACAGCTCCCTGGGCTGGAAAAGAGCAGAGCCACGAGAAGCTCGAGGAGAGAGCAGAAAGGATTATCCCTGCAGCATCCCAGCTGCTGCCTCTGGTCCCTCCCGACAGGGCCCCACTGCCTGAAAAGGGGATAATTGTTAATTCTGCTGAATTCAACCACCACAAGCCGTCCTGTGCCAGCAGCAGCAGCTCTGCACGCCCGGGGGCCCTGAAGCACAGCCCACGTCCCTCCTTCTCTCCATGACGCAGAGGAGCACAGCAACACCAGCTCCTTACACACAGCGCTCCACCCCAGCCAGCAGCTGGGTTCTGGGATCAAACCAGAGCAATCGAGGCGGCCACCTGCAGCTTCCCAAATTAGGAGAAGAGCTGCAAAGTGCTCCGTTTGCAGGGGGCAAACCAGCCGTGGCCACAGGTGCTGGGTGAGGGGACTCGTGCCCTGGCCGGGGCAATGGCTGAGCCCCCCACGTGCTCCCTGCTCACAGACAGAAACACCAGAGTGCTTTGGGCTGGAAGGGACCTTAAAGCCCACCCAGTGCCCCCCCTGCCATGGCAGGGACACCTCCCACTGCCCCAGGCTGCTCCCAGCCCCAATGTCCAGCCTGGCCCTGGACACTGCCAGGGGTGGGGGAGCCTCTCAAACACCACCACGGGCACACAGCTTGTAGCTCTCAGGATTTTGAATCCATTCACTTCTGCTTCTGACCTGGGGCATCCCCACGCCACGATCTGACCTGTAATAGCACACAAGGCAAACCCTTAACCAACAATTTCAAGGCTGTGCCCGTGGTTTGGGCTGGAAGGACCTCAAAGCCCATCCAGGGCAGGGACACTTCCACCAGACCAGGCTGCTCAGAGACCGTGACCTCAGCAAACCACACGACCTCTTCTAGCCAGGTATCAAAGCCCTATTTCCTCACCCAGTGTCATTCCAGCCTATCATGATTACCTCCCATTTAGCTTTAGTTTATTGCTGTTGATATCATTATTATTATATTTTTTTAATTGGCTCTTAAGGAAGAATTTAATCTTCAAGCCTTCTCAGATCACAAGAGATTCTTAGCAGCAGCAGTGCAGTTTGGCCATGTTAGAAATATTTTATAAAAGAGAAAATAAACAAATAAAAAATAATGGTGTATAAATCCCTTTTTAATTGCACCTAAATCCTGAAACTCAAACTCCTAGTCACGAAGGAAAATCCTGTAATTAGGAGTGATTATCACCTTTTAGTCCTAGGCAGGAGGGAGGTGGGATGGGAAAACCTCGTTTCAAATGCTATTCCTTTTCTCTTGGTGGTTTTTTTTTTTGTGCTTGTTTTTTTAATAGAACAAGCTTTTTTTCTTTCTTTAAAAAGAGCCTTGGGACTGGGGGATGTTTTTTGGCTATTGTTGGCATCCAAGTCAGAAGAGCCACAGCTGGTCTCTTCCCAGAGAATTATCAAGAGCGCAGCATTTGGGAGGGGTACCCTGGTACCTACGGGGAGGGGAGAGACTTGGAAGGGGAGGGGAGAATACCAGCACTGAGGGTCCAAGCACTGAAATCTCAGCATTTTAAGAAAAAAGAGAAGGACAGACAGAGAGAAAGAGAGAGAGAGAGAGAGAGAGAAAGAGAGAGACAGATACTGTGTCAATACTGCACTGGATTTCTCAAAAATCACACAGCTTTAATACCTGTGCCCTAGGAAAGCCACTCCTTTGGTAGCTGATTGAGAGGTGAGGACTGAGGGCAGAGGGAAAGGCACATCCAGGGGAAGGGCTGGCATTCGGTTCTGCACGGGGAAAGCACCAAGCACCACTGGTACCACTGACACACTGCAAACCCCCTGTTCACGCTCCCATGTGCCTCACCCGCTCGGGGCGCACACATGGGAGGCAACAGGAGCTTCTTGGGGATAAACAGGGAGATGAGAAGAGGGAAAAGAGGCATTTTCAGCTCCAATGTCACTGGCCAGATTGCTGCTGCTGTTTGCAATAGCTGCAGCTGCCAGATGTGCCCCAGCACGATTCCAGTGCCTGCACAGCTGCAGCTCCCTTCCCACGCTCCTTCAGGAAGGAGGGCTCTACCTTGGCTGTGCCTGGCTGGGCTTCAAGGTGCCTGCACCAGGCAGTGATGGATAAATCACAGGGAAGGGAGCGGGGCAATGGGGAGAGGCAGAGCCAGGAGGCAGCTGCCTGGCTGCCCTTCCCTCCCAGCGCTCCCAGGATGAGGTGACACCTCCTCCAAGGGATTCTGCCTGGCCACGGGCTCTCCGTGCACTCGTGGGTGCTGCAGGAGAGAACAGCGTGGGATTTGGGAAGAGCAGGAACCTCTCTGTCAGTGCTGACAGCCCCCTGCTCCTGGTGCTCCTGGAGGGAACTGGGCAGTGACCAGTGAGTGAGCTCCCAGCTCTGGGGAAGCCCTTCGGAGCAGGGTCTGGGCTGTTCTTTGTGGCAGGAGGTGGAACAAGAGCCACACCTCAACAAAGAAATAACCAATAATGGGACCCAGGGTCTGCTCTAACTCTTGGAATGACCCCCTGGGTTCTCACCATCTTTTCCACTTCCCAGATCCCTCCCTCCCCCAAAACAAAGGCTTGTCCCAAATAGCAGGGCTTCCATGGACAGGCGTTAGAGCTGTGTGACTCCTTTCCTCCTGGAGGGATTGAGGAGTTCAGTTACCACCGGGTGGGCAGGAACACTGGCTTCTCACAATGCGTTTGGAATAAACTACAGCACAGCATAACCAATCAAAACAGAAACAGGAAATCAAGAGAAAGCAAAAAACCCAACAGAACCAAAAAATTTGGAAAGTAAGAGTAAATCCACTTCAAAGAAACCAGAATTGTATAACAAAAAGAAACTATACATATTTATATATCAAAAAAATAATTCATAATTAATTTAAAAAGTGGCATGCAAAGAAGATTGTTACATTCTCCTATCATGCATCAGGCCCAATGTCCAAACGGCAAGGTAACCATGACGACAAAAAAGTGCAAGAACTCAGCAACATTACCAAAGGATGCATAGAGAGGCCCACAATGCAACTCAACTCATCTCCGCGAGACCCGGGAACGCGCGGGTCTCGCTCATCTTAAAGATTTCTTGCTTTTTCTCTTTTCATTTTTAAAATTTTTTTTCATTTTTTTTTTCTCTTACGAATGTAAAAATGTGGGTAAAGAAAGTAAAAAAGAAAAAAACCACACCAACCTTCTCGTAGCTCTGAGGGATGTTAAGGGGGTTTGATGCGGAACACAATGACATGAGGAGAAGAGAAAAATAGGGGAAACACAGAGAGAGTAAAAAAAGGCCTTCTCAAGGCTGTCAGCTGCAAATTGATTGATTTTTTTTTTCTCTTAACCAAAATAAAAAGAAAGGAAAAAAAATGAAGATAGTAACGACCCTCTTTCCTGCCTTCCTAGCGCTCCCCCTCCCATCCCTTTAAGCCCAACCCAGCTCCGCAGGGAGGCCGGGCTGGGAGCAATCCTAGCTCAGAATCAGCCCCCGCAGGGGTGCTGACCCCGGGCAGGATTCTCCCTCCCTTCAGTCCTTCTGCTCCTCAGAGAGGGGAGCGGAGCCGCCCGGGCAGAGCAGCCCCGGCACGGAGCAGCCCAGGCCGGGTCCCCGCTGCCCCGGCTCCCCCCAGCCCCACACCCAGCCCTGCTCGCTCTGACTCCCCCATGGGACTCAATAAGGAAAAAAGAAATAATTAGAAGAAGGAAAAGAAAAGCAAAACCAAACCAAACCATTTCCTTGCAATGTTCAAACTTACAACTCCTATCCCAGGTGGTCTATAGAGACAAGCATGTTATGGGAGAAACAAGTCAATTGGAAACACAAGAGTGCTCGAGACTCTCTTAAAACAAAAAACGGGAAGAAAAATGTGCATGAACTCTCCCTCCCACCAAAGCAAATCCATTTCAGAAATCTGTTACCTTTCCACGATATTAACACACAAGAAACAAGGAATTAAACAGCATGAAAAACACCCAGACCACAGGCCGAGCTGGCACCCGCTGTGTTCTGCACTCTCTCGGCAGGTTAGTGCTGGTTTGCAGGCTGGCCCAGGTACACACGGGCTCACTGGGGTAGGACCAGGGCTATCACCTGGAGCCCTCTCATCCAGGTGTGGAGACAACACCGTGTTACAACCTTTGTCTCCTAGGTAGTTTCCGAGTGGCCAGAAAAGTAGAGGAAATTTATAAACAAAACAATAATGAAAAATCCCCACATTTTTCCTGCTTCTTTTCTTTTTAATTTTTTTTTTTTTTTTAAGAACCCAAACCATTCCAGCTAAGCTGTCTGCAATGGATTCAGCCCTGAATTAGCATCAGGTCCAGATTCACATTCTCAAAAGCGGAATTTCGGGGCCCAGGCGACAGGGCAAATTTCAAACGCAATTTTCCAGCTGGCCACAAAAGGCTATTTAAAAATTTAGCTTGGAAACATTAAATTATTAAAAGCCTTCTCTCCATGTGCATGTGATTTAGTGAGCGTGAGACACGAGAGAGAGAGAAAGAGAGAGAGAAAGGAGTGCACACAGGAGCATGGCTCTGCATTGGACTGCAGATTAACGTGAGTGTAGGTGGGAGGCGCTTCCTCTGTCGATGGGATGGAAATGGGAACAGTTTGCTGGGATGTAACTTTCCTGTTTTCCTCCCAATGGTGTTTTTCTTTTTTTTTTTTTTTTTTTTTTTTTTTTTTTTTTTTTTTAAAAAAAAAAAGTGAGAAGGACCAGCCCTGCTCTCTCATTACCAAAAGGGGTTTTGCTGTGGAAAGATGTTAAACCAAAGCTACACACAAAATATTACAGGTCAAAGAGATTAAAATAAGAGAAAGCGGAGAGGCTGTTGGCCCACGGGGTGGGAGAACATCGAGGGGGCACGGAGCAGAAGCCAATCCCCCTGTCATCTGTTCCCCTGCTGTGCGGGGAAGGGGCTGTCACTGGGGCAGGGATGGCTGCTGGTGTCCCCAGCTCTGTGCCCAGCGTTCATGCCCAAGGAACCAGTGACAAAATACTGCCGGCAGAGGGAAAAGCAGCTGGGGCTGAGGAGAGCAGTGACAATGCACCCTCCTGCTGCAGTCTGGTGGGAACCAGGGAGACAGAGCTTCGTGGAGGGGGCTGAGATGGTCCTCCCCTCCTCTCACACCCACACCAGCAGAACCGACACCATCCCGCCTGCCAGAGAGCAGGGATCCTTCGGGAGAAAGGGGAATTCTGGCCTCTCTGCAGCCCACGGGAGTCGCTCCCCTGCGGGCTCCGCAGGCTGCTTTTGGGGTGCGCTCTCCTGGGTCACGCCGGGTGAGCCAGCGCTGCCCCGCGGGGCGGCTCCGAGGGGCTCGGGGTCCCCCCTGGGTCCCACCAGCGCTGCCCCTGCTCGGGCCGGGGGTGGGCAGCGGGGAGGGGAGCCCGGAGGGTGAGTGCCAGTGAGCCGCTGTGCTCCCTACCTCTCACGTAAAGGTTAGCGGGGGACGAGTAGCGCACCCCGGCGCTGTTGCTGGCCACGCACTCGTACTTGCCCTGGTCCGTCTCCTCGCTGCTCTCGATCTGCAGCCCACCTGTGAGGGGAGAAGAGACGGCAGCACAGACACATCGTCACCACTCTGCTGGCTTTGGCGACGGCCGAGAGCCGCGGTGTCTCGGTTTCCTCGCCCCGGGCGCTCTCCCCGGGACGGGAACGCGGAGCCCCTGCGGACACCGGCTCGGGGCTGGGGCCGCGCACGGACCCAGCCCCGGGAGAAAATCCAATCCCCCCTCTGCACTGAGTGCTGCTCTTTGTCCTGAACTCATCGGCAAAAGCACCGAGTTTTGTGGCTTCTGCAATGCGGGCGTTCTGCACCAGAACTCCCGAAATCAGCCTCAGTAATCCATATTACTGTGATCCCCAGAAATCCATCAGCAGGCAGTTGACTTTCCCTTGCTCAATTTGAAGCAGTGACCATAAAAGTGAAAGGCTTTGTCACCCACTGCCCGGGGAATTTCTATCACTGCTGCCTTTGTTTTGTGCCCAATACCTGCTCCTCAGGAAGCCTACGGGAGATAAGAGCCCCCGTGGAAAGCACCTTACTGAGAGTAAACATTCCCCAGGGAAAACCCCGTAAATACTGCATTGGAACTTCAAAATTGCCTGCATGGTTTACATCATCTGGGCCAAAAGGATTAAGGTTTTTCTTAAACTTGTGTATTATTGCAGGCTACAGAAATATACCCAGAGCCCAAACTAAAGATTCCTGTCAGCAAATATGCAGAGATGCAGCATGGAACTACATGGAAGAAAATTGCCTCATTTACCTCAGAAGGCTTCATCCCTGCAAAACTCCAGTTAAAATACATACTACATAAATAATTCAACAGGCTCTCAAATGTTTTATGTATTAGGAGTACATGATTATACTACAGATATGGACAGAGCTCACATGTGGTAAGACTCTTAACTCCCATCTCTGGAAAAAAAACCCCACCTAAATATGAAAACCAAACAATTCCAGCTCAGTGTAATAGTATTGATAAAATCTTAAGTGAGAGGAGTGCAAATGAGATCATTGTTGGTTGCAGATACAGCCTTTTCAGGAAGGAAAAACCAGCTTGTTCACAGAGGAGGACACAGAGCTCACGTTCCTCTGCGTGTGCGGGGGTGGGAACGATGCTGCTGGGGGGACGTGGGGCTGGGAGAGGGTTTGGGACAGGGACGGGGTGTGAGTGCAATTCCCCACAGCATCCCCTGTGCCTGGGAGCTCCCAGAGGCAGAACACAGAGAATTCAACCCCCCAAACCCCCACCCAAGCCAGTAAACAGAAACAATCCATTCCAAAAGAATCTGCGGGTATTTCAGCACAACAGGAGTTAAAACCCAAACTGGCTGGAGCTTCCCACTCAGCATCCAGCAGAGCAGATTTCACATGGAATTACAGCTCTGCTCTTGGAGAGCTCCGTTTGGGTGGAAAGCTGGCTGGTGATTTTTCCCAGAAATTTCTGTTAATTTGGACAAATCTGTGGGTTGTTTCCATTGGTTCCAGATACATTTTCTGTGCAGCTCATGAGCATCACCGGTCTGAGAGCACCCAGGGGAGATGAAGCCCCACTCCAGAGCAGGAAGAGAACCAAGGACTGCAGTGGGCAGCCTTCCCAGGGCAAGAGGGGCTCACCCTCCCTCGATGCCCACTGCAGCTCTGCTGGTCAAGGTAGAGGCAGAAATGGGGCTGCAAAGAGGGTGAGGAGTGTTCAGCACTTGTCAGAGCCGACAGAGACGATGTGTGAAAACGTAAATCTCACCTACAGCACCTCCTGTTGCTTTTACCAGCAGAGAATTATGGAATTTTAAATGTGCCAGTGGAGATAAAACCAAGGCAGGGTCTTCCAAGGGGTGCACACCAAATTCCTCCTGCCTTTCAGGCAGCTCGAGGTCAATTTTTGACTCCATTAAAGAGACAGTGCAGAAGCTACTTACCATGGGTCTTTCCCAGAGAAACCTAAGGGTAAGAGAGTGGGGAGGAAGTGGAAAGAGGCTCTGGAGCCAAACAAATGAGTATGCTGAGATGGTGAGTGCTGAAGATCTGCCTGAGCAAAGGACTGGAAAACTCTCATCGGCATCAGCAGCCTGGGAGCACTTTGCACCAATCAAGAGAAGGTCCTAAGTATTTACCAAGCTTTGACAGCATTTAATGCTCGAGATAAACTTCAGTCCTTCATAGTCCTGGAGAGATTAGCTCTTAAAACTCTGCCATAAATCTGAGGCAGCACAGCTGGAGACGTTATTAGAATAACGGTATCAGTATTACCAAGTGCACCCAGCAAACAAAAAAGGACATTATAACCATAGATAAAATAAAGACAGGTATAAAAAAGAAATATCCAGAGGTGAAGCAGGACAAGAAAACATAACAACAAAACGAGTCTGTATTGAGCACAGGGCAATGAAACGGGATCTGTGTGGAGAGAAGTGTTTGGAGAGTGGGTGAGTGAGTGAGCTGGGGTGTCTTACCTCGGATCGGTGTACCTTCTGCAAAGAAAACAAAGAAAATGAGTGAAATGACTGCAAAACCCCAAACACCTGCACTGCCTGTGGGAAAAGGACCTGAGTCAAGGAAGACAGTTCCCAGTAGGAAACTTCTTGGTCTATCTCAAATTGCAGAGACACTGAAGAGGGCTCGGGGTACTTAAGGCGGGGTGCCCTTTCCAGCAGCCCAGTCCAGCTGGCTGTTTGCAGAGCCTCCGTGGCTCTCGGCTTCAAAAGCCTTGAGACTGGCTCCATTTCATCGTAGGAATGTAAAGAAACCCCTGAGGCTCTCAGCTAACACACTGTTTGCTGCTCACTGAACACAGGTGACCCTGCATTTACCTTCACTGCTCCTGGGACAGGGCTGGCACCGGGGCTGAGCCCGGGCAGGGACAGGGACACGTGGGCACCTTGCAGCACGTTAAGCTGCAGGTTGGATCCCACCTTGCCCCAGCTCCAAACTTGAGCTGTTGGCACAGGTGTGTGAGGGATTCAGTGCTCAGCTCCTCTGGCCACCCCTCGGGGCTCTGCACAGGGACGGGAGGCAGATGTGGGTGCTGAGGAGGTGACAGAGCTGCCTGGCACCTCTGGAGCTGCCCCAGCGCCAGCCAGGAGGGGCTCTGTGGAGAGAACAGCCCTGCTGCACTCGCCTGTTCTGCCTCTCCCCTGGATTATTTCATTGCAAGCCCCTCCCGTTGTCTCTCAGTGCCCAGCCTCGGGCAGGGCTCTCAGGTGGGAGGGAGTGACAGTCGGGGGTAAAACCCTGTCCCCATCTGACCTCCTGAGGCTGCAACCAAACCATCTTCCTTTGAAAACACGGCAGGTCCTTTTGCTCACAGTGGCATTCAAAACTTATCCAAGAAGGGGGTTGAGTTGGTGGCTTTTACCCCAATCCTGAGAACAGGGCAGATCCCGCAGTGCCAACTGTTGCCTCTCCCTGGGGAGAGATGCACGAGCTCCTCTGCAATGGTGACACTGCTGCCACTCTGCAGCACTCCCAGCCAGGGCTGTGAGCACATTAAATGATAAATATCAGCCTCTCACCCTCTCCTCTCCCCTGGTGAGTTATGAGCCTGCTTTACACATGGGGGAACTGAGGTAGAGGTGAAGCAACTTGCCCAAGGTCACGGAGGGAAGTCTGTGGCAGAGGCAAGAACAGGAGCCAAAGCCTCCTCCATGCCAATCTTCTGCCTTAATCACCAAAAACCCCTTCCCTCCTCATCCTTCAGCCCTGCTCATCCTTCTGCTGCGGTTCAATCCCCCATTCTCAGGATAGAAGGTAAAAATACAGAGATACTAATTAGAGTTCACCTTTATTTTTCAAAGGAGCTAAGGGAAGTGAGGCATTACAGTGTTAGGGATTAGACTCTAGTTAGACTCAGCTTCTAGTTACAAGGTTAGGTTATTAGCTAGAGAAAAGTTAGCATCTAGTTAGGGTTAGGAACTAGCTAAGGTTAATGAAGCAGGTTGTTAGCTCTCAGGACAAAGGTTGGAGAGACAGCGCTTGGAAGAGGTGGGGGAGCGTGGATTTGGGCAGATCCCCACCCAGGAGGTGGCAGGAAGGTTTAAAAAGCAAGAGAGAGAGAGAGAGAAAGCAGCAAAAGGTTATAGACCAATTTAGTGGAAATAAAAACAGCCTCTGATACATCCTTCTGTCTCAAAATTGGAGTGAAAATCTGCCATCTGTGGCACCAATACGGAACAAGGCTAATGGGAAGAGGGTAGAGGAGGGGAAGAGATCCCAGCATCACCCATGGCTCAAAAGCTTCTATGGCCTTGGCTAAGCCTCCAGTTTCCTATAAAAGTTCACTCTAATTGACAGCAGAAACATGCTGGAAGTTAGAGCTGTGCAAGCCCAGGCACAAGAGCAGCGTTACCTCCTTGTGTCAGTGCAGGTTTGTCACTCGTGTCCCCTCTGAGCAGCAGCACCCTGGAAAGGGCTGAGAGCAGCTCTGGAAGAGCAGGCAGTGCCACCCTGCACATCCCAGGCCTGGCTCTGGCACACAGGGGAGGGCAGGACAGCTCTGGGAAGATGCCCCACACCAGAATTTGAGACACAGTGAGCTCGAGCAGCACGCTGGGTGCGGGCACAGACACAGATGGGAGATTTTCACTGTTGGAGTTTCACATCTAACCAGCTCCACGTTCAACACAGGGGCAGCAGGAGGGTGCTGGAAGAAGCTTTCCACTCGATTTATTATTCTGAGGAACTCTGGCAGGTGCTGGAGGGCTTGATACGGGGTCGTGGGGGTGCAGGGTAGGCACCTGCAGTCAATACCTGGTGTCCTGAGCAGGGCATGAGCACGTGCATGAGGCTGCCAGGGTCCAGGGCACAGCGAGGCACCAGCTTTGCAGGACTACAGGAGGAAGAGCTCACACTGGATGCTGACTTTTGGAGTGAAAAGCTGGTTTTGAGATGCTACGAGCAGACTTTTCACACTGCCTTGCACAGCCTCCCTGGCTCTGCAGCTCTGCCTATTTAGGGCAAATTTTGAGGCTGCATGAGCCCAGATGGCCAGCCAGGGGTTTAGCAGCAGAGGCAAAAGGCAGCTTAAAGGCCTTGCCCCTGGATTATCAGGGCCCAAGACGGTGCCAGGCAGAACTGCCTGTGCAGGTGTCCCCAAGGACGGGCTCTGCCCTCCCCGTCCCCTCCCTGGCTCCCCACGGGCTGAGCTGCCCACGGATCCCCTGAGCCCTGGGAAGAGGAGGGCAGGACAGTCCCCACTGCCATGGCAGCGACAGAAAACACATCCCCACCTTCTGCCAGCGTGGGAAGGAGTGTGTGCCGAGCTCCTCTCCCGAGGCTGGACGCAGCTCTCTGCCCCAAACGAGCAGAAAATCATCCCCTGCAATTCCAAAAGGCTGGATCCCGGCTGACAGCTGCAACTCCAGCATCCCCAGAAGGGGCTTGGCACACGCAGGGACTGTGGCAGGAGCTCTGCAGGCAGGTCCTGCCTTCCCGGGGCTGCAGAGGAGCTGGAGGGGGCTCTTCCCTTCCCCAGCCCTGCCCCACAGCCCCCGGCCTGGGATTGACAGCTTCAATTTGGAAACGCTGCACCCCAAATTCTCCCTCCTCAAAATGCCAATAACCCTGTTAGATGTGAAACTCCAAGACCTCCTGCAGGTGTGAACACAATTATCACAGTTCCAGGGTACAAGCTATTGTGTAATTGGGGAATTCCAGGACAACTGTTGCTAAGATACCAAAAAAAAAAATCTATCCAATGTTAGGAGGTTCATATTTAGCTGTTATCTCTTTATACATATAAATTAATTAAAATTATTATTACTATTCTTTTTTTTTTTTGTAGCCTGCAATACCCCTGCAGAAATTAATTTAGAGGGCAGAACATCCCTACTGAAAGAGTTAGTAGAAGAAATGCAGAGCATGCCTCTCAAGAAGCTGTTACAAAGGAATTAGTTTAAAGGGCAAGGGTTACAAATCTGCACATTAGCAGGTTTGGGGGTTTTTGGTTTGATTAAAATTTTTTTTTTTTATTTGAACAAACTTACCAAAGGTCTCTGAATGTTAAATAAAAAGTGAAAAAAAAAAAGAAAAGAAAAGCTTGTTATAGCCAGTTATTTAGAAAAACAGAAGACACACACAAGACACAAAAGGTTTTAGTGTTTGAGTGCTGAGGAAGGTGGCTGAAGGTTGCCTCCCATGTCCCCCCTAGATGGCAGCTGAGCAGAGGACATTGGCTTTGCCTTCTGCTTTAAATGTCCCAAGATAAGCAGAAATATTCATTTTCCAAGGCCTCTAAAACTCCTGTCCAAGCTGGATCTCCAAGGCTGAGATGTCTGAGGGAAGCAGGAGCCCACACAGAGCTTCTTCCCCTTCTCCTCTGACCGACACTGAGCTTTGCACTCAGCCCAAACCCCCAGGCATTAAAAGATTCCCAACTGCTTGGAAATTTTATCTGGAGATGGGAAGGGGGAGCAGAAACACCAGACAGAGCAAACCCACTGTGGTTAAGGATGTGCCACTCGGTGAGAGTGAGGACCCACGTTCCAGGTGGGTTCCTGGGATGATGGAATTCAGTGACCACGGTCTCGGGGGTCTGTCTGCATCACCAGCCAGACACTCAGACCCTGAGGCAGTGTCCTGGAGCACCCCAGTGCCCTGATGGGTGCCAGTGCCACCCTTCTGGTGGCAAGGTGTGTTTTTGGGAACGATGAATACATTGAATTAAGGTCTGAGTTCAGCAGCTCCAAGAGGCTTCACCTGCAGTCCCGCGCTCCAATCTCAGCCTTGACTGCCTTGCCCAGACACCAGAGCTGACACAGTACAGATGTCCCTAATGTCAACATTCTGCACTTTCACAGGCCTTTCTTTGCAGAACATGCAAGTTTTGGAAGGCCATGGAAGCAGATGAAATGGGAGAACTGGGAAGCCCTGAGTGCCCAGGGATCTGCACTCCCTGACATACAGGCAACAGGTTTGTGCCCTGAAGACAACAGGGATGCTTCAGGGTTTCACCAGTTTACTAATTTAATGCAGCTGTAAATGAGATTAAATCTCAGCAGGTATCTTCTATTTATCATACGGGTCAAGGGTTCACTCTGAGGTTAATCAACTCACTGGAATAAAAGGGCAGCACTCAGGTGGCTTCAAGGAAAACACCAGATCAAACCGAGCTAAAGAGTAAAGGCATTCTAGCAAGATGATGAATGTATTAAAAATAATCTGCCTGTGCATTACTGACACTTCAGATCATGGTCACAGAGCATGATATAATTCTAGTTTACCTCTCATTATTTATGCTGAGTGATTTTTTTTATTTGCATTTGCCTCAGCTGTTATGATAAAGCAGGGAGGTCAATCTCATCTGCGTTCGTGGGATTCAACAAGCCATTCTAATTCAGCAAAGCAGTTTAAGGATCTGCTTGTAACTTTGCTTCACTGAACAAGGAGGCATTTATGCAGGTGTGTAAAAGCTACATTAAACTGGAGCTATGCTGAAGCTTTTCCACTGGTGGCCTGTAGAACTAAAAATCTTTGTTTTTAGAAAGAGCTAAGAATCTTTGCCAAACTGAGCAAGAAAGAAACCAGGTGTTTCCATGCCTTGCTGTCCAGATGCAGCAGGACAGAGTCAGAACTGATTTCTCCAGGGCCAGCAGAGATCAGGGCAGGAGCAGTTGGTTATCACTTGACTGGAGAACTTGTGAAAGGTCTAATAAGAACAAAGCAACTCCAGTTGCCTCAGCAAAGCCTCTGCTTTTCCTTTGCTTATAACAATGCCTTTCTTTTGCCAAAAATACTTAAAAATGAACCATGGACACCTTTTCTCTAGGCTGGGTCAGAGCAGTCAGCCCCAGCAGTTTGTGAAAAGGATTATTTCTTGGGTTAGTTTTTGTCAAAAGGTAGAACTTGCAAAACTTGTTCCATTTTTGCAGCCATCAATGGAAGTGTTTTATCAGTAGTACTCAAAAATAAATCCACCTATGCCCTCCTTGCACACACTCTCACACAGAGAACTGGCAGATTTAACAAGCACAGGAACAGCTCCTGAAACGTGAATATTAAGAGATGTCACGTTGCCACACACACAAAACAGCGAACAGAAAACAAACAAGAGAGACAGATGGACAAGCAGATGGGGAAAGATGGAAAACTGACAAGAGCCACGGAGCTGGGGTACATCTGTTGGTGGAGATGCAGGGGCAGAGCACCGAGGGGTCACTCCAGAACGCTCCCAAGGGCTCTCCAGCGGTGCCTGCAGGGACGAGGTGCTGGGGACATCCTGCTGGGGACGTCCTGCTGGAGCTGCTCTTCCTGCTGGAGCTGCTCTTCCTGCTGGAGCTGCTCATCCTGCTGGAGCTGCTCTTCCTGCTGGAGCTGCTCTTCCACACCAGCTCTGGGAGGCTCCGCTCACACCACCAGGTGTGACAGCAAGAGGCTGCCTGAGCCATGGACCCTACACCAGGTGTGGGTGGCCTCAAGAGCTGTGGCTGCCAGGGTGGTTCTTTCTTCCTTTGCCAGTTCTTGCTCCGGGGAGCGAACCCTCAGCCCCCACCCAGGCCCCGGCTTCCCCTGAGCTCAAGAGCACCAGGATCCAGGGAACTCGTTGTCTGGATGGGCACCAGCTTCCCTGCTGTCATTCCCTTCATGCCAGCTGGGCAGCAGAGAAGACCAGGAGGGCTCGAAGTGGAAAATACTCCAACCACTCTTGGTGTAAAAACCAGAACCAAAATCTCAAACGCCCCAATCCACAGCGGGGGATGTGTCTATCAGCCCTCTCCTGTGCTTCAGGACCCTCTGAGCAGCCTCCTCACGCCTCCATTTGCGCTCAGTGTCCCCCCCAGAGCTTACCTGATCTCAGCTGTTTTATTCTCCCGTTGCTGGCACTGGGGTCCACGGGCAGGAAGTCCTTGAACCAGGTGATCTCGGGGTCGGGGTTGCCGCTGGCCGCGCAGAGCATCGTGGCCGTCCGCGTCCGCTCCACCACCTTCAGCTGCGGCCCCATGTCAATGTTGGGGAAGCCGGGAGGCAACTGGTCCTCTGGGGGTGCAGAGTAAGGGCAGGGGGTCAAACAGGTGCCAGGGTTCAGTGGAACACCCCGGGGAAGGCATCGGGCAGACCCTGCCCTGGGCAATGCGAGTTCAGCAAGACACCCACCAGCCCACGGTGGAAAACAACAAGAGTTACCAGCTTTGTGACTGTGGTGTGACTATTTCAATGTCCCACAAGATTCTGCATTTACATGCAGCCTTTTAAAACCCTTTGGGGAACAGCAGAATAGAATTAGAGAATCATTAAGGCTGGAAAAGACCTCCCAGAGAACACTCTGAGCTGCCACAGGTAAAAAGAAGGGTTCACCTTCCCCCTCCAAACCTCGCAGCACAAAACAAACTGCACAGGAGAAATAATGAAAAAACCCACGTGGGAAGGGCTGTCAAAGACACAGTGGGACTGGGAGAGAAAGGAGAGGAAAATCTCATCCAGCTGCAGTGACCAGAGGGGACACGCACAACAACAACACGCCAAGTGCTGTCAGCCAGGGTGTGATTTTCAGATTTATTAATTCCGAGTGCTGCTGCCCTCTAAGAACAGTGGCACCAGCACCCAGCAGAGAGGCTCAACTGAGCTTCAACTGAGCTTCCTGCTTCTCTCCATCCTGCCTTTGCCTTCACTAATGAGGGTGAGGAGGGCAATCACAACAATGCTGAGTAATTTGTGGTAACTCCTACGAAACCCCAGAGCTTCCCCAATAACTCCTGGCACAGCCCCTTGCTCCTGTGGGATGGAGGAGAGCTGTCTCACGCTGGCTGCCACAGCTCAGGAATGTGCCATTTTTCCCCCCAGAAAGTGAGTGTTTGGGGGAGGGCAGCTGGGGAGGAGGGTGCCAGCAGCAGGGCGAGACCTGGGAGGGATCCTCTGCCATCTCCAATGAGCCACGGCAGGGAAGCACAGCCCCTGTGGCACTGAACCCATCCCAAAAGCAGGTGAGGGAACAGAAGGGAAATAATGCAGAGAATTAAAAAAAGGTGGGATTCTTAAAAAAGGAACATCCATCACAACCAGCCCCCCACTGACACTGATGGGAGCTCTCATCTCCTCCGAGATGGGGCTGGAAACGCTGGCCCTGGCTGGGAACCATCCTGCCAACTGCAAACACACCCAGGGCTCGTCTCCTAAGGCTGGCACGTGATGGATAAGGAGGAGTGGAGCCAAATACATTTGGCAAAACCCAGAGACAGCAGGACAAGGGAGAAGCCCAGTGCCCTTTCACAGAATCCCAGAATGGTTTAGGCTGGAAGGGACCTCCGAGGCCACCCAGTGCCACCCCTGCCACGGGCAGGGACACCTCCCACTGTCCCAGGCTGCTCCCAGCCCCAATGTCCAGCCTGGCCTTGGGCACTGCCAGGGATCCAGGGACAGCCACAGCTGCTCTGGGCACCCTGTGCCAGGGCTGCCCACCCTCCCAGGGAGGAATTCTTTCCTGGTATCTGATGTAAACCTGCACTCTTTCAGTTTAAAGCCATTTTGGTGCATCTGAAGCACCTCTAAACCAGAATTTTGTATCCTAAATTGGAGCTGTGCACACACATCTTTAACTAGGGACTGACCCAGCCCTCTGAGCTCCCTGGGCTGTGCTGGGGCTCTGCAGGACCCCCCAAACCGTGTGCTCCTGCAGCCCCCAGCCCCCAGGAGTGATGTCAGGCCAGCCCAGGGGCTGTGGGAATTGCTGAGCCTGTGCAGAGCTTTCAGCCAGGCTTTAATGGTCCTCCCTCCCCTCCTCTCTCTCAGCAGCCGCGGGAGCCGGAGCTGCATTGGCTGCAGATGACATCACCACCGATCCCTGCTTCCATCCTGTCCCTGGCGAGGCTGCTGCACCTGCCTCCAGCCCCAGCCCCTGCCCTCCATGAGCCACTGAACCCATGGGGGGAACAGCCCCGTGCCCGGCAGGGTGTGTGTGTGTGTGTGCACATGTGTGTGTGTGTGTGTGTGCTGGGGGAGGCCGGGTACAACCACTATTACCCAGTGTTTCTAATTAAACAAAAATGTTAATCTTGCAGCACAATGTGCAGAATTCCTCTGAGTTTAATTAAAACAACTGCGACGAGAGGCGTGATCGGATTTGAGGATCAGATCAGCAGAGGAAGCATCTCTGAACATCACAGACTGCTCCCAGTCAAGTGCTCAGATTTCCTTCCTGTCGGGGAAGCAGAGCTGCCTCCATCCCCGCACAGCCTGGCTCCTGCTGCTGCAGTCACAGCCTGGCTGCAATCCCCCCAGGACAGGCACACGTGCCCTGCCACCCGCCCAGCCGTCCCCAAACACCCCCAGACCTGCTCCCAAATCCAGGAGGAATGGTTTAGATTGTCAATTCTCTTTCTGAAAGCAGCTCAGGCAACTGCAGGAACAGAAGAACCAGACAGGAGCTGGAGGTGCTTCACGGGCACATCTGGGCAGCTGCTGCTGCTGCTGCTGGGATGGTGCTGGCTCACGCAGGCAAAGCTCCTCCCGAGGTGCAGCTGCCCAGCACCTTGCTCATCCCTGACTCAGACCCAGCTTGCACCCTGAGCTGGTGAATCACCTCAAGGCCTCACTGAGCAAAGGAGGGTGAGAAAGAAGAGGGGAGGAGGGATGGGGAGAGGCAGGGGAAGAGAGAGGAGCACTTCAGCCCTCATTTATAGCAAATCCCACCCAGGGACACGCTCTGTGCCTGGGCCCAGCTCAGGCTGCCACACACCACGGGGTCCCCAGCCCCAGTGAGGGACAGGGGTGCTCTGTCCCCCCTCACTCTGGCAGCTCTGGGTTCAGCTAATTGCTGTGCTGGAAATGAGGATGATTAAGGAAGATAAAGCGGGTGTTGCTGCTGCTCTTTTTCCCGCAGGGTGTGCACAGTTGTTTAATAATTTAGAGGAGGAGGAGGGTGTGAGCTGAGCAGACATGCCATGGAGCTAGAGCAGAAAGCCATGAGGATGCTCTGAAGGGGAGAGGAGGAGGGATTTTTCACTCTCCTCTGGAGATATGGATGCTGGCTGGCCCCTACAGTCGTCTGCCCTCATTCAGGGGGGAAGAAGCAGGAACACAGAGATGGGGCAGCTCGAGTGACACAAGTTTTAATCAGGATCAAAATCAAAATCCAGCACTCTTGAACCCATCCCTGTTCCTTTCATTAAGGTGATGAACACTTTGAGCTGCCCTCTCCCCAGGTGTCCCTGTTAAATTACATCAACGAGTTATTCCCACCCATGTCTGCCCCTGTGTCTCAGTTATTTGTTATTGCCCAGCCAAAGACAATTTTAATGCAGGGAGGAGGAGGCTCAGTAACGTCTCTGTCTGCTGGTTCCATTTGGAGCTGAAAGTTTCTCTATGAAAACAGTAATAGCCTAACAATGTTATTAAAATTTGTGGGCTTACAGGCAATAAATGCCCCCTTAGATATGTGTGCTGGACCCCCAAACAGTGCAGGCAATGCCTGTGCTCCCTCCACTAACGTGTCCTCACGTACCCTTCCTCTACAGGCATCTGAGTCAAAATTACTTTGATGTTATTCAGAAGCTACAGAATTAATCTGCTGTCAATGTCACCCAATTTTCAGGTCACTACAAGAAAAGCAGAACAAGTCAAGTTTGAAGAAAGACTGCCAGGAATTTTCCAAATGGCAAGGTAACATTTCAGAGGGGCAGCTTCCCTTTCCCACGTGCTCCCGTGGGACTCTGCTGCTGAGCATCCAGAGCTGCTTCTTGTTTACCTTTTGTGATTTAAAGCCAACAATTACAAAAAAACCCAACAAAACAGCAGGGATTTTGCTAGAACGTCACACATGCCCACACCAGATGTGCTCTTGGAGAAGGAAATGTGTGAGGGAAATTTCAGGCTGGAATTGTTAAAGAAATGTCTGAATACTTCATGAAAGGAAACCAAGAGGGAATCACCAGAAGCTGCAAAAAGTCAGTCCACAGCAGCCCCAGTCACACTCAGGAGGGAGCCCCACAGCCCCAGCTGTGAACGTTTTGGGAGTGGGGAGCTCCGAGAATCCACACCAGCTGGCAGCTGGGGTGCCCCTGCCAACCACCTTCCTTCCTCCTAAGTTATAATGAAAAATAACAGCAGCTGGAGTCAGAAACAACTGGAAAATGCTTCCCAAATCCACTTTCTTTCTCTTTCTTTGAGCTCTGCAGGAGTCAGGCTTGCAGGCACTCTGTCTAGCCAGCTGTGCAAAGAACAGCCAGTCTCCACAGCCCTACCAAACCGGGGTCCCTGGAGAAGCAGAGCAGGAAGGACAAACAAGCCAGCAGAGCTGGTGTGAAGGGACTGTGTGAGTTGAACAGTGTCCATCCCAGCTCTGCTCCTCAGAAGCTCCCAAAGGTTTCCTCCCCTGCAGTTTCCTGTTTTTAAATGAAGGCATGTGGGCTTCTACCAGGGTCTGGTCCAGGAGTAATCATGTGCATGAGCAAGAGGGGTTTATGCTCAATCCCTTCAGCAGCTGCAGCTGGTAGGGAAGAATGTACTGTTTTCTCTTCTGAAAAGAGGAAATATTTTCTGTGATTTTTGCTGTGAGGGGACTGCACTGGTGCTGAGGAAACGCTGCAGTGCTGGTGCATGAAGCACACACAGGCATGTCTGGGATCCCAGCAGCACAGGCAGCAGGCTGCACAGCCACCCCAGAGCCCCCCGTGCAGTTTGCAGCAGCTGGGCCCAGGTCCCCACTCTCGAGTGTGCCAAGGCAGCAGGTTCTGCAGATGACAGCTCCCATCCGTCTGCAGGCTGAGGAGCAGCCGGGGAGCAGCCCCCTCCCTCTGCTCAGCATCAGTTCTGCAAGTGAGAGCAGAGACACAGAGGAGGAGGAAGCTGAGCAGGGAGAGAAAAGACAAACAGGAGAGTGGGAGAGTGCAGAAGAGGGGAGGAACAGGAGAGGAGTAGATGCCAACATGCTCACTTTGTCATTGTGCAGATCAGTGCATTTGGCTTGGTGCTTTTAACTTTCCCAGCACTTAAAAGCACAGATAAAGAGGAGACAAACTCTGCTGTGTGAGAGCTAAGGAATGGTGAAGGATGGAGTAACTGCAGCTGAGCAGGGAGGGGGAGGATATGCTACAGAATCGGCTTCATGATGCTCTTCAACATCGTCTACAACACCCTGCAGGTAACTCCTGCTCCCTCAGGTTCCACGAACCCAGTGCTCCAGGAGACTCCAAACCAGGTCCCATCAGGCAAACAGAGCAGGGGAGCTGTGAGAGCACAGCCACAGTCAGAATGTTCTGGTGGATCAGCAAAGGGTGGCATTAGTCAGGCAGTGGGAAGATGCAGCCCCTGTGCTGTCAGCTGTCTCTGGCTGACGTGGATGATGCTGATCCCAGAAGGAAGAGCTGCACAAAAACACGTACAAAGAGCCCTGGTCCCTCAGGACAGTCCCCGAGCTCAGCTCATCCCTGTTTCAGTCTCTACAGCTCCCTGACAGGAGGCTGTGGCCAGGTGGGGGTCAGGCTCTGCTCCCAGCCAGCCAGAGACAGGAGCAGGAAACAGCCTCAAGCTGTGCCAGGGGAGGCTCAGGTTGGACATCAGGAGGAATTTCCTCACAGAAAGGGTGGTTGGGCCTTGGAAGGGGCTGCCCAGGGAGGTTTGGAGTCTCCACATCTGAAAGTGCCCAAGGAACAATTGGAGGTGGCACTCAGTGCTCTGGGCTGGGGACAAGGTGGGGATGGGTCACAGGGTGGACTTGGTGACCCTGCAGGTCCTTCCAGCCTTGATGATTCAGTGACACAACGACCAAAACCACTGAAGGCAGCTGGAGGACAACCTTCCCTTGCCACTGCTTGTAGCCAAATTCAAGGGGTACAAACTTCAAATATGACTGCAGGGGCCCTTCTCCCAAACTGCCAGCTCCAGAGGAATGCATGGGAATAAGTGTGAAGAGCAAGGCTCCCACCCTCTGGGATAACCACAGTCAGACACTCTCCTGTCACACTGCACCATTCCAAGCTCCTGACAGCTCCATCCCACCACGTTTCTCCAACAGAAGGTTAAATGCCACGCCAGGCACAGGAGCTGCGCAGACACCGAAGTCACCCACACAAATCTGTCAGGCATGACTGGACCACGGGCCCCCACGCTGCCAGGCAGCCAAAATCCTGACAGCACAGAGCCCGCAGCAGGGATATTCCCAGCTAAAAAGGGAGGCTGGGGGCTTTGCCTTGTGCCCTCCGTGTCTGGTGTTTGCTCCCTGCTGCACTTTGGGAAGTCACACAGCAGTTTTCTCTGCACCACGAAGGACGTGCTCGCTGCCTGTTCTAACAAAAGGATTTAAGCTGCTCCAGGAGGGACTGCTGGAACTGCTGAGGGAAAAGCAACTGGCCCATAGGCAGAGCTACCCCTTGGCCCTGTGGGGCTCCTGCCTGGAGCTCCTGAAATTGTTGTTAGCCATGTTCACTGCAGAGAGAAAGGCTTTTACTGCCAGTCAAACACCCATGGCTTCATCCACAGCCAAGCTGAATTCCCCTCTCAGGCTCCCCACCCCATTCCCACCAGGATCACCTGCACTGCCCTGTGCTTTCAACAGAGGACATCACTGATGGGTGTTCCAAACCCTAAAATGGGTCAGTTCCAGCACCCAGCCCTGCTCAGCCCTTCACACAGATTTTAGGGGTCTCCAGGGTAATAACAGCAAACATCCAGAGGCATCCAGAGCAGCAGCTTATTGTTCCCTCCCCCACATGCAGTTCAGGGAGCATATTTCAAACAGATGACATGAGGGAGGCATCCATGTAAACATCCTCTGTAACGGGGACAAGTGGAAAAAAGAACCAGAACAAAATGGAGAAGGGAATTGTTTTCCTGGAGAGTGCACAGAGCAAAGGACCTCTGGGAAGAGGGGAGAAGCCCAGAAAGGCACAATAGACATCCTGCACAAGGAAAAGCTCTGGCATTGCTACCATGCAGATCCATAACCACCCTAACCCCAGCCCATTAAGTGATTCCTCGGTGAGGGTTTTCCTGGAGCCACATTTCTGTGTGCATAATGGGGAGCCCCTGGTGCTGCTCATAAACCCAGGGACGGAATTTTTGAAGGGGAGGAAGATCACAGAAGTCATGGGATAATTCAGGTTGGAAGGAACCCCAGCACATCATCAGTCCAAGCTCCTGAAGTGCTGCAGTTTTAGGTGTTTCTCACCCAGCAGTTTTATGTCTGTCTGGGGCAAGAACAGCAAACAGATCTGTCAGGTCAGAACAAACCAAACCAAACCCAGGAGGACTTTGTGCCTCAGCCATGAATTTTAACAGCCTTCCCACCCAGCTGAAGGGCCCCTTCCCCTGGGACCCTGCTGGGGTTCTTTACCTCGGAGGACGGTGAGCTTGGCGTGGACTGTGACCTCCCCGTGCGGGTTCTGAGCCACACATTCGTAAATGTTCTCGTCCCGGGGAGTCCGCAGGGGCTGGATCCTCAAAACAGCACCTGCACTTTCATCAAATTCAATGGTCTGGGGGATAGAGGCAAGGAGACACACACAGTAAGTGTCCTTGGGTTCCCAGGCGAAGCTTCATTCCTGCCTCTCAAGAGACACCAGACACAAGCACACACCCACCGCAAACCCCCAGCAGCTGCCCCTCAGCCCCCACGCCACCTGCACGGTCAGCCTGGCTCTCCACTGACCTCGAGGTGACAGAGCTGGCACAGCCAAACCCTGCCAGGGACCACCAAACCCACAGAGTGCATCTCAAAGGCTCTGGAAGAACGAGCCACAGTGCGGGGTGTGGGGTGGGTGCTCAGAGCACAACTGGGATGAAGGAGGATGAAACAGACCAAAGAAAAACAAAATAAAAATGAGCCCCCGCCTTGTTCCTCCATCTGCAGGGGCAGCTGACACCACAAAGCTCCTCTCAGCACACAGCTGCCTGGCAGGGCTGAGTCCCACAGCAAATTCCACAGGATGACCTCCCAGTCCTTGTTCCTCTGCTCTCATTTCTATCTAAACAATGCCAATGCCTTGGGTCTGGTTGCCAACAACTGCAATGTTTACTCCAGACTGTCCCAGGATTAAAATGCTGAGCCATGGATGGGTATGAAAGCTACATTTACAGAGCTGAAGCACCACCAGCTTAACTGGGGTTTCTCAGGAAAGCAGGAAGTTATATCCCAGGATGGGAAAAAAACAACAAAATAAAATAAAAACCTTTGATAACATAATTGAGCCAAGTTCCCTCTTGCTTTGGAACAAACCCAGCTGTTGACATGGCCAAGAGCTTGCATTTCACTCCTCCTGCTGTTAAAACTCCTCCCCTTCCAAATTTCCCTTTATTATCAGGTCTGAGAGTGGCCAAAGAGGAGCAGGGGCTGCTTTGTGTCAGTCTCTCTCTTGACAGAGACACCAGATTTGGAGGACATGTCTCACCTCAAACCTCTGAGAGTTCACTTTCTTCCCTTTCTTGTTCCAGGTGACCCTTGGCTTTGGGTCTCCAGTGGCTTGGCACACGAAGGAGGCCACCCCTCCTGACACACCGATTTGGTCCACGGGCTTTTTGATGAACACAGGGGGACCTTTAGGACAAAAGAGAAATATCATAATTGGCAGTGACAAAGACAAACTCTAATAAACATGGTTTGTAATTAGCAGTAGAGTTGCTGCTGCTGTTCTTAATGATCCCAGGTGAAATTAAACCTCTTGGCCTTTTTCAGAACAGCCTTTACCTCCACTCTACATATGAAGCAGCTCCAGCAGAAAATTATTAAGGGCCTGATCCTACAAAGAGACTTCAATGTTGCAAAGCCTCTTTTACTCCTGAAAAGTGGACTTTTAAATTGTTTTGTACAAGGGAAATTGCCCTTGCAAAACCCATCTAATGAGCGTCACCAAAAGCTGGTAGAGCTGAAAACAACACTTAGAAACAGTGAATTGAACTTCCCAGCCCCTTGGAGATGACCAAGGAATGGGGGATATTTATAGAAATATGGCCAAGGAAGGGGAGAAGGTGGGAGAAGGACCATGAAACAGATGGAGCAGGACTTGGCACACAGAGATCTTGAGGACGATGCTGTGAAAGAGGCCGATGCCAGTGGCTTTGGGATGTGAAATCCCCTTGGCTTGTGGCACCTCTGCTGTCACCCCCAAGTCCTGCCCGTGGCCCTCACATTTGCACAGATCCCTCGGTACAGCCCCTGAAGCCAGAGCTGTGTTCAGTTCAGAACAAACCCCTGGTTTGCTGTCAAACCCAAGAGCAGAGCCCAGGCTGCTGCTGCAGCTCCCCTTCCCCTGTGCTCAGCCCGAGGCTCCCCAGACAAACGTGGAATTCATGCTGCCCCAGGAAGAAGCCACCATCTCCTCCAAAGTCAGCTCCACGCAGCAGCTCCAGGGTGCAGTGATGCCTGAACACAGCCACGGGGCTGGGGCTGTGCCTGAGCCAGCCCAGGCTCAGAGAGCCACACCTGAGCTCAGGGCACCTCTCCACTGATTTCCATCTCCATCCCACCACCTTCAGAGCACCTCTGCAAGGACAGCAGGAGGCTGGGATGGGCTCTCTGACCAAGGAAGGTGTCGAGGGGCTGCTCATGAGAGGAGCCGAGGCCAGGAGCGTTTGTGCAGAGCCCATACTGCCTGCTGGGAATCCTCCTTCCGTGCTCTAACCTGTTTTCCTTGCACAGTTTCCTCTCATCTAGTTAGCTTAAAATTTATTGAAATATTTAAATCACGAGGCCACAGCTGTGTTCAAATAAAATCACTCAGATCATAAAGTTGCCGTCTGTTTTCTTGAGAAAAGCAGAGCACGTGACTCTGCAATGTGTGTATTTATCTGTTCATACTCGAGAGTCTATAAAATAAGATGCAAACAGCCTCCCACAGGGCTCGACATGAGGGCAAATGGGGAGAAGTCCCCAGGGTCTTTTAGGGGTCGAAAGACAAAAGGAGGCCTTCTCCCCTTCCCTGCCTGGCGTGGCCAGCAGTATATAAATAAAAGGCACTGAGCAAGCTCATGTGATGCAATCAAGCATTTGTTTCCATGCTGGAGGTAAATACAATTTGCTGGAGCTGTTTATGTCCCACCGAATGCTGTGTGTACAAAGCACCGCATTTATAAATATCCAAATCTATATTTAGAGGTCAGAGTCTTCTTTGCAATGTTACAGCTAAAGGTTATCAAGCAAGTCCCACTGGAGGAACTGGCACCGAGGGATCTGTCTTCCATCTGAGAAAGGTAAAACCCAAACTTTGCTCCAGGCTGAAATATAAATGCTTGCTCTACCCCGACTTCCTTCCTCCCTTCACCTCCGCTCGATATCTGAAGAGTTTGCAGAAGTCAATTCTGAAGGTACAGCTAAAAACATCCAGGGCTTTTAAGAACACTTTACTGATGCAAGTTCATTTCCTAAAATAAAAGCCCCTAATAAACCTTAATGTCACGTATACATTTAAATGGGTGCAGGCTGTATGATGAGAGCTCAGCCGAGGAGAAAAACAAGGTTCTATTTCTGTCCTGAAGAAAGGGGTGGTGCTCCAAAAACCAGCGGATTTGGAGCCATTGCTCAGCATCCCTTTTTGGGGTCGGTGTTGCCTCAGCATGGGGCGGTGGGGAAGCTGAGCTGTCTGTGCTTTTCCTGGGCTCCCTGCAGTTCCCGGCTGCCTACGAGGGACTCACGCAAGGAGCCAAACAAAAACCCCTACAAAAAACCACCCAACCCACTAGATTTTACTACTCACTTGGAAAACGGGTGAAAATCAGAGCTAAATTGTCGATTTGAAAATTGCCCCAGCCTCCGAGCTGCAGGTTTGATTGCTCCCCACTTGTGCTCTCCACCTCTGCACCCCCAGCCCCTGCAGCCCTCTCCCCTCTGGGGAGGAGAGAGCCAGGGCCACCACGGCCACCGTGTCCCCTCTGGGGAGGAGAGAGCCAGGGCCACCACGGCCACCGTGTCCCCTCTGGGGAGGAGGGAGCCAGGGCCACCACAGCCACCGTGTCCCCTCTGGGGAGGAGAGAGCCAGGGCCACCACGGCCACCGTGCTGCTGGTCCAAGGGGCTGCTGATCCAAAGCTGGAGCCAATCCCTCGCTGCTGCAGCGTGGGACTGCCACAGCTCTGCCAGGTCCAGCTCCATGGGAAACAGGCTCAGAGCTGAGCCTCCCGCTCTGCAGACGGCTCTGGAAGCCTCCAAAGGCAGGGGTGAGGTGCCTTGTGAAGCACTGTCAGCCCCCTCAGAGGGCCTGAGTGATTCCCCTCGTTTGCCAAGACTGCAGGACCACGGCTTGAAATCAATAAATAAAAAAACCCCAAAAAAACGCATTTACAACATACTGACAGCTCAGGTGATTCTGTATCAGCTCACCAACCTTCCCCCATGGAGAACAAGTCAGGTTTGGAAAGGCTGAGTCTGAGTTCCATCAGTCCAGTGGTCACAGAGAAAATTTTTCCCCCTTTCTCCACTTGCAAAGTAGAAAAACCTATTTTTCATGCAGTATCAAAATAGGAATGGAAAAATCTGGAGCTTAAAAGAATTTTCCTACTACAAGAGGCTTCCTGCAGGGTCTGGGTCTCCAGAGGGAAGGTTGAAAAGAGTGGATGGCTGCTGTGTACCTGTGATCCTGCTCCACAGCTTAATGGAAAGCCATCAAGTCAAACGGAAGCTTTCACTCCTGCCCACCGCCCACGCACTTCCCAAAAGCAACAACGCCAGGCTGGAGAGCAGCCACGGGCTGCAGGGAAGAGACAGAGATTCCCCTGCATCCCACGCTCTGCAGCTCCACTGGCACACTCCTGTCCAGCCTCCGGCCTCCGGCCACCCCTGACCGCTCCCGCCCCGGGGCCCCGCGCTCACCCTCCCGTCCCCAAACCCAGATCAGCTCCTGAGGGATTCCCTGCCCCGGTCACAGGCCTGGCAACCACGGGCAGCACCAGGTCCGGAGGGACACGACACGCACGAGCTGCTGGGATTTTGGGATTCTGACACGGACTTTGGGGCGAGGCTGCCAGGTGAGAAGGGTGGTGGGCATCCCCTACTCATCCCCCAGCCCACGGGGGTGAGGGCTGCACTCCCAGGCAGTTCCTCACCAAAGATGAAGATGCTGCTGCCTCCTCTCCCCTCTCCTCCTTCCCTCTTCCATGTGACACCGAAACAGGAAAAGTTCTTCTTATACAGTCGTGTAAAAACCACCCCAGCACCTCCCTGCTAACGATACACTGGTGACACAACAGACTGAGAGGCTTTGCAGAAGGAAAGCTGGAGAGATGCAGGAGTGGGGAAAAGGAGGGGACATCTCAGCCTTTAAACCCACATGTCCCTCGGGAAGGGCTGCCATGGTGAATAGGCGCTGATGGACGAGCAGCGAGGGAGACAGGCCGGCCACCATATGCCTGTCTGAAACATCAAAACCGAAGACAGAGAGAGGGATGGAGAACCCAGAGGTGCTTTGAGGGGTGGGAGAGAGGCAGGAGAACAAATAAGCTTCACATATCTGAGCTGACAGCTGGTGGGAGCAGGGGGAGAAGAAGAAGCAGCCGGTTCTGGACCTCCCTGCCTGCTCTCCCCAAACCTGGACAGAGCCGGCTGCTCTCCTGGAACTGAGCCTCCCGGACACACCACGGGGCAGGAGCAGCTTTCTCCTCAGCACCCCAAAACTGCTGCTCCCTCCTGGGCTCCACCTGATGGCTCTGGGGAGGAAAGCTGCTCCCACGCGCGTGGGACGTGTCCCCTTCCACCCACTGTCCACGTCTGGCCCCACAGGGGTCAAGGAGAGGCTGGGGGATGGTCCCTGACCGCCACTGTGCATTTGCCCCGGGGTGTGTGACACTGTCCCTCTGTCCCCAGGCTCTCCCCGAGGGGGCTGCGGAGGTGCCTCTGCATCCTCCTGACCCCCATTCCAGCTCCCCCCTCACCTCCAGCCCCACAGCAGGGACCTGGTGCTGACTGCAGATGACAAAACTCATCTCTGTGCTTCACAGCCCCCTCACCTTCTGCCCCCTGCTCCTGCCACCCCCAGGAAAGCAGCTCAACAATGGGCAGCAAATAAAGACAAACCCACTTGTTCTTCCATCCGGCCCCGGCGCAGAGCAGCAGGAGCCTGCCTGAAAGGGCCCCTCGCCCACAGCGGCAGCAATCCACGGAGACAAAGAAAGGCAGCCACAAAACACGTATTTTAGAAGGTTTTTTCCCATTTTCGGAGCCCCCGGTGCCCGCTGGCAGCTCTGTGGAAGCCCACGCGCCCGTCCCGCCGACCCACACAAAGCTGCAGCTCGTCCCTCGCTGGTGACTAACCCTCATTATCCCACCCCGGGGAAGGAGCAGGCTCTCCACTGTCCCCCAGAGTGCTGCAGAAGCTGAAGCTGCAGCAGGGCACAGCAGGAAGGCCATTTTCCTGCCGCTTTATGAGTTTCCCTGCACACAAGCACAGCCGTCCTTGCGCTCTGCGTTCCCGTCTGACCTTCAGCAAACGGCCCCGTGGTGCTGAGCCCGACATTCCCCCATGGAGCTGCCCACTGGGAGCGTGCCCATGCCACAGGAGAGGCAGTGGCAGCCTTTATCCTCGCTCCAAAACGTTCAGCAGAAGGAAATTCACCTTTCTGTGCAGACACACACACACACACCCCTCCACCTTTGAGAACAAAGGTAAAAGATGAGACCATGAAGCCACTCATGGGCAATGTTATTTTGCTTTTAGCTGCACACCCCAGGGTGCTCTTCCAGGCTCCAGATCATTCCCATAATTGGGATTCAGATCCCTGGCTCTGGTGCAGGCTGGGCTGACCTTGGGCGCTCGCCCTTCCCACACCTCCGGCTGCCACACGTGGCGGGGAGGTGACAACCCTCATCTCTCACACCTGCCTGTCTGTCCTGCTCCAGACACCACACGCAGCTTGGAGCAGGGGATGGTCTGGGAACAGCCCTGCTCGACACTCAGCACCCCGGGTGGCACCGAACACAGCTGCAGCCTTGGAAGGCTGGGATGCAGACAAAGTAACCACAAAAACAGCTCAGAGACCTTCCCCAACAGGTGCCTCTTGGGGGAAGAAGAGGAAAATTGAAAGCTAGACAAAAGCTTTTGGAATTTCCCAATAACCGAGTCATGTCAGCTGGAGTGAGAAGCCTCTCCCTGCTACTTCTCACCTCCTGCTAATTTCCAGAGCAACCTGGAAGGAATCCTACATCCTTCCCACTGCCATGCACAGCATTAAACGCCCTCTTCTCTTCCTCCTCCCTCTTCCCTTTGGTTTCTGGGCTGGAGCTTTCTGCTGCTCTGGTGAAACTCCATCTCCCTTTTCCACAGCTGCTGATGGGCTCCCAGTCAGAGGACGAGCCCAGGGTACCCCCCAGCCACAGCCCTGGGCAGTTGTGCTTTGGGGGCTGGGGTCCAGCCCTGCTCCCAGAGTTTGGCTGCTGCTTTGGGAAGCAGTTTCACACCCAGGTGCTGCTGTGGTCTCTCTCTCTGCACACGGAGATCCCTGCCCTGTGCAGAGGATGGGGACGAGAGAGAGGAGCAGTGAGGGACAGGGACAGCCAGAGGAGCAGCTCTGTCACCCCAGGGAACGGGGAGATAAAATGGGGAGCAGAAGGTAGGAAGGATGGGAGAATCAGTGGGAATGAGAAGAGATCAGCAGGGAAAATGGCACAGGGTGGGATTCTTGTGGCTGATGTGTGCTGGGCCAGGAGTTGGACTTTGATGATCCTTGTGGGCCCCTTCCAAGTCAGGATATTCCACGATTCTGTGCAAGAGAACTGGAACAAGCTGGAGACGAGGGAGGTGTTTGGAGCCAGAGCAAGGAAGTGAAGATTAGATGGAGGAGACAAACCACAGAGCAGATGAAAACAGGAGAGAGCAGCCAAATTTGAGACAGATGGAGAGTGGGGAGCAAGGATGCGCTGTTTGGAATGGGTCTGTATTCCAAAGCAGAGGCATTAGGGAGCGGGGGAGCTGGAGAGAGGGGTAGAGCAAGGAAGACAGATCCAGAATTTACATTTTTGCTCAGGACAAGTGAGAAAGCTGCAAACTGGGAGAAGGACTGGGGAGGAGTCTCTATGCAGACACTGCACAGGAGTGAGGACACCCCTTGGAGAGGTCCTGCAGAGACTCTGGACCCCGTGAAATTCAGGTTTTTACTGACAGATTCTGCACTCTTTCTTTCTGAGGGCTGTTTCTCAGTGCCTCACAAATAAAATTAAAATGAGGGTTTTCTGACAGAACAAGCAAACGGGGAGTGAATTATATTCCATTCCCCCATCAATAACTTCTCCCGAACCCAGTCGTCTTATCATCATAAAAAGTCCATTAAGCAGTAATTGGGGAGGCAGGAGAAGGCAGGGCTGGTCCAGGGAACAGGAGCACGCTCGCTCCCCAACTGGCCTTTTCTGGGAAGGCAGACAGGATAATTATAGGCTTCAGACAGAGACTTCCTCTTACTGTCAGCAGCTCTTGGATCCCTTCAGGGAGACGGGACTGGCAAGGTTGGGCACAGGAGGGTAAAAAAAGATCAAGGATGTTTTTTTAGAAGTGAAATACTTCCACCTGGCTATTCCCCTGCTGCTGAGCCACCAAAGCCCTGACCTGACTCAGAAAAGCTGGGCTACCACAGGATGCAGCCTGTTCCCCTGAGGACATGGGGAATGTCACTTGGAGGATTAGCCCCTCTCCTTTCCTGGAAGGTCCTGGAGGAGGAAGGACAGCAGGGAAGGGGGGCACCAGCACGGGAGTGAACACACACAGAAAATGGGTGAGGAAGATGAAGAACTCACTAAATCACCTTTACCACACTGGATGCCCAACAACCCCAACACCTGTGCCAGCTCCCCATCTCCCCTTGGCCCGGATGGGGCAGCAGACCCTTCCTGCCAAGCTGTTGTCACCACCAGGATGCCAGTTTGGGGATCTGGCACAGCCTTCAAGCTCCCATTGGCAGTGGGATCCAGGCCCTCTGGAGGGGAGGTACGAGCCTGCAGCACCGAGGCAGGAGGAGACTGAGGCTACCAAAAATCTGTTCCTAGTTCTGACATCCAAGGTGAGAAAAACCATGTTATCCTGCCTGCTGGAGGGGAAGCATAATCCTTCCTTCTGCTCTATTTAAACTGCTGGTGTTGAGGGATGGGGCCGTTCCTCATCACATGGGAGCAGCAGCTGGGATGAAGTCATCCTGTTTTCACAGGACTCCTCCAGGTTATGGGAGGGATCCACCTCTCTCTATGGCAAAAGGGATGAGTCCCAGCTCCAGTGGCTGGCACCTTGATACAGCCCAGGAAAACTCCTCCAGCTGTGATTTACACAAGGGGACAGGGCAGGTGTGGGGATACACACAGGGGGTGCAGACTGCTCGGGGGGACAGGACTGGGACACGTGTGGCACAAAGATCCTCCTCCCACGCCTCCCCTCCACCTCAGCTGCCCCAAGCGCTGCCCTCTGCTTCCACCCCCTCCTGGCACTGACCAGCCCGAGGGCCAAGGAGCAGCTGGGTGGGGATGCAGGTGGGTCTCTGGCCGGGATTCTCCCTCACCTTCTGGCACTGCAAGGAAAACGCTGCTGCTGGGAGGAGCAGGAGCTGAAGGGGACGAGCAGGGCTGTACTGGGGATGGCAGCCTGGGATCAGCCAGGAAGCTCCAGTGAGCACAGGAGCACAGCAATGGGGCCAGCCAGGACCCTGGGGGTACACGAGTGCTTCCCATCAGCTGTAACAGCGTCTCATTCCACATCTGTCCACAAGTCCCATAACAAGGCATAACAACCCAGAGCAGAGCCAGAGACCCAAGGAGCTGTCCTGGCAGCTTAATGAGCACCCCTTGTCCATCAGTGACAGCAATCCCAGGTTGTTTGCAAGCAGAAGATGGAGGCAGGGAGCTCTTCCTGCCCTTGCCATATCGCTCAGACAGCTTCTGCTCCAGCCATGTCATCGATATTGGCATCCTGGAGCAGCCTGACTCACCCCCTACCCAGAAAAAACCCAGCTAAAAAGGATTTGGCTCTTTGCTCAACCTCCACTGCTCTGTTTGAGTCCCTAAAGAACCAGAGTCCACGGGGGATACAAGAACATGGAAAACCATTTCCTACGGGACAAGCCTGCAAGAAGCAAATCTTAATGAGCCCAGAGCCAGCTCCCAGGGGGCAATGCCACCTCAGTCCAGCCTGGCCGTGGCCCTGGGCCACTGCACAGCGACAGCAGAGTCCGCAGCAAGGGGAGAGCAAACTGCTCCGAGCTCCTGCAGCTCGGGGTCCTCCCGAGGAAGCCCAGAGCCCAAGGATGGGATCAGCTTTGGGACAGCCAGAGACTCAGTGAGCCAGAAAAACAGTGCAAGATGTGAATGAGAAATGGAAACATGGAAAAGCATCAGCGACGCCTTAAATTCTTCTGTCAAAGACAGTAACTGAGGAAGGTGAGCTTTTCTGGAGTAGGACAGGTTCCTGTTCCTGTTTGACACCTGTCAAGGGATGGCTTCTCACCAGGAGACTGTCCTTCAGCTCTTCCAGGCACCAGAAGAAGATCCCTCTCCCTTTCATTGCCTCAAGTGGCAGCTACTGGAATTAATCACAGTTAGCAGATCTTAGAAGAAAAGGGGTGTATCATAGCACTCATGCAGAAAAAAACACACAAACCCCCTCAAAACCAAGCAGATCCTCCCCACACAGACAAAGGGAAACGAGAGCTGGAGGACCTTCCTGGCGCCTGGGAGATCCCTGGAGCCAGTCTCAAGGTGATCTTTAAAAGCTGAACTGAAAAAAACCCAACAGCATCTTTTCAGAAATTCATCCAAACAAATCAAAGTCCAGGCTAAAGATCTGCAAGTGTTCGGCACTCCTAGCAGCATGCTCAGACTAATTTATGAATAAATCCATGGATTACAACGGAGGTGAGGGAGGATGAGGACACAGTCAAATTAATTTGACTTTATTAATTAAAAAAACCACCAAGTTTCATCACCCCACCACTCTTTAGAGGTTGTGTGAGAGTGGGGGGAGCTATGCTCATTAATTATGCAGAAAATGCAAAACTATCATCCTCTGAATGAGTTTAAAATAAGGAGAAACCCTTTCAGAATGGGGAGAAATTACTCCCCAAGGCAGCTGAAATTTCTCTTGCAACTTCAAAGGACAATAAATTATTCAAATCACTCGCGCCACTCGCACGCTCTCTCACTCTCTCCCCTTCTCAATTTTATGCTCCTGAGTCAATTAAAGATTTGGAGGACTCGGAGAAACTTTGTAGAATGCTAAACCAGTTGCAGCTCCTTCTATTTATTTTTTTTCTCCTTTAAAGCTTTGCTTTTCCTCTCGGCCTCAAAAGGAAACAGAAATGACTCCGTGCACTGCAGATGAAACGCGCAGCGCCGTTTCCCCCGCGCGTGCGAGGAACGTTCCCCGTCTGCAGCCACCGGGACGGGACACGCTCAGGGCTCGCCACGCAGCGCTCCTGTGAAAACAGGTCAGCCCAGAGCCCCTCCTGTCAACGCTCTGAATCATTCATCCCAACAGCCCCTTTCAAAGTCAAAGCACCCAGACATCCAAAATCTGTTTGTGCTGCTCCCTCCTGGCACTCCTCAGGGCTGGGTGAGCCGCGGTCACCGCCGCATCCCGCGGCTGTCCCTTGGACAGGGCAGGCTGCTCAGGGCCAAACCCCACTCAGGGGGTGCAGGAGGGCAACTCGAACCAAACCAAGACCTGGGCCAATCACACCAGACAGCAGCACGGCCAGAGAAGCCCCTGCTCAAAAAAGCAAACCAGGGCAAGCAAAAGGAGGGTTGGGAAGGTGCAGCCACAGAGCGAGGATGCTCTCGCCTGCCTGGCCCGCAGCCCATAGCCCGGTTACCTCCTTGCACACAGCAGATGGTGTAAAACGTGACTGATTTCATGAACTTTAACAATCCCCCAAAATTAAAGGCAGCTGCAGTGCACAGAACATCACAGCTTTCTAAGGTGGGAGCTGGGACCAATTATGTTGCAAGAGAACATCCTTGACTGGAGGGGAAGAGTGGCACAGAGTAAATAAAACTGTTCTTGGGAGATTGTGTCTCACAGGCCAACCCGAGCCCAGATTCCATCCCACGCATGGAGGAACGACATTCCTCTGGTCGGGCGTCCTTGAAAAACACTCTGCTTGCCTTCTAAGAATAATATTGGACTTGCCAGGCCACAGAAAGGGTGGGAATACCCTCACAGATTCCCTTTAGTGACCCAGGAGATTTGTATCGAGTTGGGCTGGGAAAGACACAAGCACAGAGACCCTGCCAGACAGAAGAAAAGCCGATGTGACCCAGGGCCTGCGAGAGACACTGGAAAGATCCCGTCCTTCCTGGCAGCAAGTGCAAGAACTGCTGGCAGGAAAAGGACAACCAAGGGGAAAAGTCATAAAGAAAGAAGTCTTGGCTTCCTGGCAAAGCCTGACACAGAGGAACAGCCCCAGTTTTGGCATCCAGGTACGGTGAAGCAGACATTTCCTCCATCCCAATCCTCTGCAGGTGACATTTTCACACAAGCCACTTGTTTACACAACAAACAGATGCTCTTTTCCCCTAACTTAACCATCTAATGAAGCTGAGCAGAAAGAACCTCTGGGTGGGAAAAGATCCTTCACCAGGAGACACCCATGGCTGGGTCCCAAACACCGTGGCTGCCGCTGTCCCCAGGTGCTCCTCAGCAGAGATTAATCTGATGAGCATTCGCAGTGTGGGGCACAGCTGGGACCTGGGAAGTGACAGCCCCCCGAGGAAGCTCTTTCAACAGATGATTTATTTCCTCTCCGGGTCCTACAGAAGACACAAACTTTCCAATTTGAGTTATCTTAGAAAAAAAAAAAAAGTAAAAGAAAAGAGATACATCACTTGATCCAGTCAGGCAAGATTTAATTTAATCAGACACTTAAACAAGGTGACATAGAAGCTTAATTCAGTGTCCTTGAGTGGGACAACAAGCAGTCCAGGAGCCTCAACAAGCACAGGCTGGGTGGCAGCTGGCAGCCTGAGAGGGCAGCCAAGGGAAGGGCAGAGCAGGAGCCAGGACGGGGAGGTGGCTCCTGGCTGCAGGGCCCCTGGTGCCTGAGGAGCAGGGGCAGGGGGTGGATGTGGGCAGGGGAGCAGGGATCTCTGCCTTTCCAGCATTCGGCTGCTGCCTCCTCTTTCAGACTCCACTCTCTGCAGGGACAATGTGCAACTCCAACTGAAACTCCACCACCCTCCAATGGACCACGCAGCCTCCTCTCTGCTCCCACCTTCAATTCACAAATTCTGCTCCCCCTCCAGCCCACCCACCAAGGGGAAAAGTCTTTCTGCAGCATCTCCCTGGCTCCTCAGCCCCCACAGGTTCCCTGTCACCTTGGGGGTCCACAAACAATTAAGGCCTATGACCCAAACTATGGGACAACTCAGCCTCACCACACTTGGACATCTTCCCTCTCTTGGGGCAGCGCTGCTGCCTTGTCCCGGATCCATCTCAAACACTTAAAACTGGAGCAGCTTTCCCCACCGTGCAGAGATTTCCTTCCCATTAACATGCCTATCAAGTCCTGAGATGCAGCCTCCCTGATTTTTACTCCCATCTTATCTGGCAACTGCTGTCTTGGCCAGCAGCAGGTCAAAGCCTGGACCTGCAGAGCTAAAAGCTGAGAGCTGCACAGCAGGGGCAGGTCCTGCAGGGGTGAGAGCATGGCAGGGACCGGTCAGGAGGGGCAGCAGGGACACCTGTCAGAGGCTGGGATCTGGATGCCAGCGAGCCAAGCCGTGCTGCCAACCACCAGCTCCTGCCCCTGGCAGCGCAGAGCACACACCTCCTGTGCCACACAGCTTCTCCCAGGGCACCAGCTGTGGAAACACAGCCTGAACACAGACCTAGAGGAGCTCTGCTCCCATCCCATCACCTCCCATCCCATCGTTTTCCTTCATCTCCACGAGTCCCACGTGGTGCAAACCTGGCTGCTGTCTCTGCTGGCCCCAGGGATGCTCAGGGAGCACGAGAGCCCCCCCTCCCATGCACCTCCCAAGAATTACTGTGTTCTGCAAATTAATGATGGAGCAAGGGCAATTAAAAGGGAAGAAAGCCAGGGTAATGCATCATAAAAGGGGCTTTATTCTTTTATTTTGTCAATTGCAATTTAGATTTAATTATTTATGGTAATACTTCAGAGTGTGCTAGTAAGGGTTCTATACCATGATTTATAAAAGGAAGGAAACGTAAGTAATAAGCAATGTTCCCTGCTCTTAAATCTTTGGTGGGGTGGAGAGAGCCACGCACCAGCCTTCTGTGTATGCAAAGTGCCAATTAGCAAAGTGCTATTGTAAAACACAAAGGTTTAATCAATGAGAAAAATCCACTTGAAAACAGCGAGCATGCTGATTCCAGTCAGAAAAATGGCCACATTTCCATACAGTAAATGGCTTTTATCTGCAGCTGAGGAGCACTTGGAGCAGCCCGTTGCTCCTTCGGGTGGCAGGGAGGGCAGGGAGGGCAGGGGGAGCTGGGCAGGGAGAGCAGCCGTGCCCTGGGGCAGAACAGCTCCAGCCCAGCCACAGAGGCTGGCTCTGTGCACACACAAAATCAGCTTCAGGGTGCTCGCCACCGAGGTTTAATGGCTCGGGCTGGGTGCACGAACAGCAAACAGCGAGGCTTGGTGCTGTGCCCAGGTCCATCAGCGGTTTGGGAACTGTTCCTCTCCCTGGACATCTCCAGGCCTCGTCTGTCTCTGCTGCCTGGTTTCCTCTCAGCTCCTGGGGAGGCCTCCCCTCCTTCCCTGCAGTGATGCCAAGTCGTGGTACTCGCACAAACAGCAGAATCCTTAACAAAAGGGCAATACTTTCCATTTAATGATGCCTCTGAAAACAATCATGGAATCAGTAATTTCCAGTTCCATGGCTGCCTTTGACCATAGAGAAGAAACAAAGAAAGTGTCCATATGCAACCAAAGAAAAAGAGAAGGAACATGTCTGTGTCACACCTTTCAATTATTGTCCTCTTCAGCTTCCCAAGGAGGAACAGCGGGCAGAAAGTAGTGCGGTGCTTTGGGTTTTTAATTTAAATGGCAGTTTCCCTTAAATAGAATGCTCCTGCCACAGAAAGATTTAAATCACTGACTGAGATCAATTAGCCTCAGAAACAAGGGAAGTGTTTTAATGGTCCTTTGATTGCAGAGGCCACAGCTCCTCCAGAGCTGCACTGGGAGAGGAGGCAAGTCCCAGCTCAGCCCAGGCTCTGCTGCCCTGGGATCTGCTGCCCTCCAAAAGCCAGGATCCCGGGGTTTCCCTCTGCAGAGCGTGTGCCCGGGGGGCTGCGGGGCCTCGGCAGCCCCCGGGGTGAATTAGGGCAGGAAGTGGGGTCAGGCGTGGCCAGCGCCGGCCAAGTGGAAGCTGGCCAAGGGATTACGCGGCTGTGGCAGAGCCCAGGGCCATCTGATGGGAGAGGGCACTGTCACAGCAGGGACAGCTCCTCACACAGCCCCTGCACTTGTGACAGACAAAGCTGTTTGCTGCTCGCAGGGCTCGGTGGGGAGCAGCAGGGACCAGCTCGGGTGCTGCTGGCCGAAATGGGATCTCTCCAGGACTCAGGAGGCCTCCGAAGCCGGGAGCTGCCAACTCACTGCCCACTCATCCTCACCAGGCAGGGAACAACAGCTCCAGAGCAACCCAAACAGCTGGTACCAGGGAGCATCCCCAAGGGCTCGGGGCAGGGAGGGGCTGGCACCTGCACAGCTCAGGAGGAGGCACAGCTCCTGCCCAACCTCTGCACAGCGAGCAGGTAAGAGCAGCCCCACCTCAGCAGCCTGCACAGCTCCTGCACGGACATCTGTGAGCAGCCAGAGGAAAAAAACCACAAACCCTCACAGTTCAGGATCCAAGGACACTGCAGAACTACGGGAGAGAGAAACTTGGCTGCAGGCGGCTGCAGAGCAGTGACAGACTCCAGCAGGGCTCAGGCCACAGCACTGGTGTGTTCTGTGCATGACCAGCACCAGCCCTTCCCAGGGCACACTTCCCCAGAAGGGCCCCAAAAGCAGTCACACACCCTGTGGGATCTCCCAGCTCTGCTGCAACCTCTGGGCAAACCTCATCCCGAAGATGATGCACAGACAAGACGTGTGTTCATTCAGGAAAATGAAAACCACGAGAGAACTGAAGTCTCACAGCCACGGTTTGGAGAAGCCCTGATTCTGCAGTGCCCACTCCCAGCCCTGAGCACACAGGCCTTGCTGTACACTCGGAATTCAAATGGAGCCCAGTTTTCACAGGCACTCAGGTATCACCAGGGATGAATCAGGGCTCTGCTTATACAGAGAGCCTGTAGAGCTGCAGAACACCTCAAGTCTCCATCCCTGCCTGCAGAGCTGCAGTCTGCTTTGCAAACTGAGTGATTTTGCCACGTGTGTTACAGCAAACCGGGGGCAAGAACAAGACCCTGGAGCCCTGACTCCAGATTTCCACTGTATCCCCACTCCTGACTGCACTGCACAAGGAGCCAGGAGTGGAGATTCCCTGTGCCCATCTACAGAAGCCAACAAAGCCACCCTGAGCCCACACAGCAGCACCCATCGACTCTGGTGCTCATAAAGACCCAGCAAGGGCATCACCAAAGCAGGACCCTGGGTAAATCCTCGGGCAAAAGGCTCGTGGCAGCTCCCTGCTGCCAGAGTCTGCACTGCTGCTGCCACTCAGGACAGCTCAGGCTGAAGCTGTGGGAATGTCTTCACCGACACCAGTGGTGCCATCTGAGGAGCAGACTGACCCACACCCCACAGAGAACCCCCCAGAGCCCAGCTCACTTCCCAGGCTTTGAAACGAAAAAGAATAAAAGAAAACATTATCTTTCTGCACATGAGTGTTTCTCTCTGCAAAGAGGGATTAAGCATGTACCCAGCAAAACTCAGGAGAGAGGCAAGGGCAAACACAACTCCCCCTTGCCTACTGCAGAGAGGATGGAAAGCACCGTTCCAAAAACATCTCCAGCAACAAAAGGTCACGGATCCACTCAATCCCCGCGGCTGCGTCATCGTCATAAACCCCGATAACGAAGCGATTACGTTAAAAGCTGTCAAGGGCTACGCTGACCAGAGCAGCCCTCTCACCAGCTTCAAGCAGCTTTGCTGGGCAGGAAAAAAAAGTCATAATTCAATCAGCTTGGAAAAGTCTATTCCCCACTGATCCCAAGCGATCAGCCTTCATGTCGAAGGAACATTACATTCAAGTCGCTGAAGATTTTCACTTTTTTTTTTCCCTTCCCCTTCTCATTTTTTTTAAGCAGGAATTGAAAGGCAGCAAAGATAAAAACTGTGTTGAACTGGAACTGGTTCACTCAGGGGAAGGAGAAACATAATACTTTTTCTTGAAAGGCTGTTTGGAATCCAGCCCCAGAAGGTAACGTGACAACGGTCAGCAGTGTCTGACAGATCCTGAAAGGCAGGAGCCAGAGAGGACAATATGGGCGAGCTGGGTGGAGATGGGGCCAGGACAAGGGGGAGGAGGGCTCTGGCAAGAGCTGTCAGGCAGCTCCCTCCCTTCTCTCCAGCTCTTTGGCAGCCTTGGAGGCAACCTGAAGCTCAAAGCAGGCTGTGAGGACCCAGCCGCCCCGTGCCCCTCCGAGGCGGGGCTGGGAACAATGGGAAGGTGCTGCTGGAAAGTTGAGGATGTTGGAAAATGAAACACCCAATCAGGTATTGAGCTTCACTTCTTCAACGGTGGAAAGGAGAAGGGTGAAAAAGAGGAGCAGGGGGACAGCAGAGTCACTCACTTTCAGCGAGGCAGTCCATCAGCAGCACGGAGAGGACGTTCACGAGGGAGACCAGCGAAGACATCCCAGGGCTGGGAAGGATCCTCATCCTCTGCAAAGGCCTTCGGCCCCAGCCGGGAAGACTCCGGCTCAGCGGGAACTGCAGGGTCTCCCCAGCCTTGTCAGCACCTGTGGGGCACAAAGGGACAGTGTGAGGGACAGTGTGAGGGGCAGTCTGAGGGGTGGGTG
>VXAC01006323.1:233282-266236 GCA_013399225.1 Rhipidura dahli
GGTGGGCAGAACCCAGGCAGAGCCTGAGCGGCCACCGCAGTGCAGGGCCCCCGCAGGGACCCTGGGACACCCTCCCCAGGGTGTCACCGAGCACCCGCCCGGCTCCAGGGGGGATCCAGCTCCATGGGGCAGCCCAGCTCCAGAGGGGATGCAGCTCCATGGGGCAGCCTGGCTCCAGGAGGGATGCAGCTCCATGGGGCAGCCCAGCTCCAGGAGGGATCCAGCTCCATGGGGCAGCCCAGCTCCAGGGGGGATGCAGCTCCATGGGATCCAGCTCCAGGGGGGATGCAGCTTTTCCAAGGCTGGGATTGCAGCAGCTCTCGGCACATCCGAGAGCCTCTACCCCACTCGGTGCCTCAGTTTCCCCACCTGCACCACACAGAGGAACCGTGTTACTGAGCTACACAAAACTGGAAGGGAGAATCCCTGGAGCAGGGGGTGCCACAGCTGATCCTGGTGGATCAAGCAAGCACAGCCTCCACAGGAGGTCAGAGAGATTTTCTCCTGACCAGTTCTGCCCTGGACGTGGCAGAACGTGGCAGCAGGACAGAACCAGCGCATCAGCAGGGCTGTGGCAGGGGACAGCGAGCTCAGCAGCAGCCTGCTCCCCTCACCCTGCCAGCACATTTCCATGGAGACAACTCCTGGCTCCAAATGGAGCTCCCTGCTTACAGCTTTATCCTGATCCCCGTGCAAAGCTGGAATGGCATTAAGGGAGCTGTGTTCTCAGCCACCACCCTAGTGCTGTGTGTCAATACTGGTAAACGCTTCCCTCAGTCACAGAGGTGAGATGTGCCCCAGAAGGGCTGAAAATAGAGTGGAAGCTGCAGTCACAACCTCCTGGTAGGGTCGGCAGCTCAGAGGTTTCCCATCAGCCAGACGCTGAGCACCGTGATAACGGGCTGGAGCTGTGGAAGGATGCTCTCAGATCTGACAGATTCCTTCCCGCTATCGTTACTCCAATTAGAAATCAAACCCGGGGTTTATCACCTTTTGGAGGAAAGCCAGGTAGGAGATATTGTACAATGATCAAAGGCTTTGAAAGGACTAAGGGGATAGCGAGGCTGTTTAAGCTTTCTGACACACATCAGGGTGGGAGACGTCGGGACAGTGTGAAGGGGCATTTTAATCTTTTTCTGTCCCATTAACTCTCCGAGGCTGAACCGTGCAGAATTAAAAGAAAAGCCAGGATAAACAAGAAGTCCCCATATGTACTCAGCCCTAAAGAACAACTTTTCAGAGAGATGCTTTGGACTTGCACTTTGAGGATTACAAAGCCTCTGCTGTGTGCTCTGAGCTAGCCCAGATCCACTGTGCTTCAGTGCCGGCTCATGGAAAACGAGCACAAACACTGGGACAAAAAAGAGGAAAAAATCTGAATCCTATCACTGGGAATCTCTTCAAATGTTTGTTCTAGACACACTCAGAGCAACACAGAGAGGCTCCAGCCAGCCCTAGCGCGGGGTTCGCAGGGTTCCAGGGTGCACAGCACGCGTTGGGGTTTCTTTTGTTGCTGTCAGGGGCGAGCAGAGAGTGGGAACACGGTGAATAGCTGTGATGGGAACTGTTAATTAAACTGGGGATGTGGCACCGGTGCCAGCACAGCAAATGGAGCCACGCTGCAGCTCCCTGGCTCTCCCTTCTTCCTCCTTCAGTCACGCAGCTCCCCGTTCCCACCAGCAAGGCTGCAGTTGGAGAGAGCAGGAATCCACCCAACTATTTTAGGTGTCAATATTAAAATAAAATCCAACAAACCACGCTGGCTCAGCCACCATTTCAGAAACTCTTGCTTTTCTTTATCAGAGCAGTACGTCCACCCCCGCCAGTGCCAAAAATGCCACCAAACATCTCTGTGAGCCTCGTGTGCCCCCCAAACACAGCACCAAGGATCTTCCACAGCTGAGAGCAGGCCAGAGCCTGGCTGCTCCCTGCACCACGTCCCCAAGGTCCCCCCGGGATGGAGCTGAACGCAGGGAACTGAATGTCAGGGAAATGTTCCTCCTCCTCCAGAGAGAGGAGCCTGGCAGCTCCGCTCTCCCACAGCCAGCACGGCTTTTCATGCCACATAATGGGCTCCGATGGAGAAGGTCTGGTAGCGAGGATGCAGCAACAGCTCCAAGATTAGAGAAGGAGATGCCAGAGGGTGACACTTCCGCTCCGGTGCTAATGTGCTTCCCGAGCCCTTGACGGAGACAGAAAGTGCTGGCAGAGATATTAGGACATGTCAGCTCCAATCCAGCAGCTCATCCTTCAGAGCAGGTACATCCCCAGCTGCCTCCCCCCCGGACACGGCGTTTTCAGGACAGCAGGACGTGCACCCACCTGGTTCCCCTGTGGATATGGAGGACAGGCCGGGACAGGGTTTGCTCTGCTCCCTGGCAGTGGGGAACAGACCCATCCCCTCCATGGCTCCTGCCTCCAGTGCAGAACTTGCCCTGCTGGAACCCAGCTGCCACACGACGAGGCTGAAACCCAGTGGGAGTTGTTCCGATGAAAGCTCAGATCCCAAGGGCTCTGTCACCCATCCTCTCCCCTGCTCAGGGCACAGCTTCCCTTGTCTGTGCTCTCTGGAGCAGCTTTGCTCACCCTGCCTGTCTCTGAGCACCCAGCCAAGCTCCTGGCACCAGCCAAGCCAACATAATGGCACTTTTCCTGTGCTGCTCCACGGACCCGCAAGCCCTCACTAAATTCCCTGGCACGGGATCTCCTGCAACACAACCAAACCACCTAATAGACCTCAATCCATGCTAAAGAATGCAATTAAGTGAAGCCATGGCCCCCAGTGGGGTCAGATTTGTGCTAGATACGGTCACATTTCAGGAATAAGATTAATTCTTACAGTAAAAGAACTCCTGTAAGACATTCATTCCTGTGTGCTGCCTAATCTCCAGCTCTAAGCAAGGCCATGTGTGCAGCCTGTAAGCACCGAGCACGGGGTCTGGGAGAGCATTATTAAAAATAATAAAACAGAAGTGTTTGCAAGAAGCAGCTCCCCAGGGCAGCTCCTGCAGCTGGGGCCGAGCCAGGGGCCTGCAGGGACCCAGGGGAGAGAGGCACAGAGGCTGAAATGCTCCGAAGCACCTACATTTCTTAAGAGCTTAAGTTCCCCTGGGAGTCAAAGGGACTTAGCCTAAGCTGCTAAGATGCTTTTGAAGATTTTCCCCCAGCAACTCCCATTTCAGAGGGTGCTGGACACCTAACTCCCTTAAGCTACTTTGGGTATCCGAGGGGATACAGGAGGAGGGGTTTGGCTGCCTTGGTCCTCACTGCTTAAGCAGGGAAATGCTGCTAAAAACCAGTGTCTGCAGTTACTGACACCGGGATGGGTCAGAACTGTGCAGGGATTTTCACAGCACCACAGAAAGGTTTGGGCTGGAAGGGACCTTAAAGCTCATCTTGTTCCAACCTGGCAGTGACAGGGACACCTTCCCCTAGAGCAGGTTAGAGCCCCATCCAGCACGGCCCTGGACACTTCCAGGGATGGGCAGTCCGCAACCTCTCTGGGTAACATTTTGCCATATGTTACTTGTTCTTAGCCCCCACGGAGCTGGTAATTGAAACATTTGCTCTGCAGTTGAAAAAAATCCAGGAGGGAGGAACCATGCATTCATTTCAGATTCATTACAATATGACAACTTAGAAAAAAAAAAAATCACAAAAAAAGCGCACTTGCGCTTCTTTTCTGTTTCACCTGCATGTGAAAAGGAGAAGGGCAATTTTAAAGAAATTCTCTGCAAAAAGTTCCACTCAGATCTAGGAGATGACTAAATATCTTCATTTTCAGCAGCTGCTGTGGGAGAATAGCTCCCATTAGACACATCAATGGAAGCAAACACCTTGCAGGCAGAGGGCCGCACTGAGGGCTCTTCCTTGCAGCAGCACCAGCTCAGTTTGTGCTGCGTATTAACAGAGGTCAGTGGGTCACTTCATTTCCTCCCAGCAACCTCTTTAAAGAGAGAAAGAGAAGCTTTTAGCACAACCACCAGCTCATTTGTCACCTCCCCTGGGGAGGGCAGAGATGAAATTTGATTTCACTGCCCCACAGTTCCAGCTTGCTCCTACCCAGCACCCCGTCCTTGGCAATCCCAGCCTCACCAGGGCTGGGACAAGGACCAGGATGCCCGGGAGCCCACCCTGGCCTTCCCCCTGTGTGCTGCCAGCGGGCAGTGCCGGCTCTGGAGCCCTGCACAGCCCACGCCGTGGAGCCACAGGGTGGTTTGGGTCACAGAGACCCCCTCAGAGACCCCCTCGCTGCACCCCTGCCACAGGCAGGGATGGCACTCACTGGATCAGGGTACCCAGGGCCCTGCCCAGCCTGGCCTGGGGCATTCCAGGGATGGGGCAGCCACGCTCTGGTCACTTCAGGTGCAAAGGCTCCACGGGCTGTGCAGAAAGGACTGATCTCAAAAGATGCCGGATCCTGCCCAAAAAAAAGGAGGGGACAGAGTATTTTCAAGTCAGCTCCTTCCACCCTAAAGCTGCTGGACACAGTTTCTCCTCCAGGCTCCAGTGTAGCTCCCCAGGCCACTGCTGAAGGCAGGCCAGGGGTTTAGCAAACACAATTAGAGCAGGCAGCAGAGATCCTTCAGAGTGAAGCATGGCTGTTTATCTATCACGGAGTTACTTAGATCTTAAAAAAATATTTACAAGAAAGAGGCAGAGTATTATCTTCCATGGGGAAACAAACACAGATGGAGAAAAAAAAGAGCTTTGATCAGGACTGTCTCAGTCCTATTCGCTGCTTTTCATCCCCTGATCTCCAAGTGCTTTAATATGACAGTATTATCCCTTTTTACAATGTGGGAAACCAGAGGAAACTGCACACCCAGACAGCTCGCTGTGTTTGCACGCACACACACACACAGACACATGCTCTCTCTCTCTCTCTCTTTTTCCCCTGTGGCATTTCTGGTCCTCCCATGTGCGTGAAGTGCCCAGCATCATCCCCAAGCAACAGGCACAAGGGGCATTTTGGGGCACGGCCATCGGGCGTTCCAAGAGATGCTGCTCCCCGCCCGGGGGTGCGACGGCACAGCGAGGGTTAAGCTGTGGTCACTGCAGGAGCAGTGAGACCAGAGAGCTCCGGGCTGGGTTTGGACCGTCAGGAGGAATTAATGTCCCCCCGCCACGCGCCCCGCAGTGACAGCTGTGACAGGCAGTGATGAGTCACGAGCGTTCAGCAGGTGCAGGCAGCACAGGCAGGGCACAGGGGCAGCGCCGCAGCCGGCGGGGATCAGCTCCAGGAGGAGGAGGAGGAGGAAGCACAGCTTCCCTGGCCTGGCTGCACCCTCCTGAGGGAGCCCATCCACGCTCTGGGGGGCTGTGGCCACAGCCCAGGGAGCACTCAAAGGATCCCCCTGCAAAAAGCCGAGACGGAGGCAGCACCAGAAGAACCAGAGACGCCAGGAGCATCCTCCCGGGCCAGCGCAGCGCAGCAGATGTGGCATCTCCTCTGCAGGGCTGGGCTCTCCTCCAGCGTGCACAGAGGGAAGGATCTGACCCAGGACCACGCTCCCCATCCCCTTCCCCGCACTCCCACACAAACACACCCCATCCTTCAGCATTTCCCAGCAAACCATTGCAATCTCTGCCGAGCGCCCAGCGGCATCAGGAACCGTCAACTAAATTGCCTTGTGGTTCAGGGTAATACTTCACGTTTCTTTTTCCCTGCCTCTGAGCTTTATTTATTTATTTAGGCAGTCATTCATCATTAGCCCCAGCTTAGCTGCCTGACAGACTGGGAGCTCCTTGGGGCACAGCCTGCATCCCGGCTCCGTGCTCGCCACGCGCACGCCGGCAGCGCCGGGTAAATAACCGCCCGTCAGCCACGTCCTGGGCTCTGCCAGGGGAACCAACACCATCTTCTGACAGAAAATAATGCTGAAATCACCAGTGCCCCCCTCCCAAAGCACCTGTACCCCAAGCCTGGGACCTGGGCTGATGGGTGACGCTGGGTTACTGCACACAGCAGAGGGAAGAAACAACAAAAAAGACAAAAACTCAACAAAGAGCCCAACCAACCAGCTGCTTCTGCTGCCCACACCAGCAAAAGTACAACAGCCTTTCTCATGTCTGGAGTCCAAGCTGAGGGAAAGCCTTTGTCTGAGATCAAGTGCAGGTTCAGATCAGCTCCACATTCCTGGGGAGGAAAGACTGCCTGGCCCCACATCTGTGCGTGTCCAACTAAGAACATATGAGAAAACCACTGAACGATGAGGAACTGGTGCTTTCCTGACTCTCAGCATGGCACAAAGATGACCTGTACTGGGAAGAGCCCATCCAGATGGCATCAGTCCCTCTGACCAGGCTAATCCCTCCAGCTTTGGCTTTCTGCTCCCTTCACACAGACATTTGGATGCTGCTGCATCTTGTGACCTTCACCCTCCAAACCGCTCTGCCAGGTCTGCACAGGGACTCCCTTTGTGCTCAGCACGAGGCAATGACAGCCCCTGCTTCACCCCAAACCCATTCCTGGGGCTGGCACTGCTACTCCTCAACAACGGGAGCTCACCTGCTGATAGAAACCTGCCTGGCCTTCCTCCTCAAGTCTTCTGCTGCCCTCTGAGAGCAACCTAAACTGGTTTCTCACAAAATAGGTGGTTCTTACCAAAAAGTTTTATGCAAACTGTCCCCTGAGGACAAGCAGTGGGTTCCCAGCCCCAGCAGCCAGGCCAGGAGCACAGGAGGCCAGTCCCTGCCCCACAGAGATCCCTCGCTCCCCTACAGCTGGTGCCCGAGCAGAGCATCTCCCACCAGCCCGCAGCCCAAGCAGAAGGGAATAAAAGAGATGAAAAATCGAAAGGAAGAAAAAACATTCAAGAAAGTTAATTAGGAACACGAGGGTGCTTTATCAGTTCCGGGCTGCGAGTGCCGGACGGGTGTAGGATGTCACCAGCCCCCGCGCAAGAACGACCTTCTCATTCCGCGGCTGCCGATCGATCGATCGATGGCTCCTTTGTTATTTGTTATCTCCATCAGCGGCCGGCTCCGCTCGCAGCACAGCCCGGGCAGCCTCAGGGCACCGGGCAGGGCGGTGGCAGGGGACCCTCCTGCTGCTCCCACCGGAGCACCGCCCCAGGGTGGGAGCTCTCAGCCCCAGCTCCATCCAGACTTCTCCAGGGAGAAACAGTCCCCAGCAGTCTGAGTTACGAGTGAAATAACCCAAAAACGCCCCGAACTGCACGCAGGCACACACCTCACACCAAAACCTAAATACACAACTCTCTTAAACACAACAGCCTGGAAGAATTTAACCAGGCACAGGCAAGGACCCCGCTCCCTCCCAGCCCACCAAGCCCAGAGAGGCTTCCATGGAGATGACAAAGTGGGTCTGGATTTACACGAAGACAGAGGAAAACTTAACCCCCTGCTTATCATCTTTAGGGTCCCCCATGGCTGAGATGCAGAGGGACTGTCCCTCCTTTCTCATGAATTCCAGCCCAGGAACACCCCTGGCCCACAGACAAGCAAGCCTAGAGCCTCGAGAAATGAAAAAGAAAAGAAATAAATTTCCTTTTTACAGCTTGTAGACCTCATGGCCTCTCTTGTCAGCACATCCCTGGGCACCAGGCTGGGAGGTGCCATGGGATTGCTGCAGTCCCGAGGCAGTGCACTCTGCTCATCAGTGAAAAACAAATGACAGGAAATAAAAGTAGTGAAGCAAACACGCAAAGTTTCTCCTAATTGCTATTTGATGGTAAATGAAAATCATTGTGGCAACAGTGCAGCTGATGAGCTGTTTGCTTTCCTCACAGCCACGGCAGGGGCAGCACGGTGCTCCAGTGAGGACGGGATAGAGGAGCCAGGAGGGTGAGCGAAGCCACACAGCCACCCCAGCAAATCCTGCGGGCGAGGACGGGCTGCTGAGCCGCAGTAAGAAGGATAAAGAGGCTTGTCTTTCTTTGTCCCTAGCGCAGAGCTGGCTTCATCACCACGGCTTGCATCTTGCTGATTAGTGACCAGCAAGGAAAGCTAATCAAGGTTATTAGGAAATGCAGTGTTCCCTGGGTTTCGCAGCCACCTGCTCGGAGCACGTGGGGCAACGCGGCTCCCACGGCCACGGGCCCAGCGATGCCTCCAGCTGCCTTGTTCCCAGCCCAGGATCAGGAGTGCTGCCATCAGGCCCCACTCAGGGTGCACCCCTTGGGTACTGAGATGGCATTTCTGGGCCTCCCCTCTCGAGCTCACTCTGCTGTCTCCTTCAGCATCCATCTCCTCCCCATTTGCCAGGCGCTCCAGCCCTGCCAGCCAACACAGGGGGTTAAACTCCATAAAGAGGATTTGGGTTTGAGCTTGCAAGACACAAGATGAGCAAATCCCTTCCCCTGCTCTGGCAGGAATCCTGTGTCTCAGACCCACCAGCCAGGGGAGATTAAGAAAGGAGGAGAGAAAGAAAAAAATCCATCCATCACTTGCTGTCGTGATCTCATCTGAATTTAAGAGCTAAGCTGGGAGGATGCTGGGTCACTGCTTGGGCTGGTGGAGCCCTGCAGACCAGTGGACACCAGAACAGACTGGGCAGAGGCTTAGGCTGCACTGCTCAAGGTCAGCAGTGGGGTCAGGAAGCCACATCCACACTCCGTGCTTGCTTTCCCTCTGATTTAATTCTGGGCTGTCCGTCTAGGGAAGCCTCTGGCTCTTGTCACATCCTTGCAGAGAGCCCCAGCTGCAGCGGGTGCCTCCAGAAATTACCTTCATCCATTGACTGAAGCCCCACGAACCACACCAACGTGCAGCAAGCCCCAGGTGGCACAAGCCAGTGGTGCTTCCGAGCCGAGCAGCTCAGCCAGGCACGGCTCTGCTGCCATTTCCATCTTCCATACAAGATGCAAAATTAAGAGGCTGCTAAATAGGCAGAAACTGGGAGTAACACCATCCTCACAGCACTCCAGCTCCTGCCTGACAGCCTGATCTCACCCAGGTAGTTTGCTTCTGTTGAATCTGATATTCCTCCCTCTCTGCTCAGAGCAGCTGTAGAGGCTGGTCCAGACATCCCAGCCCAGAGCTGGCTGCTTCCAGTGGGTGGGATGCAGCAGCCCATGCACAGCCCAGACACACCTCAGCCACATCAGAGATGGCTTAAAACAGTTATAAGCATTTGGAGATTGATAACATCCCTGCTGGAGCAGGCTGCAGGAAAGGAGCCTGTGAGAACACCACGGGAGCACCTTCCCATTGCCCAGCATTCAGAAAGTCTCCACCTGCTCGGCATGTCCTTTTACATTTTACTTTAAACCAACATAAGGGCCTTTTCTGACAAGCTGCTGAGATCATCTCGGTGTCTTTGCAGCAGTCAATCATCAGAAGGCTCGGGCAGGGAGATTTTTCTGAGTGGGCTGGCTGAGCGTTCGTGGCGCTGTTTCTGCGGTGCCATGAATTAAACATGCAATAACAGCTCCTCGGCAGGTGAGGACCATCCACACACAACAGGCTGTGCCTGGCCGGGGAGGAGGGTGCTGTGTGCCCTCCTATTCCAGCAGGGCAGGGCAGAGCACGGCCTCACAGCAGCAGATTCCTTCCCCGTTGCTCGGCACGGCTGCGGGAGCTTCCCAGGGCCCCGGCCCTCCGCCTGCTCAGCCGAGGAAGGGCTCGTCCATCTTCGGAGGCACCGAGCCAAACAGGAACGGGGCCAACAACAAATCTCTCCTTCGGACACACAGAAGCCACCATATTGCAGAAAATGGCTTTATTGTCACTGCACCATCTGGAGTCGCCAGGAAATGCAACTTTTTTGTCCCCATCAAATACCGAAGGGAGAAATCTGCTGTCCCCTGGAAGGCAGAACTTCCAGCTTTCTCCTGGGGCTGGGCAGAAGAGATGAGGAATGGAGCTGAGTCCCCCACAACACCTCTGGGATTTATAGTGCCCCAATTCTCTCTGCTTTTGGGAGCTGACCCACAGCCTCCCCCTCAGAATCCCAGAGTGGGTTGGGTTGGAAGGGACCTTAAAGATCCTCTTGCTCCAATCCCCTGCCATGGACAGGGACATCTCCCACTAGGAGGTGGAACCATCCCAGCTCAGACCTGTTGGCATCACTCAGGGGTTTCCCCTTGCGGGAGAGCAAGAGTTTCTTGAGGTTAAATTTCCTAAACCCAGAGGAGATGAAAATCCTCCATTCTATCCCTGCACCAGAAGCTCCAACGACTTCCAAACGCATGGTGCTGCCTTGGGCCAGCGAGAGGGACTAATTGACCTTCCAACCTCCCTTCTGTCGTTACTTTCTGTGATTTTACAACCTCTCTAAACGGTTCATTTATCCTGAGTGAATTCCTGCTGCATCCTGCTCATCAGCCAGCTGTGAGCACCTTCCTTGTGTGAGGGCAAAGCTGCTGCAGGTTCATGGATGGACCCAGCACGGGCGCAGGGAAGAAAACAGCGGGTGGGGGGAACCTCAAACCACTCTTGCTGAAAGAATATTGTTATGAAGCATCTTAAATCCCTCAACTTCAGGCCTGTTCACTGGCCTGAATTAAGCCCAGGCCCTGCAGGCGATACCTCGTGGCCGAGGTGCTCTTGCCTCGGAGGGGTCAGTGTTTCCAGCAATAAGGACACCAATTAAAGCTTTTAACGATGCAAGCCCAGGACCTTGCAGAGCCCTGAGCAGCCTCTGCCCAAAGCTCTCCCTGCTAATAACCCCGTGCTGCGGCCGAGCCATGGGTGCTGGGCTGCCTGAAATATTTATGACGAGCACGGATTGCTTCTTTCCTCCCCGTGATGAAGCCCCTGCACGCTCCCTCCCCAGCACGAGTGCCTGTCACCGCTCGGAAGGGAAGGACCAGTCTCCTCCCAGTGCCTCCAAGAGCATCGGCATGTCTCTGGAGCAGCGAGGCAGGGTGCCAGGGAGGGATTTTATTTTGTTTTTAAAGCCTCCCCCCAGCCCTTTCCCACTACAGCCTCGGCTCGAGTTCTCTCGTTAATCTAATTGTTCTCCTAATGAAGATCTGCAATTCCTCAAACATTAATTACCAACGGCAGCAGCAGCAGCAGCTGTGGAACAAGAGCTCCCTGTTCCTAATAATACGCTTCACACTTTCGCCTGCCACAGCTCAATTTAGCTTTGCGTGATTTGGCTGGGGGCAGATAAATAATATTCCAGCTATGGGGCTCAGCAGACAAACCCAGGAAGAGGCAAAGCTCTCCCCACACCCCAGAGCACAGTAGGTCCTCAGCTGGCTCTAAAAATCCCTGTTTTATTCCCCTGCAGCTGCAGCCCTGGCCCTGCGGCTCCATCCCCATCCTGCAGCCTCGGGCAGGCGCAGAGGGCAGCCCGGAGCCTGGCAGCCAAGGAGAGGTGCTGACCCCATCCCTGCCCTCCTGCTGGGCACCACGGCAGCACAGATGAACCAGCGAGGAGGGGAGAGCGCGGGCAAGGAGGGAACAAACAGCAGAGGAAGGGCTGGGGCATCAGGAATGAGTCAGGGGGTGGAGGAGGAGAGAGGAGGGAGAGCAGCTGAGGGAGGGCGAAGCTCCAGCCATTATTTGTTTCACTCACAGTAGAATGGAAAAGAAATGAAGGGGAAGGTTGGTGGGGATGGTGAAACTCAAGCAGGACCAAAGGCTGGAGGGAAGGCTGGCACGTGCTGATCCAGGCAGCTCCTGCACCTGCGGGATCACAGGGATGCAGGGGGTGTCCCACACTCCCCAGGACCCCAAGCATGACCCCAAAGTGTCTGTGAGCCAGAAATGGCTTTGGCTACAGCTCTGGAGATGAAGGAGAACCAAGCACAGAGGAGCAGAGCCAGCTCTGACACTGACACTGCATTTTGGTGAGGCCCTGGCACAGGGTGCCCAGAGCAGCTGTGGCTGCCCCAGCCCTAGCAGGGTCCACGGCCAGGCTGGACATTGGGGCTGGGAGCAGCCTGGGACAGTGGGAGGTGTCCCTGCCATGGCAGGGGGTGCAATGGGATGGGCTTTAAGGTCCTGCCAAGCCAAACCACTCTGTGATTGTACAATTTTGGGGGACAGTTGATCTCTTCCCCACCCCTGTTCCACCGTGATCCACAGTAATGGAAAAACACTGCTCATGTTCCCTGAGGTCAACCCCTTCCTGCCCATCATCACCTCCAGCCCAAGGGCACGTGGGGCGAGCGGGGAGGAAGCCGTGCCCAGGCAGAGCAGAGCTGCCAGCCAGGTCCCACCTTACAAAAGAGGCTCAAAACCACGGGTTAGGAGAAGCAGCTGGAACGACTGGAGCCAGGAAAGGCTGTGGCAGCCCCTCTCACCAGCACTGTGCAGCCAAAAATACACAAGGGGAACAAAACAATGCATGCACACAAAAAAAAGCCCACAAGAGTTTTCAATGACAAAAGCAAACAAATAGATTTGTGAATAAATATTGATTTGACAGGAAGTGAGACAAACCCTTCCAAAAACACTCGCTGGCACCAGGTCCCTCTCCCAGCACAATGAGCAGCCGTCATCATTTCCTGGGTGCCTTTGCATGGTCGGCAGCTTCAGCTGCTGTGCAAGGTTTTGGTTTGTGGGGGTTTTTGGTCTCCCCTGTGCCTGGAACATCTTGAGAGATCCCAAGAAATAAATGCACAGAGCCTGTGCTGCGCAAAGCAAGCAGCACAGTGAGCAAAAACCCCACTCTTCACCCTAATTCCTCTCCAGAGGTGGCCACAGCACTACAGGCTCAGTTTGGTCTAAAGGAGTTAGTTTCCTTCAGCCAAAGCTCGGGGCTGAGTCAGACCCAGAGTCAGAGGGCGATGGGATGATGCTTCACTCGCTTCTTCCTGACCACAAACGCATCTGCACATACCCTGCTCCTCCCCAGACACACACACGGGCCTTTCATCCCGGGAAAACCCCACAGCACTCTTGCTTTGCAAAAATTAATTAACGTGCCCATGTGGGGAATTTCAAGGCTCGGTTCCCACTGCACAGCGGGCGTGTCCGGGGAGATGGGTGGGAGCCACGGGCACCGGTTCCTCGATGGCAGTGCTGGGATTGCGGGGCAAGCCCAGATCCAGCACCCAGCAGGGGCTCGCCCTTCCCCTGCCCTGCAGAACCCTTTGTACCAGGTTAGGGAACGTCCTGCTGAACCCACCTGGCCCCCTGCAGCCCCCCAGGGCCGCATGGCACAGCAGAAAGCACCAAGGCCAGCATCGCTCGCGTTTGGTGGTTTCCCACTCAACTCCCAGCCTTGCTCTGCTCATGGAATCCAGCTGGGGGATCAAGGTGGCAGATTTCACCTGATTCACCCCCAGAACCACCAGGTCAGGGGGTTTCAGGTCGCTGCACACTGGCCAAGGTGGAGGTGCTGCATCCCGGAGCTCCCCAGGCGCTGGGCAGACACCAGATTGATTCCGGGGTGAGCATCTCAGCATGGATCCTGCACGCCCCCAAAAAAGGGTTTTCTTTGTTCAGCTCCCTCCCAGCACAGAAATCCCAGCACCGTGAGGGGCCGGTGATGCCGCTCACAGCTTTCCTGCTCATTTCGTTTTCAATGAGTGAATTAGCAGGCAGCCAGCTGACTTGAACATCCCCTTATCTCTGCACCAAGCTCGCTGCCGAGGATTTGCATAATTTTAATCTTTCCCACCAATGAGCATGAAAAAATTAGTTTTCCACTATTTTATCTTCTATTTGTGTTCAATAAACAGAGCTGGCGGCTTTGCTCCACCTATTTATACTGGAACTGTGAGGAGGAAGGAGGGGGAAATCCCCCATCTCCAGCACTCGGCCATGTGGAGGGTTAAACAGGAGGAGGGAGGCTGGGGGAAGGCTCTGCAAAACTGCTCCACAAACTGCAGCTGGAGATGGATTTGAAGCCCAAATTTCCTTATCCAATCCCAGTTGTTTTCTCCAGAGTCCCTTTCCTATCTCCCAGCTCCAGCTGTCAGGCTTCCTCCCATCACCAAGACCTTTGATTTCCCTCTCAAGCAAAGAATTTGCTGGACTCACCCCAAATACAGGCTCCAGATCCCGAGAACATCAGGACTCCAGGGATGGGGCGGGAAGTGCTTGAAAAATGAGGTCCCACCTGGAGAAAGCTCCTTGTGCAATCACAGGGAACCATGCAAATGTGGGGACACACAGAAAATTGCCAAGGCAGAGCTTCGGGGTTTTTTAATTAAATGCTTTAGAAGAAAAGCACACCCCAGATATTAAGCTTGTCTGTATTAAAATAAGGCACTGAAAAGAAAATGGTCCTGCTTTGCCCCTTCTGCTGCAGAACGAGGACATCACTTTGGACAGCACACGGAGGCAAGAGGTGCACGTTGAGGCCCATATCCTCCATCGTGCACCTCTGGATTACAGCTGGAAACCAACGCTGCTCTGAAGGAAAAGGAAATGCAGAGAAAACCGAGGCTCTCCTTGCAGGCTCCCCATCCGTGAGCAGCATGGAAGGTGCAAGCATGAAAACACTTTTTAAATGTCTTTCCTCCCTGTGGAGCCAAGAGCAGGTCAGGGCACACCCCAGCCAAAGGCAGGGACACATCTCCAGCATCTCCAGAAAACCTGGACTGACCTTTGTGCCCAGGTGTTCAAAATGTGGAATATGTAAAATTTCCTTAAGTAAGAATGTTCTTTGATGTTTGGTCTTTGTGTACTTTCAAGCCTAATCAACAAAAAAGGAGATTTAATCCATGAAACAGAGTAGCAAACAAGCTCTAAGTGATATCCAGGTGTTAAAAAAACAAATCACTTGTTGGTAGAATTGCCTTGTTAAGCTTTAGGGCTGGACATGCTCCTCATGATCTCAGACCTAGGGGGAGGTTAACAAAGCTTGGAAAGAAGGATGTACCACTGATAATGGATGCAGAGAATGCAGAATTTACAGGCCACAAGGACATCTGGCAGGAATCCAAAGATAAGGAAGAAACTAATAAAGCTAAGTCAGCAATTGTGCTGAAATCAGCTCCAAGTGGGTAAAAGGTAATTCTGGCAGGGGCAGATCACGACCACGATTTTTGTGGACAACACAGGGAAGGCCCAAGGATGGGTTTGCCCCCAAAATGCAGGGATTTATGGCAGTGGGGTGACTCACAGGACTGGTCCCCACCTCTGTGGGGCTGTGGGTCCCCCGTGAGCACCGTGGAGAGGACAGGGTGTCAGGAACCCAGGGCGAGGCGGGTGCAGTGTTGGGGGCAGCATCCAGCAGCTCCAAGGAGCCCATTTCTCCATCTCCCTGCACCTCTTCCCACCGATCCTGCACTCCACACGGCCTCTCCCTGCTACCGGCTCATCTGCACCCAAACGTGCAATTACCTCCCGTGTGTTCTCTATTTATGCTCTAGGAACCATGTAATTTTCTAGACCAAAAACATAATTAAGGAGTCCAAGTGCCTTGGAATGGAGACCTGTCTCCTGCCACCACTCTTATCTCCTCTAAAAATACCCCGGCACGGCAGCCCAGTGCCAGGGCCAGCTCAAGGCAGGGCTGAGCCATGGGAAGAGGGTGATGGGTGTCCTGCGAGGGGAAAGCACCCAAATGCTCCCACGTTGGGCCAGGAAGGGGCTGCCCCAACAGGAACCAGCTCTGCTGCCACTGGGGTCCCCAGGGGTCGCCTGTGCAAGGACAGGTTAATTCAGATTTAACTTCTAATGAGGTCTATCTAACCAATTTAAAGCAGACAGACTAATTGAGAATTAAGGGACTTTGATGATCACTGCTCTCTCAGCAGAACCAATCTGGAGTTGCACCCAGTTTATTCCAAGACAAATCCAGTCTTCTAGATGAGATAGAAAGGCACAGGGGAATGGAAACTCGCACAGGGGAATATCAGACCCCAAACACACTGTCTTTTCCCCAGAAATCAGGCTGTGGCTGCAGTCCAGTTCCAGCAGAATTTGAGGATTCAGGAACTTTTCCAACCAGAGCATTTCCCAGGTGCAGCAGAAGGTGCTGATGCCACAGGTCTTAGACACAACTTGATGCTTCTCCAGCCACCACCAGCTAAGGGGCTCAAAGCACAGCTCCTGGGGTGAGAAACCTGGGGCAAGAGATGTGGCTGGGCAATGGGAGGGACCTCAGCTCCAAAACGCACCCAGGGCTCTGCACACCCACACAGCTCCAGCCTCCCCACGTACACCCACGTGGCTTGGGCAGCTCATGGCATCACGGAATGGTTTGGCTTGGAAGGACCTTAAATCTCATCCAGCCCCAGCCCTGCCATGGCGAGGGACACCAGGGTGCTCAGGGATGGGGCATAAACGCAGCACAAAGGAGCGGAGCTGGAGCTCGCCGAGCCCCGCGGGTGGCACAGACCCAGCACTGCCTGGCGGGCTGCGGCCAGCGGGATGCGGGAGATGCGGGAGCTGCGGGAGCTGCGGGATGCGGGAGCTGCGGGAGCTGGGGGATGCGGGAGCTGCGGGAGCTGCGGGAGCCGGGGGATGCGGGAGCTGCGGGATGCGGGAGCCGGGGCCGCACCCCGGGCGGGCAGTGCTTGCTCCGGGTGCCGCTGGCGCTGCCCGCTCCGCTCCGCTCCGCTCCGCTCCGCACGGACACGCCGGGCCCGGCTCCCCCGGCCAGAGCAGCTGCGCTGGGTCCCGTCCAGCCCTTCCCCGGCGGCCGAGCCCGCTGGCTCCTGCTCCCTTCCAGCTCCAATTTGCCTCCTCTGCTTCCCGCGGGCAGGGCCGCATCCCCCGGCCGCCCGCTGCCATCAGGGCTCGGGGGAAGGGTCGGGGTCCCGCAGCTGCTGCGGCACCGCACGTGCGTGGGGNGCACACCCACACAGCTCCAGCCTCCCCACGTACACCCACGTGGCTTGGGCAGCTCATGGCATCACGGAATGGTTTGGCTTGGAAGGACCTTAAATCTCATCCAGCCCCAGCCCTGCCATGGCGAGGGACACCAGGGTGCTCAGGGATGGGGCATAAACGCAGCACAAAGGAGCGGAGCTGGAGCTCGCCGAGCCCCGCGGGTGGCACAGACCCAGCACTGCCTGGCGGGCTGCGGCCAGCGGGATGCGGGAGATGCGGGAGCTGCGGGAGCTGCGGGATGCGGGAGCTGCGGGAGCTGGGGGATGCGGGAGCTGCGGGAGCTGCGGGAGCCGGGGGATGCGGGAGCTGCGGGATGCGGGGGGCGGGGCCGCACCCCGGGCGGGCAGTGCTTGCTCCGGGTGCCGCTGGCGCTGCCCGCTCCCCTCCGCCTCCCCCCGCGCCGCACGGACACGCCGGGCCCGGCTCCCCCGGCCAGAGCAGCTGCGCTGGGTCCCGTCCAGCCCTTCCCCGGCGGCCGAGCCCGCTGGCTCCTGCTCCCTTCCAGCTCCAATTTGCCTCCTCTGCTTCCCGCGGGCAGGGCCGCATCCCCCGGCCGCCCGCTGCCATCAGGGCTCGGGGGAAGGGTCGGGGTCCCGCAGCTGCTGCGGCACCGCACGTGCGTGGGGAGGCGGAGGGACGAGAACAAAAACACGGAGCAGGGGAGGGAGGAAAAGAGCAGCAAACCCAACTCTGAAACAGCCCTGGGGGAGAGTCGCTCGCCCAGACTTGCTGTAATTACACTCCTACTGCTGGATACAAAGCACTTGGCTTGGCCCTCTCATAAAACTGGAAGAAGGAAGGTGAAAGAAATATTCTTTTTAAAAAAAAAAATATCCCGAAGGGTCAAAACAACCTTTTAACTTGTCAACTAACAAGTTCAAACAGGACTGCAAGTACTGCTTTCCATAGCTTCCAGGGAGAGACATCCAGACCAGTGATCTGAGCTCAAGTTCTCCAGGCCCTTACAGCTCTTTTGACAGCCAGAAAAATCAAGGTAAAGGTATTGGCAATCTGTGCCAAAACCACTTCCCAGCAGGAGCACCAGCCTGGACACCGGCACAAGAACCGGAGCTGCTGAGCTCCAGCCCCAGCTCCATCCCCCCCGTCCTCGGGCAAGCTGTGCTGCCTTTCAGAGCAGGGGTTTCCACATCCCTCCCTGTAATTCAGCCCTTCATCGCCGGCTCTCGCTCCCTGCCCTCCTGTGCTGCACCATGACCCTGCCAGCCCACAGATCATGGCCCAGCCACAGAGGAGGAAAGCTGGGCCATTCCCTCTTCCCTGTTCTCTTGCACCTTTGCAAACAGTTCAGCCAAACCAATGCAAATCCCCAAGAAAAACACTTATTTAAGAGCCCTGCTCCTTGCAAACGCAGGGCTGGCACGGCTCTAGCGTGAGCTTGTTTGAGCATCGCCCAGCAGCCAAAGCACATTTGGAGTTCCCATGAGCCAGGCAGGGAAGGAAAAGCCAAGGGACCCCACAAGTTCTGCCTTCACTTGTTAATTTACAGGAAAATCTAAGTCTGCTCTGATATAACCTTCTCCTGAGGCTGCTCAGCCCATACACGGCCCCCAAGTAACCAGCGAGCACCTGAAGGAGACAGAAAGCAGCTTCCACAGAGCTTCTGGTGCTTATTTCAGTAAATTCACACCTTCCTCAGCTCCCCTTGGCTTCATGTGCCAGGTCTGTACACCACTCACACCACCCCAGTGCTACTGCTGCTGCTGAAACCAGCGGCAGAAAACTTTCTAAAAACTCACTTTTATTGCTTGAAGTGTTGTCTGCCTTCCCTCCACTGCCGTGGTCCTCATCGCCGGCCTTGGGGATGTCCTGATGGAGTTCAGAGGAGCAGAGGCTGAAGGATGCTCCTCTTCCCTTGACTTGGAGGCTGTTTCATGTGCCCTTCAAAACCCCAGGATAATCCTTCCCAGTCAGAGACTGATGGATCCGCCTGAAGAAGGACCAAAGGCGTCTGGAGGTGCCTCCCAGAGAGCCCCAGCGGTGCCCAACAGAGCCCCTGCTCTGTCCCAACAGACCTTTGGAGGAGTCACTGGTCTGGTTTAAAGGTTGGGGTGGGTTTTACAGGTCTGTCCTTGGTGCATCTGTGGGGACACATTTACACCACAGCACACAACAAAGCTCATTTTCAGGTTCTGAAGTGATTAGAGAAAGGGTCTGATGACGACTTTTCTGTGTTGCTTTCTGTGTTACTCTTTTCGACTTCTTACACAATATTTACCAGGGAAAAAAGTTGTCTGAAGCAGCAGCTTAAAAACACAAGCATTTTTGTAAATCCTCCTCCCACTTCCAAGATTGTATCAACAAAAGAAAGGAGGAGGCAGAAAAAAAAAAAACCATAAATAGGAGTTTCACATTGACAGAGTCCCTTTGAACAACTTTCAAAGAGCTCCACTACCTGTTCTCCCATTTGATTTTGTTTTTTCAGAATATCTACAGAGTGTTCCTCCATGTACCAAAGGAATCCACCAGCTCAGGTCCCTTTTCTGAACCGTTCCTTGAAGAAAGCACCCCTGGGTCAGCAGCTCTTCAGATGTCTGCCCAGGACCATGGCTGTGCCGGGATCTGTTGCAAGGTTTGCTCAGTGGACGAGGGATTGCACCTTGATGCTGAAGATCCTGGAGCTATTCCCAGCTCAGCTGCAGGTCTGCAGTGGCTGCTCCCCTTCAAGGCAGAGCTCTGACTTCCACCAAGGATATCCAGCATGGAGAAGAGCTGAGCCTCTCTCTTGGGTGGGATCAGTATGAGTGGAAGCAAGTAGAAATCCTGAGCACACACCAAATTTTGGCATTGGAAGTCATTTAAAGCATGTCAGCCCTTTGCTGGATGCCATAACCTTATTTTTAAATGAGCACTTCCAGGTATTGACTGCCTACACTCAGTACTTGTAAGAACAGGTAAAGCAAGGAGAGTCCCCAAATCCCATCACAAACAGATTGCAGAGACCAGGGGGAAATCACCCCTTAAATCAGCCACTCCTAAACCAAACAATTTGCGCCCCAAAGTCAGGAAACCCTTCATTTATTAACCCAAATCTAAAGCAGGAATTTCCCACACAGCTTTTGTGGTGCTGGGGGTCTGCCCCACGCCAAGGGCTTCGCCCCACTCACAGCAGCCTGGCAGCTGCAGCTGCCTGAAGCAAATTCCAAGGCCAAGGTTGATGCAATGCCTACAGACACTCCTCTCCATCCTTCACAACAGAAAATAAAATTAAAAATCAACCTGCATGAGAGAGGCAGCCCAGGGACCTGCTCAGCTGAGGCTGCAAGTGACAATAAGTCCAAGGGAGAATCAAGTTTTGGATTAAGATGGGAAAGAAGAGCTGCATATACATGAGCACAAACCGTAAATAAACTGGAAATAAATCCCATGGATATGGTGACAGCAGCCCACAGACAGATCTTTACAAATTGCCTTTTACAAGGAAATACCATTATATCAGGGTTTATGGGCCTCCCTGAGATGGGCACGGGCAGAGCTGTAAATACTGCCACCGCAGCCATTAGGCAAAAGGCAAATCCATAAGGAATTTTTTGGTGCCAATGGCATGGCTCTGCTCCTCAACAGCAGGGCAAGGTGGGGAAGAGGAAAGGAACACGATCCAGCACTCCCAGGCAGTGGGACAAAGACATTTTCCATTATGCATCAGGCCAACCCACGTGAATCGAATTCCCACTTTACCCTTCCCAGGGTGAACAAACTGCCCAAATCATTCTGCCTCAGTTTCCTCCCGTGCTCCATGAATAGAGGATGCTGAAGAGCTGTTTAACACCACCAAGTATCTAATCCACTGAAGATGTTTAAGTGCCTTAAAGATTTCTGAAGGAGCTGCTATAGGAAGGCATTAATTTAAATATCTAGTGGCATAGAACATAATGCCAGGCAGATTTTCTTCCATTCTTTTATAATAGCTTAATAATCCTCAGAATAGTTTCATTGTTAATACTCCTGTTGTGTATTTTATTAGGGCTTTTTAAACTGTAAAGTAAGGTAAACACTCCACATTTCTCTAACACCTACCAAAGAGCTTCTCAGAAAGAATTGCTTAATCTTCACAAACACCCGTGTGGGGGGATCCGTCCTATTCCCAACCGAGAGCATCTCCCCTTTTCATCCAAAGCCACCCAGGATCCTCCGAGGCTGAACGGCAGCAAACCGCTCGCTCCTCCCTCCTCCCCCGGCTTTCATCAGCAGTTATTGTCTCCTCTCCTCACGGATCCGCCGATTTCCTCGAACAAAAGGAGCAGCCCCGGCCCCGCGCAGCCCGCGGCTCTGCACCCCACGGGCTCCCGGCCCCGGCACGCAGGGCTGCACCTTGCTGGGAGAGCAGGGACACCGCAACTTATTTATCTGTGACACCATGGGCAGCCTGGGGCTCTCAAAGCCCCTCCAGACCCAGGGAGAGCACGGCGCACATGCCCCTCTCCCGCTCCCCGTCAGCGCACGGCGATGCTCCCTTTGTCTTCCTTCCACGCATCCCTGGCGCTGCATTCACCGAGGAGTCCGCGCTGCTCCCCGCAGCTGCACTCGTTATCACCGCCTCGAAAACGCAGAACGGAGCCACAGAACCGCGGGATACCCCGAGCTGTAAGGGACCCAGAGACCACCGAGCCCAGCCAGCAGCACCACCCCGAGCATCCCCGGGAGCGGTGTCCAAACGCTCCTGGAGCTCGGGCAGCACAGCTACACCAATGCTATGGCTGGAGAAGAGTGGGAGATGTTCGATTTTGCAGATGAATCTCAGCTTGAGATAGGAAAAAAAGCCCCAACAAACAAACAGGATTGTCTCTCTTGAGAGGGAAAAAAAAAGAAAGAAAAATACTTAAGTAAAGTTTTCTAAGATTTTACAGAGAAAAGCACCCTCCCCTCCAAAAAAATATACAGAAAGAAAAATGCAGGATCAGCCAGAGTTGCTGATGGAGAGGCCCCAGGGTATAGTCAGTTATTGAAGTTTTGCAACATAAAGCCTAAATTATTTATTTTTTTTTTCCTGGAAAAAAGAGAGTAACAAAGCATCTCCCTCCTCAAAAGTTAACAACTGTGCGACATCATCTCCACATTGTCTCCCTGTTTTATCACCACAGCACAGCGCTGAGCAGATTCCACCCCAGGGCAGACACAAAACCACAGGGCCATGGTTTCTAATTATACCCTCTATTCTCAGGGAAATGGTTTATTTATTAGCTCTTTGAGCTTCCCTTTCATTCATTCTCAGTCCCAGTCCCGGCAGCGAGGGGCTCTCGACAAGAGGAAATTTATTAGGTTTTCTCCATTCCCCACCTTCCGCGCTCTCCCACCCAGCCTCTCCCTCCTCTCCCCTTTCAGCGGCACCGGCAGCCTCATCACTTTTAATTCAATAACTTGCAGTATAATTACTCCGTAATAACACCATTATCTTAACATTTACTCAGCAGCTGTGATCCCGTTACAGCAAGGCAAGGAGGGAGAGGGGCAGGGATCCTCCGGGGAGAGCGATGGCGAGAGACGCCAAAAACCCCCTCGCCGGAGCCGGGGCTGCTGCAGCGAGGAAGGGGCGAGTGCCAAGGGGCTGTGCCTGCAGCCCTGCCCCAGCATCTCCATCTTCTCTCCTCTCCTCAGGACCTGGCAGGTTTTGCCCGCGGAGGAGGGACCCAAGGGCTGCACAGTCCGGCTCTGCAGCGCCGGGGAAGCCATTTCAACCCAGGCTGTGCTCCAGAGGCTCCCTAAAAACCCCTGGCAGCAGGGAAACGGACTGGAAACAGGGGAAGGCAAGAGGGAAAGACCCACGGAGGGATAGCGCTGTGCTCTCCGCAATAACAAACAGCATCATCTCCTGCAAAGCCCCCTATTTAAATACAAATATCAACCACGGATACATTATCCCAGCTATCTGCTCGCTACAAAGACTGGGTTTAATTTTTACTCCTGAAATCCTGCAGAAAAGGGTTTTCACATTCCACAACAGCACATTTGGTAAATAGGGTAAGAAATTCTTCTAAAGCCAGACACTAAAACTCCAATAACTTGTGCAGCAAATGAGGCGGAGAACAGCCTGTTTAATATCAGCCAAGACCAACTCCAAGCCTGCCTAGAAAGGCAGAGTTTCAGCCTACGAGCTTTACCCAGCCCTTACAGAGAGCTCAGGTGTTGGCACCTTCTGTCTCCTCGCTGCGGTTTGATTTTCTATGATATTTAAACAAACAAGCCCACTGCATATTTAGGCAGAAATGTTCCTACATGCACCACAGAAAAAGCAAGTTACTACAGCCCCTGCTGAAGCCAGCATGATTTTGAAGCCTACAAGGTGAGGTCAGGTTTACACAGATATCAGATCCCAAAATCACACCCGAAACTCCATACAAATGCCAGCGTTCAAGAATAATTCCCACTCGGATGTATCTGTTTCATACACACGCTGCAGCAGAGGGGTAAACACCGTTTATTTTGATTGATTATCCATCGTGTAATGCAGAGCTGTAATTCCATCAAGCCATCAAAGCGATTCGGCAATTATATAAATCACGGGAGGAACGTGCGAAAGCTTTGTCATTAGAAACTCAAAATGGCATTTCCTCACATTCTATTGCTGCATATTGGCTTGTTTTTTAATAATACACAGGCAGATTATTTTGGTTTCAAATTTGTTTACATGCCTCTCATACCCCAATTCACTGGGTACTGCCAATGCCAGATCCCATCCGCATTAATAAGACATTTTACACCGTCTTCCACTCCACAGAAAATTTCCAAAGCAAACTCAGACTGAAACGCAGGCGCTGTGATGGAAATCACACCCGCCACAACCCAACCCCTTGGAAATGGCTGAGCCTCAGTGATGCAGCCCTGTGCTGCTCACACACAAGAGGAGACTTCCCACTCTCAGGGCGTGATGAAGGATGCCACGGGGAGCTCTTGCTCCAGCTCAGGTTTCATTATTTGTAGCATTGCATAAACCCTTTACTACTGAATAGATCTTGGGCACGGACATGATTATATGTGTATGCATTATCATAATTAAATCTACAATAAAGTAAATCAGATAGTTTATGATGCATTATCTAGAAACTGTTCTGGAGTTTTTACACCCATTTAGTTCAAATTTAGTAGAAGTGACAACCCCCAGCTCCAGGACATTCCCAATGGAAGCAGCTGCTCTGGAGGCTCAGATTCCTGTGCATTCCCTCCTTATTCCTCTCCAACAGGACCCAGGCAGAGGAAAGCCCTTGCAGAGCTCCCTGAAACCCATCCTCGTCCAGTCCAGAAGAGGAGCAATTCCCAAAATCTGGGCAGAAGGCAGAAAACGTGGAGCCCCGCTGGTGTCACATCCCAGCTCCTGGTTAAGAGGAAAATCATTAAGGATTTTCAGGAGTTGATGGCAAAACTCTCCCTGCCTTCGATGGGAGCAGATTCCATCTGGCTCTGCCAGCCCAGCAGGGAACTGCCCAGGCAGAACTCCACTGAAGTCACTGGGATTATTTGCCTTTGGTGGTTTTCTTTTTTTAAAGATAAAAATAAATCTAAGCACTTGGCTTGAATTGTGGGCCCTAAATCAGTATTCATAATCTGACTTTTAGAGTTTTTGGGGAAGAAAAAAAGGAAAGAAAAAGCCATTCTGAGCTGTGGGCTGAAAAGCCACCCAAGATAAACCAAAAAAAGCACTAAACATTGAGCCATTAAGTGAGAAAAGACTACAACTTTGATGTGACACTTAGCTGTTTGCTGGCACTATAAACTATTGCACACTAAAAAAGTTTGTTAAATGCTCCATAAACTTTAACACATTGCTGAAACACTTTGAACTGAGAATTTTATTTGGCTGTCCACAAGCCACGCTCTGTTCCAGGCAAGGAACAGCAAATGCAGATTTTTCTCAAAAAAATATTTCACTTTGAAACAGTGAAATGAATGCAGGTAGATTGGAGGATTTGTAAGAAAGAACCCACACCACGTCTGTGTTGGGAGAGCCAAAGCCTCAAACAGGGATTGAGTCTTTGAGGTTCAGCCCTTTTCAGTACCTCTGACCTTTAAATTTTCAGGAACAACCAAGTCCTGGACATCAGGCAGGGCCAGGAAAGTGGTAAAGCACTAGAAGAGTTCTGCAAATCATGAGGAAAACAGCACAGTGAAGTCCAGGCTTCACCTTTTCTCTGTGATTGCCTAAATGTGCGTTTCCAGAGCAATTCCAGATCTAAGCCAGAGTACAGGCAAGGAGCAAAACTAATCCTTAAAAAAAAAAATCCCCAGAAGTTTTAATATTAATGTTCATTGCCACAAAGAAAAATGTGTCTTTCTCTTGGCTTTGACATTTTCTTCCCCAAAGTAGGAGGAAAGAAACTCAACTCCCCAGAGTGACAACAAGGTGTGAAGCACAAGTCACCCACTCCCATCACCTTGAATCCACCAAAATTCCACACTGGACTGGAGACACTTTCCAAAGGAATTTTTTGTCCAACAAAACTTGCTGAAAACCCTAAAATCCCCCAGCTGTCTTAAGCATCATTGGCTTTGCATAAAACCTAAAGCCACTTTTAACATGTCACTCATCTTCCCTATTAAGCCCAATGGAAACTGTGCCACGGCTCCCTGCTCAGGCACGGACACGGATTTGGATCTCTGGGACAGAGACAGACAGGGACTGACACCAAACCCACACCCTGTGCTGGCACAGGGGACAAAGAGGGCACAGCCACATCCTCCCGGCACGGGGGCTGCTGCAATTTCCTCCTGGTTTACAACGAATCGTTACTCCAGCACGGGCACGAGGGAGAAGCAGGGATAGAAATTCATTTTGAATCACAACTATACCTGGGGCTAAATCACTCGGATGGTGCGATTTACACATTCCCACCTCTCAGGGCAGTGCATAAAGCAAGCGTGGGGCCATCATTCACGTGGGGATATTGCTCTGGAACGCGCTGTCAGGAGAGTGTTTCATGGCACACGAGCGAGCAACCGGGCGCTCCACCCTCGGCAAGAGAAATGGACTCCTGGTAATGGACTACAATTCCTTCCCCTGCAGGCAGGCAGCACTGCCACCATCAAACACGTCAGGCTGCAGGCACTGGTGATTCATCTAGTCCAGCAGCACCCAAAAGCAGATGCTTCAGAGGAATTACCTGTCTGGGTGAAGCTTTTCCCAGCTCCAAGCCACCACTGCCTGGCACAGGACGTGCAGCAGGGCTGGGCAGGGAGCACAGAGCAGCACTTGCCTGTGGCTTTCTGGGGCATTCAAGACACCAAATCTGTAAACGCTGCAGAATGGCAAATAACCACGTTTTCACTCCCCCACACACACTCAGTGCTCCAGGAACAAGGCATGGATGGCACGAGAGCACTCCCAGAACAGGAACCACAAGACCCTGCAGAACCAGAGCCCTGCTGGCTGCTGGAGCCCATCTCCAGCAGGAGAGAACCCACCCGGCAGCTTGGAGCAGCCTGAACCTCTGCAGGTCCTTTCCAGCCTCACCCATTGTGTGACTGATTTTTCCTCCTGCCTGCATGCTTGGGGCTCCAGCCATCAGCTCCAGTGCAAACACCAGGTCTTGGTTAGTGACATAATCCTTTGAATCCCAGCAGCTCCCATTTCGCAGGACACAGCTGTTCACTTCCCTGCACGCATCTTCACAGTCACTTCTTCCCTCCTTTCCCTCTCCCCCAAATTTTTATGCCTTTTGCTGCTAAAATTCAAATAAATGCATTTTCAGGATGGGAGATGTAACTTTATCCCTTATTTTTCATTCCCCTGTCTTCTTCAGACCAGTATTTAAAGGTTTTGCGTTCTTGGAAGCCTTGCAGACAGAAGGTTTGCTGCGCTGCCATGGCCCTTGGCCACCACTTTGTTCAACACAGGGAAGAAATCAAAATTCAAAAGGCAGTTCAGCACCTTGACATTGTGCAACACAAGGAAGGACCAAAGATCCCACAGTCCCAACGCTCCTCAAGCGTTTCATGTTTTGCAGTACCACCCTCATCTCAGACCCAACATTTCCTTCACTGCACACGAAACAACCCAGCCCTGAACACAGCCGGCGTTTGCCACGTACGTGGAGCCCCGACACACGGATTAAAGCCTGGCTGGAGAGGCGACCTCCCTCCTCCAGCGCTTCCAGGAGGCAAAGCCAGCCGACGCTAAACCTTCTGAGCAGATTTTACACGCGGACTTGATCCTGGAACGCAGCGCCAGTCCCAGATTGGATTTCACTGTGGCTGTTCCTCGAGGTCCCCATTTTGGCCAGTTCTTGGTGGCCTTCATGGCTATGAAAATCCTCCTGCTCTTGCAGGCAGACAAGTGACATTTCCATGGACACCGGCTGGCACAGTGACCTCTGAGCAAGGATCGTGTGATGTGTCCCTGTGACGGGCCCTGTCCCAGGCCAGGGCATATTGAAATATCTGCCCTCAGGACAGCTTTTAAAAATCAAGGTTTTCTTTCACTCAAGGAGATCAGTGGTGGAAGACATCCTACATCCCCCTCCTGCTGCTCCAGTGGCTCCAAAACTGCCAATTCCCAGTGCTGCCCATTTGGTGACCTCAGGGACAGAGGGATTGGACAGGGCCATGCAAACTCTCCAGATCCTGTAACAGAGCATGGGGAGAGGCTGATGCTCGCTTCCTTAAGTAAAGGATAAAGTTTTAATTTAAGCTGATCTCTGGGGAGAGAAGAAGGTTATTGGATCCATAGGAAGCAGCAGGGAATGAACCGAGTGACCCTGAAGCCAGGCACCAGCAGCCGGGATTCCCAAGGGTGACAAAGCCGGGGGGGGGACAGAGCAGCATCAGATTTGCTGTGGATTTTTTTCATCCCCTGCTCTGGACACACACATTTCCCTTGTGCTGCCTCACAGAGCAAACAAATGTCATTTCTTTGGGAAAACTGGAAAGACTATTTTCTCCCCAACCCTTCCCCCTCTCCCAATCCTCCCCACTTCGAAGCTTGCAGCAAAGTGCCCCTAATCCCCAAATTCTCTCTCTACCTGCAGGGAGAGCTGAAACCCTACCCGTCCCCTCCCCCAGCCTCCAACCACACTAATCCATCAAATTCCCTGGCCTTGCAGCCCACCCCCAGCCCCGACAGCAGCAATCCTGGCACCAGATGTCCACTGACAAAGGCAGCGCCAAGCATCAAAAAGCAATCGCCCATCACCCCTGTCCCGACGGGGCCCCGGGCAAAAAGCGAGTTCAAAGCCCAACAAGCCCCGCAGCATCCGAGCATCCTTCTGCCACTCACACCCCTTCTGCCACTCACACCCCGGGCACGCCGAGCGGCCGCTTCCCTCACTGGGGACACGGTGACAAAACCCAAGCCACGTCTGAGCCCACCGAAGGGTAACAACTCCCCTCTTGCATCAGGGATTTAAACCAGGGGTCACTAATGGAAACAAAAGGGATTTTATTTAAAAAAAAAAAAAAATCAAACCCCGAGCAAGACATCTGTGCTCTGTCCACACAACGCTGAAGCTGCATTAGCAAGGACTTTGTTTAAAGACCACTGTTGCTCCTCCCGGCACCCTCCACGCCGCCTGCCAGGAGGGTTTTGCTGGCCAGACCACGCTCCAGACTGGCCATCTGGATTATCTGTCTTTGCTAAACCTGACCACAAGCCCGGCCTTTGAGACAACACACCCGTCTCCAGGGATCTGCTCAGAAAAAGAGATGGAGGGGAGGATAATTTCCACTCCACGCCCTCAGTAACCTTTCAAATGCACGAATTTGTTACCCTTCCTTCCCTTTTCCTTCAGTTTGGTACTAATGCTCCCAGTATCAGGCATGCTACTACAGCAGGCTCCTCTGTCAGGTCCCGCTGGGCTGTTTACACTCTCAACCCTCATCCTTATTTCACAAATGCAATTTCGAGCTTTGCCACATTTCCCTCAGAGAAACGGGAGAAGCGACGTGCGGGCGGGCACAGACCGTCCCAACCCCGCAGGAGGGACAGGCTGGGCACGCAAAAGCCTTGCCTGAAACCCATCCCCAAAAATCTGCGTAAATAAAGCCGACACGGTAGCAACACCCAGGAGAGGAACAACGCCCCGTTTCTACAACTAATTAATGGCAACCACCTCCCTGGCTGGCTTCTGAAACGACTCCAGCTAATGGTTCCTACGCGCGGTGAGCATCCCTCCTCCTTCCCACGCATCCCTGCGCCGCAGGGACAGCCCCTGCCACCCACGCTCCCACCTCCTCCGCAGGCAGGGCCCCTGCGCCACAAATCCGGGGGAAATTTGAACTGTCATCTTCCCTCTTACACCCAGGTTTAGTGCTGCTGCTACAGCGTCATTTTATTTATGGTATTGCTTCTGCCACCGTAACGATCCTACATAAATTCCACATCCCGATTCCCTAACAATACTTGCTGCTATTATAATAATGGTCCCATCTAAATGGCACAGGTGCCATTATCAGAAAATCTGTTTGTAATAGGGAAGCAACTGTAAAAAAAGGCATTACACCCAAATGAACTACTTAAGGATTACCATAACCAGGGGCCTTGCCTCAATTCCCTCCGCTGCAGCGCTGCTTCCTGCCTGCTCATAAATAGATAGCAAGTCAAAATTAGCAGGTAAGTCATCCTGTGATTTGGGAGCTGGCGCAGAAACTGAGCACTCTGTGGCTTCATCACACAAATAAAACCTGCCTCCACACAGATTTAATAAAGAATTTTTGCAGTGCAGTTATTAAGTGCTAATGAGAGAATTAATCAGTACATGGAGAAAGGGAAACACACCCTTACCCTTAGTACCTCATAGAAGTTATCTGTAAACAGCAAGGAAGGGCAGAACAGCTTCTTTAAGAATCCAAACTCACCCAAGTGCACACGAGCTCACGCCAAATTAAGGCAGAAGTCACTTCAGAAGTGGCATAAGACAGACAAGAAAAATCAAGGTCTTGTAGGGTTCTGTTTGATAGACCTCAGATCTCCATCTCTGCCTCAGCCTGAGCACGTTCACAGCTCCCAGGTGCCTCCTGATTCAGGAAGTTTCACCTACCACAACAGTTATTACTCCTACAAAAGAGTCCTGGAAGGGCAGCTACTCCTTCAAAGAGAGCTTCCAACAGATGTTTTCCCACCGTCAGCATTTCAACAAACACGGTGTCTCACACCTTCCACAGGCCCTAATTTTACCAGTTCATTCTTCGCACCCGCAAACGCAGCATGAAATAAATTCAAATGTAACAAGACTGCACTTCCCTGGTGCCATGAGATGTGCTGCAAACTCTGCCTACTCCAACAGCAAAGCCTTGCATGGGAACAGAATACACCCAGGGTTCAAAATCTCTTCAAAGAGAGAGCAGAGGATGGCTTGGGGGAGTGGTAATGGGATGCAGTGTTTTTTATCTCCAGGTGAGCAGTTAAAACTCAGCGAGGTGGGCAGCATCTACAAAGGTGTTACTAGACGAGGGCTGCGCAGAAGCCAACACAAAGCGAGGATCGGTGGCTTCACTCCAGCTCCTGGCCGAGCGATATCAGACAGCGTGTCACTCCTACACCTGGCACCGCAGGGCAGCCCCCAAAAAAGCACCAAGGACGGGGTTGTGCAACCTCCACTTTCTCCTCTGCACGTAGCCGGGCGACACCGGCGCTGCTGCTCCTTTTGGCCCGTGCCCACATGCCGCAGACAGGGACGCTGGAGCAGCAATCAGAGATACCGGATCTATTCCTGGCATCGCTGCCGACCTGCCGCGGGAGCTGGGCGAGCCTCGCCTCTGCTGCCGTCTCCTCGCTTTTGGCTGAATGATTCAACCATGGCACTTCAGCTCTTTTCAGCAGCGGACCCTAAAACTCTTCCCAGCAAGGAGCTGCATGTTGCTATTCCCATTCTGCAGACAAGAAGCCAGCAGATTGCCATTCCCCCAAAGGCTGTTTTTCTGGCACGCTCCTTAGAGATTAAATCTAGTGAAATAGCTTTGCCTTACAAGAATCTGTACCCACAGGGCAGACTCAACAGCCAGGGTAAAGAGAGTGTTTGAAACTTGCTGTGATCAAGGTTAAGAAACATAATAAAACACCATATCCTGCTTTTCCAGCTCTTCAGGGTAATGAGGGATTTCCTCATATATCTGCTGCAACTGTCACCTTTGCAGGAATTTAGTGCTTAATACTAAATTTACTCTGTCTGCACACTGAACCTTCAGCCGGTTTATTTTGGAACCTCCACGTCCCAAAAAAACCCGATGCACATCTCTTCCAAGTCAAAAGTATAACTGGGCCTTCTCCGGTTTCAGTGCCTTTGATAAATCCCTGCTTTGGCTGCAGGGGGAGGCTGCAGAGCAGCGGGAGAGCAGAGCAGGAGCCCCGACACTGCCTCACTCCCTCGGTTCCACTCCGACTGGCAGGAGGATTTGGAAGAACTCTCCGGGGAATGAATTCTCCGGGGATGTCCCTCTTCCTGCACTGGGGATCAACGACCCACTGCCGTGCTGATAAAAGATTCCGATCCCTTCCCGTGCCTTCCACGCGGCTGGTCCTCGGAGCAGTAACACGAAAGGAGGGGGAGCGTCGCCGTTCCCTCTCCGGGGATGGACGGCGAGGGAGGGAAGCGCAGCCGCGGAGCCGGAGCAGACCCCTCCTCCAGCTCAGTCCCACCTCGCCCACCGCCCCCAGCCCGCATCCCAACCCTCCCCGCAGCGAGAGGCCGGCGAAAGGCACCAACCCCCTCCAAACGCTCCTCGCGTCTGAGAAAACGCAAATCATGAAGAAGCTGCTAAAACAGCCTGATTCGCTCAGATCCAGAGTTTTCACTCCTTCCTTTTTGGCGAAGAAAAAGCCCCAAATAAACCCCAACCAACAGCCCTAGCTCTGAAAATCCCAGGGCTGACAGCCGCCCGTGAGCTGCAGCCCCACACCAACAAACACTGAGCTGGTTACACTGAGAGGAGAAAAGCGCCTCGGTGCAGGTGGTTTGTTATTCTCAGAAAGTCTCTTTCCAGCAGATGTTCCCCTGTACCATGTGTGGCAATCCCAGTGTGCTTGAATTTGTGATTTTTCCTCTGCTAAGTGACGTTTTCAGGAAAAGGGAAATTAAAGGATAACAAGATGCAGCTATAGAAACCTAGAACTATACAGGCTAGAGAATTCTGGGTTTTTTTGGTTTTTTTTTTTGGTTGGTAGTTTTTAATCAAGGCTAGTCATTAAAAAGAAAAAGAAAAGCNACCATAATGTTAACGTTAGAAACCACTTTTCATATATAGTAATGATCAGCTTAATCTTTACACTTCTTTCCTTAGCTGCAGGAGAGTTCTCCAACAACGAACAATATAAATTTAAATTTAATTTCAAGTGTTGCTATAACTGCCTCCCGTCAGACCAACTGCTGCGAATTCAAGTCAGGGCCTTGACATAAAAGTTACCTGAGTTACCTGCAACAGAAAAGTTCTTTGCTTTTGCCAAAGTGTGAAAAGAATAATAAAGGGATAAAATGTGGTTATTTCTCAGGAAATTTCCAGTTACACAGTTCCTATAGCTAAATGGAGCCCTTTTCCCCTATCCATTATGTTTCTAAAATTACACATTTTAGAGAAATCTGCATCTTGAGCTTGAGCAGCAGCCTAATAGCTAGCAAACAAGTCATGTAAAGCCGAGAAAATGAGTTCTATTTAATCCTGGGAACGACGCACAGAAGTTGTGCAATGTTTACAGTGAATAAATTCTGTCCGTTACTCAAAGGCTGCAGCCCGTGTCCTGCCCCGCGCTGAAGAGAGCATCGTGCACTCCCGCAGCCCCGGGCTGCCTTTAACTCATTAAAAATAAAAGGCATTTCCAGTACGGAAAGAAAACATGGAGTAAGAGGGGTAATCTGGGGAAGAGGGCGAGCTGGAGAGCCGGTCCTTTGTACGGCAGGCGAGCGCCTCAGCACAGGGGGCTGCTGGATGTGGTTCTCACATTTTCTTGTTTTGCATCAAAACGCTCCTGCGAGCCTTGGCTGGGGAAAAAGGGGGAGAGGAAAGGGGAGAGGGATGGGCAGAGCGAAGGGAGGGGGAGAGGGACGGGGAAAGGGAAGGGGAGCGGGAGAGGGAAGGGAATTCCCATCCCAGCACCGCCCCGCTCCGGTCCGCCCGAGCCGCGCTGCCCATCGCCCGCAGGCAGAGCCCGCTCGGAGCCCCTCCGGCGGCCCCCGAGACCCCCGCCCGCCCCCACGGCCTGTGCGCCTAGGGGAAACAGTTTCCCCTTGTTAAAGATGCGCTAAATAATTAAATTTTTAAATCGAACCGACCGTCCCGGACTCGTCCCGGCGCCGGCGGGGTGCGGAGGCTCC
>VXAC01006324.1:6853-70055 GCA_013399225.1 Rhipidura dahli
TTTTTTTTTTTTTGTTTTAAACTTGTCTATCTAAGCTCTTGTCTATCTTGACAGAAAGCTGTCTTTTGACTCCACTTAGAATTTCGGGTCAGGGTCTAAATATATAACTGCTTGTATATTAGAGGTATATTTCTTCTTTTCAAGCATGGCAATTTGTGGTGCTGCTTTTCCACTAAAATATTAGATGATGTCTTTGGTGTGGCTGGCTTCTAAATATTTTTCATTAGAACTGTATTAGTGAAGACAAATAGTTACATGGCAGTAATTAACCACGGATTTTAGGAAATTCTACTTAGTTGTTCTATTAAATGTGTTAATTTTTTCATGACGGAAGAGTTGGCATGGTTTGATGGAACAGAACCCAGCTTGAAACCTTGGTCTTTATGACCCTGCTTAATTGTTACTGCATCACTCATTCCACTTTGCCTTCTGGAAAAGACAAGAGAAACTGGCAGAATACAATTCATTAATTCTTTTATAACTTTCTTGACTGATAATGTTAAAATTAGTTTCATTAGTCATTGTAAAAACAGTCCCAGTAAATAGAGACATTAATCTGAAGTGGCTGATTATTAAATTTTTTTTTTTTAGTTGTACAGTCAAGAATGATTGCTAACTCAATAGTCAGTTCTCTAAAAGCACTTGGCATACTACATTCATTTTACCAGGAACATGACTGACTGTGGAAAATGATATACTGAGAAGCTGTGTCTAAGATCAAGACCAAATGATTTTAGGAGAAAAAATATTTTTGCATTAAAAGGGGCTAAAAAAAACAAGGGCCAGTTTAAACTCTTAAGTTCAAACTTACTTCATCAAATTTAATGATTAAAATGTATGAAGCGAAAGGTTAAGCTAATTTTTCTTTTTTAATGGTAAGACTTTTGGGTCTAAACTTTTACTTCACTGAAAATACTGTTTACTGGAGGTGCCCATACCTTAATGGTATTAAACTTTACTTTGTTATAATAAGACTACTTGTCAAATGCAAGTTTCTAGTAAATGTTATTTCTCTAATGTATTTTTCAATACTGATTTTAAAGTTTTCCTTGTAAGATACAAGAAAAAAATCACATAATTTTTTTGTCAGTATTTTTAATCATTAGGTACTTGCCCAAATCATGTGTGTGAACTTGCTAGTTTGAATTACTACAAGGGGTATAATGCTTAATAGAGATAAAGGATAGCGCTGGTATTTTAAAAAAATAGAAAGCCATCCAGCTTCTCTAAATCAGCTTATGTTATTTTAAATCCACGAAGGACACAAATATATTGCATTTCTAAGTCATACAGCACAGCTGTTTTCAGAAGAGATGCTTTAATGTGGAACAGGATACTTTGCAGTGCTACTCATCGACATGCTTGGTGTCCTGCAGTGTTAAGTGTTGGTGGTTTTAGTTTGGCTGGTGATATCATGGAAGGTTCTGTGACAGCATTACTGTAGGGTCAAAACTTGAATATTTTTTAATTGGTTTCTCCTTAGATCATATAATATTTGTTTTGGAAGCAAATCTGCTACCTTTAGGTAACATGAAATTTAGAATATCAGTTGTTTCAGTGTTGAGCTGTCTTCATATTGCAGCAGGTTTAATGAACCAAATGCTGGACTAAGCTGTTTGTCAAAAGCTGCTTTTGCGTGTCTCTAGCGATTCCTAAATAGTAATAAAATTCTCTATCTATTTCAGGTTTTTAAGAAGATTCCCATTGAATCTACTAAGAAATTTTGTTCTAGACTGAACTTCTGTCTGATATTATGAAAGAAAAGGAAGAATGTGCGTGGATTTAAAATTACTGTATTTATCGAGTTGTGGAGTGAGAAGTACTGGGGAGATAGCTTGCTCTGTTGCATATTGTAGATCTTCTACAAATTGTTTCTGATGCAGCTGAGAAAAATGCAGACCCTTAAAAAGGAGCACGGACCTGTTGACACGAGCAGCAATGTGGACAAAATCATGGTACTTAAATCAACCTTAGCAGAAGTATCTGAAGAACTGTCTACAAATGAAGATATACTACTTACTGAAGCAAGTAGTGGAAAGAGCAAATCTTCAGCTTGCCGGAGAAAGCGAGAATTCATTCCAGATGAAAAGAAAGATGCTATGTATTGGGAGAAAAGGCGGAAAAATAATGAAGCGGCCAAAAGATCTCGTGAAAAGAGACGACTGAATGACCTTGTCTTAGAGAACAAACTAATTGCACTGGGAGAAGAGAATGCCACTTTGAAGGCAGAGCTGCTTTCGTTGAAGTTAAAGTTTGGTTTAATTAGTTCTGCAGCCTATGCCCAAGAGATACAGAAACTCAGTAGCTCAACAACTGTGTATTTTCAAGATTATCAGAGTTCCAAATCAAATATTAACTCATTTGTAGACGAACATGAACCATCTATAGTTGGTAGCAGTTGTATTTCTGTCATTAAACATTCTCCTCAAAGCTCAATGTCTGATGTATCTGAAACATCAACTGTAGAGCAGCATACCCAACCAAGTCGTATACAAACCAACTGTAGAAGTCCCGAAAATAAGTTCCAGATTATAAAGCAGGAGCCCATGGAATTGGAGAGAGAGCCAAGAGATGACAGAAGTTCATATAAAGCATCCATATATCCAAACTACATGGGAGCTACCTTTAATGTGTACTCACATTCTCCTCCTCTCTTGCAAGTTAATAGGTCCTCCAGTAATTCCCCGAGAACATCAGAAACTGATGACGGTGTAGTTGGAAAGTCATCTGATGGAGAAGATGAACAGCAGGTTCCTAAGGGTCCAATTCATTCTCCAGTTGAACATAAAAATGTTCATGCAACAGTTAAAGTTCCAGAAGTGAATTCTTCAGCTTTGCCTCACAAGCTTCGAATCAAAGCCAAAGCCATGCAAGTTAAAGTGGAAGCAATGGATAATGACTATGATGCAACGCAGAAGTTGTCATCACCCATTGACATGTCCTCAAAAAGACATTTTGAGCTTGAAAAACATGGTGCGCAAAACTTGGTGCATTCTTCTCACACTCCTTTCTCGGTTCAAGTGACTAACATCCAAGACTGGTCACTTAAACCAGAACTCTGGCATCAGAAGGAACTCAACGTAAAAATTCAGAGCGGTTGCAAAACTGGAGTTGTTGAAATAAAAGACAATATCTACAACGTCTCTGAGTCAGAGAACCTCTATTTGAAGCAGGGCATAGCAAGCTTATCTGCAGAGGTTGCTTCACTTAAAAGACTTATAACTACACAAATCTCTGCATCAGACTCTGGTTAATTTACTACTGAATAAAGGCTTATTGTTTTAAAGGATGTCATTTGCAGTAGATCAATATGTTTTGTATGATGCTGAATTTTCACTGGACTTGTGATGTCATTTCACTGTAATATTCACATAATGTCTGATTGGTGTCTTTTTGTGCACAAATTATTATGAAGACTAGGTTGTGCTATGATCACTATGCCTTGAGTATAGTCAAGTAGCCTGTACAAAGGCTGTATATAGTGAACTTTAATTTCTTTTTGTTCTACTACAGAGCGTGCAAGTTACCAGTTACAATAAAATATTGGTGACAAACATAGAACATCTACTCCAGTTCAGTTGATTTTATGAACTTGTAAATAAGTTGTTAATTAAAAACTGGGTTTTTTCTTACACTGTGCTCTACTTCACTTACATTTTTGGTTTTTACAGCCTAGCAACCAAATTACAATTTACAACATATGTGATCCTTCTGGCCACCTTTTTCCTTAACATGTTTTTTAGAAGAGAAGTAAAGTGAATATTTATAAATGGAACAGTACCAATTTATAGCCTTAGCCTTCTTTAACTTATTTGTTAGTAGAAATTAACCAAAACCCCTGCAAATTCTAACCCAGTAACTAATAATCAACAACCTTTTTTTCTCCTTCAATCTCAAATGAGACAGTAATGAGTTTCCTGAATGTTTTAGTGTGACGAACAATTTTTCAATATTATAACTTGGTGTTTTAGGTGAAATTAGTTAAGTTAGATTTGTGCATCTGCAAAGTTTTCAGAGCCTTGCAGTGACAGAATTGGACAGCACCATCTCTGCCAAGGGGTGGCTTGCATCTGCAAGGGGTGCAGGCATGGAAAGTCCACCCCTCTTGCCATACCAGCATTCTGTTCATGGCAGACCGTAGGCCACCTGTAGATGAAGTATAAGGCTACTGGATTTGTAAACTCTGAGCTCAGCTAGGTAAATACTTACACAAAGGCTAGGCAATAGCAGTTGCAGAGTTAGAGGAGATCATCTGCTGTTTTGGTTCCCAGAATGGGACATAATGCAATTATGCATGTAGTAAGTCTTGCCAGCAATTTGTTCCTGGTTTCAATGGCTTAATTAACTGAACTGGAATACCCTGGCTTGCTAAAGGGCATTTTGCAAGAGCTTCTCAAATGTAAAATAGAGTCTATGTGATGAACTACACAATCTAGACACTGCTAGCCCCTTACAACTTATGCAGATGATGAGTTCTTCACTTGATGACTGGACAGGGCTGTGGTGCTCTTTGTCTTTCAGAAAGAGCCATTGAACCATGGAGTCTAGAACTGTATCACATATCCTTGGTTTGGCTTAGCAAAATCTTCCATTTTAAAATTAAAAATCATTTATAAATAGAGCATAAACTTGGCAGAGGTTCTTTTCATGATACTTTCCCCTTCTTTTAGCATACTAATAAATCAGACTAACAAATAAGCTTTTTCTGAAAAGGCTTTTTATTAATTGCCATACTGTATAATGAATTGAACCTTTCCATAGGCTTAAAATACTAATTAACAAAACAATATGTAGGTATTGTTTTTTTAAATTCATACTTGACTTGAGTGAGAGGAAGTTTGTCAATTTTTTGGGGATATGAAGAGGAGTCTGAGTCACTCCTGATAGCTCTGAAGCTTGGTCCAGCAGTCAAGGCAATGGCAGAACTCCCTGATGTCAGTGAGGACAGGATTTGATTCTGTGCCTTTTCAGGAGCTGATGATTCAGTTGTGTTCTGGGAGGACCTTCGCACAGAAATCACTGGTACTTTCTGAGCTTTTTTGAGCCTTCTAACTGCTGTGCTGTATTTGTGGCATTCAGAGTTGATAAACTGCTATTCTTTTTTCATGCCTTAATAATACAATAGACCCCATAGCTGGGCTCTGTATGTATTTGGTAATTAACATAGATGACATTTCAATGTTACTGAAAATAAGCTCAGGATTATTGCATGAAATGTAAAAATTTGCATTGAATGATGGGGATATGAGACATGAGGCAGTGATTGCTACTGTCTCCTTGCTTGCTAAGTATCTTCTGTAAGCAACAATAAAATTCTTTAAATATTTTGCGTATTATTTATCACATGTAATGTGTTCAAAGAGAGGACTTAAAACTCTCAGTGTTGCCATCAGTGTAAGCCTAGATCTATTGGTTTTCTTTTCCATTTCTTGTTAGAATTGTTTGTCATAATGGAAGAATGTTGTCCTCTTTCTAGCTCATTATATATTTTGTGTATCTGTTTTGTGCAATTAATACTTAACAGTAATGATGTAGTTAATTTGTTGAAGGATGTCATTGCAAGAAAGTTATAGCATGGAGCTTAGGAGCACAATCAGATGTTATTTATACTCCCTTTATACCTTAGTGTTATGCTTCATTTGAAGAAAGAAATAAATAATTTGTCTTTTGTTCAAAACCAGATCTAACCTACAACATGCTTTTCTATTATGTTCATCGTCACAGTCTAACACAGGGCCATTAATGTGAGATGATGACAAATCTTCCTGTGCTGAAGTTGCTGCTTCTTCTTATAATACCTGGAATACCTTTGATGTACCTGTTAGAGGTACAAACTGCAGGAGTGCGGGTGGAACATGCAAAGCCCCACCACTGGCCACAGCTGCCAGCCCTGAACCCCTCAGCTGCAGTAGCTGCTGTGTAGATGGCCTCCTCACCCAAGCCCTCACCCTCCTTGCCCGTCTTTAGCCTGCTTTCCCTGGGGGTGTGAAATGGGAAAGATGGAGTGTCACCCTGTGGGGGTGGGAGGGAGAGGTACAGTGGGACTGTCCTGCTCCAGCCTTCAGCTGGTACCTGGTTATGTAAGTGTAGGAGCAGAGAGCTGTGCTCTTCCAGCCTGCCTTCCTTGCACTGCAGGAAGAAGAATCAGCCTCCACGGAAAGAGTATCCTTGGCTGGTCAGCTAATCTCTCAGTGGGACATCAGAAGGTTTGTTGAGCACCAAATGGGCTTTATTGAAGTGTATATAAACTGGCATAACATCCTCTAACTTACAAAAAACTCCTGTAAACTCAGCTATTAACTGACAACATGAAACATGGGGGAATGGACAACATGAAAAGGGGAATCCTTCTCATTTCAGTGTGTCTTCAAATGCAGGTGTTAAGGAAGGCCACAATACAGAAACTGGTAACTTTGAGACTTACCAATATAAATTCTCATTTATGATCATTGTTACTGTGAAGGGTTTCATGAAAACTTTTAAGAAAAGTCTGAAAAATGACTTAAATAGCAAGATAGACTTTTTCCTAGTGATATCAACTAGTGGCTAATTACACTGTGAAGTGTGAGTACAGTTCCTTTGTTAAATTTGCCTAACTTAATTATGTATAAACACAGTAATATAGCCTCATGTTCTATCAATGCCAATATTTTGATAGAGAAATTAATTTCCCATATATATACTGAGCCCAAACAAGATCTTCTGAATACTCTCAACTTCACTAAAAATTATATATTGCATGTGAGATGTTTAAATTTTAGTAGTATTCTGTACAGACAAATATTCCCTTGTTCATGAATAGGAGGCAGGTAACTGGCAATTCCTGATTATTGTTATCTTAATTATTTTCTCCCTAATGTCTGCTTGAGCATTATGAGACCAGAAACACATCTGTTGAACTTAAATGGAAACTTGTGCAATGAACACATTCCTGAAATTTGGTTAAAACACCAACCTCTAAAAATCTTTTCTATTTGCCAACACATAAACATGCTGTTGAAAATTGTGTACAATGAATTTAGCAAGAAACCTAGAGAATCCAATTAATATGGCCCTTATTATCACCATATTGTTTTAAAACCACTTTTATAGTTTATTGCACAACACAAGATTGGTAACTACAAAAATACAACAAAGGAATTTCTGGTATTTCTTGCATAAGAACAAGTAACGCATATTGTTCCATTACAGTGCCAAATCAAAAGTTAGAAACAGTAGGCAGAATCCTAGGGATTTTAACTCAGTGTTAAGTTCTACTTCCCTTGATGAAGTAGACATTTTCTTTGTACGATAAGGGACTCACTCAAGAGGAGTAAAATCACCAGGAGTGACACTTTACAGTTCCCTCCTGGCACAGACTCCTACTGATTGTTCTATCTCTTAGGCTAACTCTCACAACAAAACCTTGTTATATGTCACTTTATTCATATCACTGGAGCTGTAGAGAACTTCCTCACTATGAAAGAGAGGGCAGCCAGATACTCAACTATTCTTTATTCAATGACAGCCCTAGAAGGACTTAGTGAATTAGGATCAAAAGGTCAATATAGAGGCATACTGTTTCTTTGCTTGAAAGGGAAAGTGTCAGATGACATTTCATTTCAGGACTCCAAAAAATAGTAGGAATGCATCCATGCTTTTTATGAGTTGACCAGGTATTACATGTGTGCTGATCACAATGGCTGTCACACTAGAGTTAGGGTAATTCCTTCTCCTTAAACACTGTGGAGCTCCACAGGATTACAAACAGAAGTGCCTGGGAGGAACAAATGCAAGGCATGCAACTCTGCCATGATTTGTTGAGGGTTTGTCTCCTGCATGCAAGCATCCTTCCTGTTTCTAGTGCATCTAAAAAAGATCTTATCTGAAAAAGCCTGCATCAGTCCAAACGTTCTGAGGAAGCTAAATGGCCATCTAATACTACCAACATTCAGATAACATGGTCAATATTTTGCCACCATCCCTCATGCCCCCTACAAATCAATGCACAACTCAAAACGTTAGCCAATTGTTAGACTTTTTCATGCTGTTCTCGGATGTTCAAATGCTTGAATGGGCATCTCAGTTAATAACTTACACATGTAAAACAATCAGGCTACCCGTATGTGCCAGCACTGATATCCATTACGTCTACATTCTGAGGCTTGACACTAAACAAGTTTCCAACAATTTGGACCTCCAAAAATTCTCTTAAATTTGGTATATAAATATACTGAGAACATACTGTATTCATTTCCATGACTGTTGTGTTATGAAACCCTGAAAGCCAAGATATTAATGGTTTGTATAAAAATCAGAAAATATCAAAGCATAATATTGTATCACACCAAATAGCTGCAAAGATGATAAAATGCAATGAAGGCCATTGTAGCAGAACACTGTTTTCCTTCTTCTGTGTTCTTCACACTGTACACATGAATAGACAATACATGTCCTCAAAGTTCTCATTCTCAATAAAAAAACTGGTGACATATGTTCTAAAAAAGCCTCATGGTTAAAAATGTGAACAAGCAAACATCAAAAATATTTGTGTAAGCAAAACTATATTGGAGAAGTATGTAACAGACAACATATATGAGCTATCAGCATTGCATGGGACTGGAAGGAATTGTTTACACTTTCTCATTTTCTGCAAGTGTAATGAGATTATTTTAAGAAATGCAAACTTTAGCTTCTTTCATTAAATGAAATTTATGCCACTGAAAATAAACAGGAGAAGGGTGAACAGCACTTATTTGATGGTATTGACAGGTATTAGAAAGGAATATTTCCAGTTATCAGGGACTTAAAATGATCATCTAGTCCCACTGCCTCACCACTTCAGGGCTGACCAGAAGTTAGAGCCCATTATGTAGGGCATTGTCCAAATGCATTCTTTTAAGGCACTGACAGACAGGGAGCCTGTTTCAGTGTCTGGCCACACTTTCAGTCAGGAAATATTTTCTTATGTCCAGTTAACCCTCTCCTGTTGCAGCTTCGAACAATTCCCACATGTCTTGTCACTGGATCCCAGGGAGAAGAGATCAGCAAACCCCTCTCCACTTTTCCTCCTCAGGAAGCTGTAGAGACCAGGGAAGCCACCCCCTCAGCCTCCTTCTCTCCAAACTAGACAAACACAAAGTGCTCAGCTGCTTGGCATCCATCTGGCACAGACAGGCCCCCTCTCTTATCAGAGCAGAAGAAATACCAGCACCGAGGCTGGATCTGGATGAGTGGGAGGAAAGTGTGCCCTTCCCTGGCTGCTCACCAGCTGGGCAGCCTGACACGTGTGCCTGTCTGGCATTGTCCCTTCCCAGGGGCAGGACTTTGCACTTCTCCTTGATGAATTTCTTGGAGCTATGGCCTTGGCACAGTATGAACCTTGGTTTGAACAACACCAAGTTGTGACTCCAGGCAGGGGGATGGAATTGGTTGTGGCTGCACTGAGGCTGCACCAGGCAGCACAGGCTAGTAGGAGAGCAGAGAAACAGGATGTGGGGGCAGAGGCTAGCATTGAAGAGCTCATGAGCAGCCTGGGGTGATGAATGGTTGAGCCCAATCTGCACCTGGAGACCCCCCAGCTGGAAATATCTGCCCTGGCCCAGCTACAGGAGTGGGCCTGGAAAAGGCCATCACTTGTCTGAGGGAAGAGTAAGAAGGACAGTAACGCCACCTGCCCTGCTCATAACACTGAGACTTTTCCCAGTTTGCATACATTCGTTTTATTTGGATCTGAGGGACTAGGAGCCCTAGAGGTTTGGTGCATGCCCCAGCTGGTGGCCCAGTCCCAGTTTGGCTAACACCTGAGGCACCCTCCAAAGTCACGGATGCAGGGGTGGCTGAAGAGGCCCCAGGGCCACTTGTCTGCCTCTTCAGGGGTCACCATGGCCCCTCAGGGGAGGGGCCTGTTTGGAAGTGGAGGACTCAGGAACAGACTCCTCTGGCTCCTCCTGGGGCTCTTCTTGCTCCAACAGCGATGGTAATGGGTACAGAGGGGCAGTTTCTGGAATACCCATCCATGGCAGCGGAGGAGGTGTTGGGCACCTCATCCATGGCGCATCTTGCAGAGCTGCCAGAAGGGCTGGGACCTGGGCAGGGAGACACGGCTGGTGGGCCAGCAGACGGCAGGCGTCCCTGCTGCACTGTCGCACAGCAACACAGATAAGTTGTTGCACAAATGTTGCGGAGTGGTTTTGGAGGGAGACCCCCATCATCTGGACCAGCTGGTCGTCATCAATTCCACGGATGGTCAGGATGTTCATGACAATGTCCTCCATTAGGTCCACCTCCATCCAGTTGTTCCTGAAGATCTGTCTCAGCCTTGGTTGGACCCAGGGCACCAGGGTATATAGGAGGCATGGGTGGTCCTGGAAAAGTACCACCCATTCCCCAGGCCGGAGGCTGCCCACAGGATGCCTGGGCACTCCTTCTGCAGCCCATGTTTGGGATGCTCCAGAGAAATGGAGGTCAAGGTGTCTGGGGTCTCCTCTCGCCTGGTGGATGATGACGGATGGTGGCTCAGATAGTGCAATGACATGCTCCATGTAGTCGTTATCTGTCCCCACTGAGTGCAAGATGGATAGAATCCTCCTCTTGCAGAGGGGGCACTTGGGTGTGTTCTCTGCCCACTGCAAGATGCAGATGTAACAGAACTGGTGCAGGCACGGCAATATATAGCTGACCTCCTTCCAGCTGTCCAGGCAGATGGGACAGCGGTTGTCCATCTCTGTGGCCATGTTCTTCTCTGCAGTGGCCAGAGAGGAGCTGGGGTTATGAGTTGCTCCCTTTCACCAGCATTGCAGCAGCAGGTTTCACTCTAGAAGGGGAAGGAAGAAGCATCATGGCCACTGCCTGGGCCCAAGAGAGGTGATAGAGATGCCCCAGTCCCTCAGGAAGGAAACCATCTCAGCTCCCCAGCAGGAGGTTTTCCCTCCCAGCTCACTTCTGCTGCTGCTAGTGCACCTCCTGGGTGTCCTGGATGCCTGAACCTGGCAGGTAGGGGGAAATCCTCCAATGGCTCTGGAGTCAAGCACAGAGAGCTGCAACAAACAACTCTCCTTGCACAATGACATCGAAGGACTCACTTGGCACTCCAAACCTTGCCAAATGCTTAGCAGGAGTCATACAATCATAGAACTATTTGGGTTGGATAGGGACCTTGATTATCATCTTGTAGCACCCCTCCTGCCATGGTCAAGGGCACCTTCAACTAGAACAAGTTACCCAGAGCCCCACTCAACCTGGTCTTGAACAGCTCCTGGGACATCCACAGCATTCACAATTTCCCCATACAACCTGCTCCAGTGCCTCACCACTCTCACAGTAAATAATTCATTTCTAATTCCTAATCTAAACCTATTCTCTTTCAATCTGAACTCATTCCACTGTGTCCTGTCACTATGGGCTTTTGTAAATAGTCTTGCCTCATCTTTCTTGTAGGTTTCCTTCAAGAACTGGAAGGCTGTAATGAAGTCACTCCAAAGCCATCTCTTTTTCAGGCTTATCAATCCCAGTTCTCTCAGCCTTTTCTCATAGGAAAGATCTCCATTGCTCTGATCATCTTGGTGTCCCTCCTCTGTACCCATTCCAACAGGTCCCTGTCCTTCCTGTGCTGGGACCCCAGAGCTGGGTGCAGGGTTCCAGGTGGGGTCTCAGCAGAGCAGAGCAGAGGGGCAGAATCCCCTCCCTGCCCTGCTGCCCACGCTGCTTTGGATGCAGCCCAGGGCACGTTTGGCTCTCTGGGCTGGGAGTGCCCATGGCTGGGTCATGTCCAGCTCCCAAATCCTTCTCCCCAGGGCTGCTCTCCATCTGTTCATCCCCCAGCCTGTGCTGATGCTGGAGTTTGCTCTGACTCAGTTGCAGCACCTTGTAGCTGGTCTTGGTAAACCTCATGAGGCTCCCATGGGCCCACTTCAGGAGCCTGTCTAGGTCCCTATAGATGGCATCCTGTCCTTCAGATGCGTCTGGGCATGAGCTGGCTGGATGAAACTTGGTGTTCAGCTGTAAGAAATGAGGGATGCTGGGTCACAGTCTATCCCTCAAGGGCATCACAATCCACCTCTAGGTGATATCACAGTGGCCCATCAACACCCATGGTACACGGTCTCACTGCATGCATCTGGGGTTACTGCTGCACCAGTGCCAAATCCATTCCCCATCTCTCATCTTAAACTCAGCATTGATGTTATAAGGCAGTCACTGAGGTCTTGGCTGTGTCTTCCCAGGATCCTGCCAGTTTGTCCTGGCCATGGCAGGACATCTCCAGGCACATGCAGCACAAGGGCTCACTCAGCAACAACTTGTGCCTCCCTGGGAGGCTGCAGGACAAAGTCCCACAGGCTCTCCACACACTCCACACTGCGGGCCAGCCCTTTGGGCTTGCCTGTACACCTGCTTTCTCCCATGATGTGTCACAGGCAGCACTGGCTTGCTCTGGCATGTATTGTCCTGTCTTTCCTCTCTTGCTGGAAGGCACAAGGGTGATTCCCTCTGCTCAGCATGCATCAGACCTCATCCAGGCATGCATCCTCTTCAGGGTCCCAGAGTCAGACTGAGAAATAAGAGAGGCTCCATTCTTTCAAAGCAAGGATGCTCTGTGAGGCTGGGGTTGGTTCAACATGGAGCAGACAAAGTGTTGAGACATCTCACAGCACAGCTCAGTGTTTCTGAGGATGGGGACACCCCCCATCAAAGGGGTGGGGACAGATTCATGGCAGAGTGTGAGATGGTGGCATCTCCTGAAACTAGAGAGTTTCAAACTGGAGATAAGGAACCAAAACAACATTGCAGCAAGAATCATAAAGTACTGAAGAGAGTTGTCCAGAGAGATCGTGTGATCTGTAAACCTAAAGGTCTTCAAATCCTGATTGGCCATATCCCAGAACACAATAGTCACAAGCCCATGAAGGGATGCTGGCTGAAGTCCTGGAAGAGAAAGCATTGACATTAGGAAACACAGCAAAGATCTCCAAAGGAGCAACAGCTTCAAGAAGGTTTTTACTTCCTGGTTGCACTTGGTCCAGCAGCTTTCACAAATTTTCAATTAGGAGATAACAGAATAGTTCCAGTTGGCAGGGGCATACAACTCTCATCTAGTCCCATCACCTCGTCACAGCTGCCCAACAGCTAAAGCCCATTATTAAGGGCATTGTCCAAATGCCTCCCTTTAAGGCACCAGGGGACATGTCAGGTATGGGACATCAATCGTCTTTTTTAGAGAGTCTTTTCCAATCTGCAACCACCGTCTCAGTAAGGAAATGCTTCTGAATGTCAACAGGCCAGCTCCTCACCCAGTACAGTGCACACCTGCTCATCTCACAGCTGGATAACTTGTCCGAAAGGATGCTCTAAGGGACAGTTTCAAAAGCATTATGAAAAATCCAGGAAAGCCACATCACCTCCTCCTCTTTGCCTATTAGGCAAGTGAGCTTACTGTAGAAGCATCTCAGATTAGTCAGACAGGGCTTCCCTTTGCAAACCCATGCTGCGCCTGATGCTTTTGTTTCCTTGAAATGCCTTTCTACACCAGTAATATTTTCTCCATAATTTTTTCCAGGTACTGACGTTAGACTCACAGATCTGTAGTTCCCTGTGTTTTCCCTCACACATTTCTAATTGTAATGACTGGCCAGCTTCCAGTCAGCAGGGACCTCCCCAGACATGCATGACTTTTGAATGGGGTCCTGCTGTCACATCCAACAGCTCCTGCAGTACTCTGGGATGAATCCCACCAGGTCTCACAATCTTATGAACAGTCAGGTGATACAGCTGGCCCCTTACAGTTTCTGTGCACAAATAGAGAGTCACTGTCCCTGCAAGTTGTGGTCTTTCAACTCTGAGGTCTACCATTATTATTAGAGCTTAGGCAAAAAAAAAAAAAAAAAAAGCACTGAATACCTCAGTTTTTCTGCATTCCTATTTGTCAGGGGACCATCTTCAACAAGTATAGGCCCAGTGTTTTCCTTGGGCCTTCTCTTGCTATTAACATGTTTCACAAGTCCTTTCTTGTTGTTGAATACACCACTGGCCATTTTCCACTTTCACTGGACTTTGGCCTTGCATGCCACCTCCTATATTTGTGAACATCTGTGATCTTCCTGCAAGTTCTGATATCACTTCTAGATATCATGCAATATTTTTTCTTCCTGAGTTCCAAGAGCAGTTCTCTGCTAAGCCAAGCTGTTCTTCTGGCCCTCTTGTTTGACTTGTGACACAATGGGATGGCCTGCTCCCAGACTTTTCAACAGTGGTTCTTTAAGACTGACCAGCACTCATGGAGGCCTCAAAAGTATATTCCTAGAGGACACTGTAAAGTAGCTACTTGAGTATTTGCTCTCTTGAAAAACACAGTAGAAACTCTGCTGAACTTTTTTCTCATTACACTAAGAATTTTAAACTCAACCATTTCATCATCACTGTGGCCAAGACAACCAGGTACCATCACATGCATAAGTACTTCTCTATTCACAAATAACATGTATAGGAAGGCATCTTTTCTAGTTGGAGGATTTGTGGCAAGAAATTATCTTCAAGCAGCTCCAGGAATTGCAGATACTTGCTTGTAATACCATTATGGTATTTCTAGTAAATGTCTGTGAAGTTGAAGTCTCCCACAAGGACAAGGGCTAAAAATCCAGAGGTGTATCTTAATTGCTTGTAGAATAACTCATCAGTGCTAGTGCTAAAAGGGTATGTAAAGGAGGCATGGTCTTCTGGATTATACATTAATCCACATCAATTTCTGTATCAACAATAAATTTTGCTGTAAATCCTAGCAACACAGTGATATTATACATGGAAATAAAAAAGAATGGCTTGTATCTGGGAGTTTTCTCTGTCTGTACTGAGTACCTTGTCTATGATTCACGTATTAACTGTGCACTGGTCTCTCCACATATAAAAAACCCAAAAGTGCAGCCTGTAGATTACATTCAGAGGGAAGAAAACCACTTCTGCAGCTTGAATTCTTTAGAAACCACTGTTTTTTTCATGTCTCTCATCTTCTTAACAAGTGCAGGTTGAGAAGGAAACTGCCCTTGTTAAAAATGCTACAAACTTCTCTTTCATGTGTTATGTTTGATGTGAATAAACAGTTAAGTATCATGTCAGATTATACAAAAAGTCAGGTGGCTCTCAGAAGATTACAAGTAGGATGTCATATAACGAATCTGAGTACTAAAAAAAGCCTGAGAGTCTCCTGGTGCCATTTTACCCCTATCTGTTTCAATCTGTCCATGCGACATTTGTGGATCTGATGCTTTCACTCACTAGCTCACCTCATGCTTTTGTTAATTTTATTTTTCTTCTGATAATCCTGCTCACCTTAAATCCATGTGATAAAGCTTCTTAAGGAAAATATTCTCTCAAGGCCTCAAGAGATTACAGAAATACTCCAGAGACTACACATCAGTCTCATTTCTCTTTATCACTTGTACATATCATGTCTTCAAAAGGTGACTGGAAGTGGCCTTTTTTCTTAAAAGAGCATTGGAGTCTATCAGGGACTTAAATACACTGCTGTCTCTCCAGAGTGATCTCCACATGTCCCACAATTGTTGACTAAGAGGTTTTTCTCTCCTTTCCCCTCTCCAATTCCCATGAGCAGTTCTCAGAAAATTTCTGTCTGAACCGGTAATGGCCTGTCTGAAGCTGTTTTACTGTCCTATCCATTGCAGTTAGTTTAGATTCCAGAGACTCAAATTTTCTGCAGGTTGTTGAAGTTATCTCCTGAAATAAGGAAACCACAGTCGTTAGTTCAGTCCCACGAGCAACTGTTGATTAAAATCTCAATTTAGCCAAGGCCTATTGTCTTGATTTCAGCATCATTGCTCAGTTTGAAATGTTTATTTTTTCTGCTGTCTTTACGGTCCTTATCAGCTTCTCGTCAAAAAGCATTTATGGATTCTAAGCATAAGTGAGTAATCCTAATTAAATTTAAAAATTAAATATTTAGAGTTGATCTGAAAGAAAATTGACCTCCTTGTTTACTCCTGTTCTGCAGACTGTATCTCTCAATATCAAGCTATTATGGTGTGTTACATGGAATGCTTTCCATTTATATTTTCTTATGACATCTGTGAAATTAGATCATCTGAATTCCACTACCTTACTATTCTTTAATTTTGCATAAATTTTCTGGCAGCACTGTATTTATATCAGATAAACTAAAAGAGATCCAGCCTTCAATAAGAATTTCTTTTTTTTAATGGTAGAATCTTTCCATGTGATGTAATAGGGGTGCCGGAAATTGGGAGAATGCAAAAGGCAAAGCAACAACAATACATTCTTCATCATGTAAGTGTGGTTTGACAGCTCGGATCATATTTGTTACTTATTATACAAGCCTTCCTCTACACAATGTGGTGTAATAATTAGATTTCAGTTCTGTTTTCTTGGATAGTCTGCCTCAACTTTGCTAGAACTATTTTCTGCAACATCTTTGAAAATGCTTGGCTCCAAGAATTGTTAGTTAATTATGTCATAGTTATTTCATAGGAAAAACTCCAAGTGAATCTTTTGAAACATGAAGCCACATATGCTCCTTAAAGAGGACTGTACTCCTTAGAAAGGTACTCAAGTGTTTGGACAAAAGGCAGATTTGTTTTTAGGAGGCTGCATAGATATGCTCTTTTTTTTTTTACTCATTCTCTTTTCGAGTCTCCCTGATTCAGCTGAAGCCACAGTCCTAAAATACCCATAGAGCAGTTGACTGCATATGGCAAATGGTGGTTTTCCTGAAGTGCAGCAGAGTGTCTCATCGGAATTTCAGTCAGCACTATTCATGGTTACTAAAGTGTTTAGGTAAAGGAAAACAGAAATAAAATTACAGATGCCAATAGTTTTTATTTACATTCAAGGATGACTGAAAGTCCAAGGGCAGTCTGCAAATCAGTAAAAAGATTACTAAATCTGAGATATGAAAAGAGAGACAGGTTACTGGAACAGGAGGCATTTTTCTTGGAAAGGATACAGTGTATGTGTTTGCCTATCTGTCTATTTATAACAGGAAACATGATCCAAGCACATTTTTCCTGTGCAACATTTTATTAAGTGTTGCACGGCTTTTGAATACTTAGGTAATGGTGAAATACGCTCAAAAGCTGCTATTATGAACCGACCCAGTTTTCTCTCAATCTTGTCAAAACCCCTTTAGTAACAATAATGATAATAAACTGGTTTGTTGTTCCATCAGGTTTTGAACCTGAGTTGAAAAGAAAATGGTGGGGAGTAATTTTTGTTTCACTGTAAGTGCATTTCTGTAGCTCTCCAAGCTATTTTTTCAGAGTTTGATGCAGAAGCAGTGTCTGTTCAAAACTTTTGCTAAATTTATGTCTTAGTACATTTCTGAAGCATTCACTAGAGAAATGGGAGCTCTTCTGTTCTTGTCTGTGACCATTTAACCACTCAAAGGTTATGGGAAAGAACATTAATATGGGATAAAGAGCAATAGAATTTGTAATGAAATCAAAAGAATTTCCCTCAGTGTAGCTGATTAGTACAGCATCAGGCAGAAAGTTAAGTAAACATACAGTCATAGAAAAAAAAAAGATCCTACACTGGGGAAAAGACTCCTTTGGTTCTTCTTATAAAAAGAATTGCTAGATGGCAAATCTAATTCTCTCAAGAACTTTTTTGCAACTTTGTGCTCAACATTTGGAGCTTATCCTGTCAAGTAGAAAGTACAACTACATGCAGCATGAGAGAAACATTTCAGTTTCTATGACAAATGCCACTTGAAAATGGTCTTTGCTTTTAATTTAGAACATTGTAAACACACTAGGGGAAACTAGTTTTGATCATTTGCCAAATATTGCACAAGTATTTAGACTAATAAATAGCCTTCTATAACAGGAAGCGTACTGTATATTTTATGTGTTCCCACAATTTTTAAGAGAAAGTCTCATCCCTTCTGTTTCACAGATGTTTATAGAGAAAAATAACCTAAACTAGATAAAATAGAATGTATTATTATCCAAAAAGCATTTAAATCATCAGCTAAAGCTTTAGGGAACATTAAGAATACATTATAAATAAGAGTACATTTTAAGTAGAGGATTTTACCCACTGACTAATCTTTCAGACCCTAGGTTAAAGTCCTGTCTTACTGAATAAAATAAGATGTATAGTTAAGAAAATAATCATAGGGTCTATCATCTCATTGTTTTCATTGTGAAAATAACAAAATAAGGTGTATTCCTGCTGTAAGGAAAACCAACTGGTATAACTTCCTATGCCATCACTATAACATGTGGATCAGACCTATGAATATACACTGAACACTGTATTCTGTCTCATATTGCTGTTACCAAAGATATGATATGGATGTAGAGCTAAGGGTTTTGTTCTCTAAATTTTGCACTGTACTCTCTTTTCTGTACCCAAAATGTCTCAGGAAGGAAATGAGCCCAAACAACCTCTGCACTATTTAGGCTTGACAAAAGCTCTCTTATCTTCCCTTGCCATTCACCTTGAAGGGCTGATAGTATGCAAGAAGGAAAAGTAAATCCAAACATGTGAAGAACAGTTCTACTTGCAACCCTCCAAACTGTGGGGAGGGGCAGGTGGATCTGGTGATGTAGGTGTGTGTGGTACATATTAGATCAAGGAATACATGATTACCTTTATTTGGGTTTTCACAGGACAAAGATATTCTGTGGTTAAGAGAGGTAGCTTAAGCTAAATTCTGCAGAAATTTGGTGTGACTTTGGGGAAGTTACAGAACAATATGCAGACTGCTCAGCAAGTTCTTGGAATGCATTAGTAATAATGTTTTGGTGCAGACAGTGAAGTATGCAGTAGTGAAAGAGTTTTAAAGTTTCATTCTCACCAAGGAGTTTGAGACTGTTGAGGGCGCAAAGTAAAGTGACTTACGGACCATGGTGTGAGAGCTGATTTACTTTTAAAAAAGATGGTGCATGAAAAAAAAAGCAGCATGATATCAGCAAACCGGGGAAAAAAAAGCAGAAATCAGGACATCAAGTCAAAGAAGCAGAAGTTTTAGTAGAACTGGTAAAGCACTGATAGTAAAGACAAGAGGTAGGGAAATGTAGGAAGAGAGCAATTTGCTTAATGATGGATTTCACTGGCACCAAATATAAGCAAAACACACAGAGGGTGGAAACTAGGTTCATTTATGTAAACATATAATAGAGATCTGAGGTAGAAAATGAGTGAGACACATCACCAGGAACAAGAAGGTCAGCATGGTAAGGCTGAGAAGGGAATTGCTGCTCTGTTACAAGAAAAAGAAGAGGAAATAATGAGAGATAAGGCACACAAAACTCAAAGGCTTTGTATTTTTGGACTAGTATACTCTAACAACATTAAGACAAGCATGAGGTCAAGACAATACCTATACAGGACAGCATGAGAATACCTCAGTGAACTTGATGCTTTCAAATTGGCAGCTACCAATTTGAAGTATTTCACCTGTGGATCAATGAAAATTTAAACTGAGGATCAATGACATTCTTTCTCAAACAATTATCTGAAGTTATCTCAGTAGTTATTCTTGAGAAATGGGTGAAGCTCTAGGGAAAAAAAATCGATTATTTCTTTTAAAAATGGGATGAAAACTGAAAAATTACTGATCAATGTATTTGCAAACACTATCAAGTCAGTGAGGAAAGGGATAAAAATACACAGGAGTTCATCATGAGCACATTAATCTATCGTACTCTACCACAGCTCCTGTTGGCTATGAGGAAGGGAAGAATCAATAGATGGTATATATTTTGACTGTTGTAAGGGTCTTTTTTCTCACATGACAGATGCATACTAGGCCAGGGATGTGTGCTCAAGATGAAATTGCTAAACTGGGGACACAAAAGCACTTGCATGAAAATAGCTTATGGTGAGCTGTCAGTTTTTTAATCTAAACAAAACCTGGAGTAAATGGTATATTTTCAGTAGCCTGCACCTAGTTTCCAATGTTAAGTATTTTCAGTAAAACTACAAAACTGTAATAAAGTGCTTATTAAATCTGCAGACAATCTGAAGCTGAAAGAGGATGTCTAAAGTGAAAAAGGTTTAAGACTGAAAATGGAGTTGGCAAAACTGGAAAAAGGATATGCAAGCGAATGGATGATACTCAACAGTAAGCACAAGACACTTTATATCAGACAAAAATGTTCAATTGCACAATTGTTTGATGAGCAGCAACTGCCTCACAACAAGCCTCCATGGATCTGACCTGTGACTTGGTTCACCAGTTGATCATAAGTTAACAAGATCATGATGTTGGAAGAGAAGCATATTGGGACATTCAAACAGAAGAGGAGTTTAAAAGATGCAGAAAGAAATTTTGCATTATTATGGCTTTGGGTTTTTCAGTTTTGGACACTACTTTCAAGAAGAACACAAAGAAAAACCCAAACAATAGCAGAGAACCCAGAACACAGCCATGAAAAGGAGCTCACCAAATGCAGGACTTACACAACAAACTGGGAAAACTAAGGTGAAAAAAGGAGTAACACAGACAAGAATACACATGAACATAAAATGCTGCTGCAAAGATTAAGATAATTAGTGCCTATTCTATGGTGATAAAATGAGAAGCAATAGGCTTCAACAAAAGCAAGAAAAGTTAGAACTGCACAATAAGAACAACTCACATTAAGAATGTGTTGAAAAGTGCTGGACCAGATCACTTATGATGAAGGCTATGAAGTCTCCCTTGCTAAAGGCACCTTAGATAAGGATCTGTCAGGATGTTAGATTTTTGGGAAAGGGGATAAATAGGTCTGTTTCTTGAAATGCCTTTAGACCAACCTTTGTGCAGTTCCACAATCTGTCTTTGCCCTAGTTGCTTATCTCAACAAACCTTCTCTGCCTCAATGCTCCTATAAAAAACAGTATTTGCAATGTACTTGGGAATAGTGCTGATCAGATTGCTGTTTTATGAGTACAATAAAAAAACCCCAATGTTTAGATAATTTTCAAGGAACTCATGCAGTTACCAATAACTACACAAACTATATGTGCCCCTGGTTGGGAAAACAGGCTCAGCTGCACACGGATTTACCACTGCCAGCAATATCATCGACTCAGAGAATCACTGAACATCTCAAGCTGGAAGAGACACATAAAGATCATTGAGTCCAACTCCCTGTTCACCAGAGAATTACATAAAAATAGATGTATGACCAAATTATATGTAGTAGTGGAGATGCCATGGAAGTCTGTATGTAGAAAAAGGAATATTCCCAGTCCTTACTAAGAGGGGCAAGATGGTTGTATTTTTGAGTGTCTTTCATTAGCATTTTACTCTTATCCTCATCTCCAGCTCATAAAATATTTCTGGGTTTTTTTTTTTGTAGCTTATCACTACTGTTACAACTAAAGACTTACAGAGTGAAGTTTAATATAATTGGATGGCATGGGGTTTTTTATAGCATGTAAAAATACAAATAGAGCCATTATGATTTGTTCTGGGTCTGACTTCTGCCACTACCAAAAATTTACTGTTCCCTTATAATACATGAAAATGTCAGACAGTAGTTCAGCTGTCTCTGCTCCCAGAGTGCTTTTTGAATTGTGGTTCTACTCTACATGTTTATTATAATCAAACTTTTTGAAGGGAATATTAGATTTATAAATTATTTTCATTATCTTTTAGAGTTGCTATCACACTCCTACCTAATTAAACACTTACCTCACCTCATCAATTCCTGTTTGAAATGTCAAATCATTGCTACTATTATTTTACTGCATAGCAATAAAAATTATATTGTTAAGAAAACCCAATCACTTCAAAAAGCTGTAGGTCACTGGATGAAAATTTGCCTACATATCTAAGAAGGAACTTGATTTACTTAAGAAATGCAGATAAATAGAAATCTGTGATAGCTCATATCTATAATGTGAAAAATCTGTACAGTCTAACAAATATGTTTTTGAAACATCAGTTAGGCTGTAGTAGTAGAAATACATAGGAATTACTTTGGAAAATACAATTCTTAAGACAAGGCATTTTTAATACTTATGACTACGGATTATTTTTTTCTCAACCTTTTCCTTATTTTGATTTCAGCTAATGAATGACAGACACCAGAGTTAGAAAAATCCAGTGAAGTCACATCTACCATCAATGCAAAAGGACACACTGTGTTTCCAGGATAATCTAAAAATTGCCAATTTATTGGATTTTTCAGTTCATACTGTAGCAATTCCCTTACTTTTTTTCAGTGACATGAGTCAGATTTTTCCTAATACAATTTAAATACAAGTTTTCTCTTTCTGACTGTACCATGTACCACTGTAAACACGTATCTGCCTAGACCCAGTATCATTCCTTGGTTTTATGAGTCACCCCTTTTCAGTTACATTCGTTTTAAGGAGCATGGGTTTCTCAGAGTGAGGAAGTTAGTATTTCTAAAATTAAGACCATTTAATGTACTCAGATTAAAGCAGTTAAAGTCCACAGTCACTTCCAAATGCAGGCGATTAGAATTGCATTATGTCTTTCTAGCAACATGGTTAATGAGAAAATACACCTAAATTAGCTTAAAGTCAGAGGAGGCAGATTAAAGTGATACACAAAACACCGAGGAAAATTCTTTTCCAGGGTGAAATAAAATAAAACCCTGCCCCTAATGCTGTCACAAGGGATACAGCTATTCCGTTCAGTGGTACCAGGATTTTTACTGTGTTAATGCTTGAAACATATTCAATATTTTTAATTTCATCTGAAAACACTGTGGAGGTTTTCTATTATTTTCTTTCATGAAGCTGAATGAATAAAAATGTTATCATTTATGAATTATCCAACAATAATCCAGTTTCAGTGGTTGGATTTCATTTAAAACACCAAACTCAAAAAATTACAGGGTTTTGTAGTAAAAATTTCCAATGTACATAAAACCTGAATATATATTCTTTCTGTTTAGTCAGTTAAAAGATAGCTTTGTTTTTTTTTTTACCCAATAATGTTTTGTTTTTTGTCTGCCAAATCTTGTAAAAGGAGTTACTTTCTTTGGAAATCTTTGGAAACTCCTACATGAATAAAAGAAAATCAGTAGCATTACAGCATAACAAAAGTAATAGCCAGAAATGTTAGGGCATAATTAGGGAATTGAATCTGAGCATGCTATGAAACCATTTAGGGGAAAAAAGCATTAGTAAATGCATGTAATTTTGCTTGTGTAATTTGTCATTAAGAACAGAAAAACAAATATGTCAGAGGTGAAAGTTGAATTTTATGAAAAGTTGTTTCCGTATCTTTAGTGCTTATTAGGAGGGAAAATTGTAGGTCTTACAGTCTTGGAATTTTCCTCGGAAAGGGGTGAGAAAGTTTCTCTCCCTTCCTAGTAAGAGTCTTGCAGTGGTATTGGGAATGGTTGAGATCAGGCTGCATTTACTTCTTTCCATTTGGCTTCATGGAAATCTTGTTACCATGATTGCTATGTACTAGGTATTCTTAGAGAGGTGGACTAAAGCAGAAAAATATCACCTACAAATTACCTGAGAAATTTTACAAGTCCTTCATGATTGAGAAGCCCGGTGCCCCAGACAATTAATTGATCTTACAGATCAACAGAAATTGAGAGTCTGAGTGAGTTTCCTAATTCTTTTCCCTCTATCCTTGATGTTTGTCATATAGGTGGCTGTGCCACCTCAAAGCAAAAGGTATTTTCCCCATTTATGCCTAAGCTCAGGCAACCTTTCTATGTAAGGACATGACCTGAACTGATGTTAATAGATCATATTATGTTATTCATATTATTTTTGAGAATCTTGCAAAGCTGGAATTAATAACTTCTTACTTTAGAACACTTAACTGTTCCACCAAGGGGAAAAAAGCAAAAATGAATAACAGTCTGTACCTTGTTTTGGTCCTCATACTCAATATATGGAAAATGTAGCTTTAAAAGTAGTTTCAAACATATTTAGCAGATATTTGCATGGATTTAATTACTGCCATGATAGTGCCTCAATACTACCATATGGCACCACTTTGCTTGACCCACTCATGTTTTAATATGGCTTATTTCTAAATATTAGGTCCTTCATCATGGAAATACTGCAACTTAGTCATCTTTTTACTACAGAAAGATGAAAAGTCAGCAAAAGGCACACCCTTGGCATTCCAGTGATGTCACTGATGAAGTGTAGTACTCTGTAACAAGATATGGAGACGATAACAAGGCCAGCTGGCATATCTTTCAAGACAATTCATTTCCCCCAAAATCAACCTTAGAAATGACTGGGCCATTCAGGTTGCATATTAGACAAAGTCTGAGGCAGGTATTCACCATGGCAAATCTTAGTCTGAATGGCTCCATTTATTACAATTGTAAACTGTTTCATAATGCGTAAACTCTTCTATAATGTGAACAGGGGGACAAATCAGTGTATAGCATGAAATAATTTTCTGCTTTTGCTCTTCAAATATGGAAAAGGATCAGTGTGTCTGGATAAATAGCTCTGTGCCAAAGTCAGCCTCCCAGTAGTCAAATGTCTCTCATCTACTCCACATCCCACACACAAGAGCATGTGGGAATGCTTGTAAATTTAATGAAGTGCTGACTGAAAGAAGTTTATGCCTGGCTTCCAATTAAATACTAATAAGATAAGCTTAGGTAGCATAAACTCCTTGTTATTATGAAGATGGATTATGTTACCTATCAGCAACCTCTGACTTCACAACTTTACAACATTGCCAGTATTTTTTCCAGTGAGACCTTCCATTGATTCCATTACGGTTTGGATTGGTGTCTCAGACGTGCAGCTATTGCTAATACGGGGTAAGTATTCAAACACCACACAAAAGGAGTACAAGAAGTGGTTTATTAATTTATCTTGTACAAAAATCTAACCTGGAGCTAGAACAGAAGACAAGAAGATATCTAGAACTTTTTGTTAAATCCCCCAGGTCATATGTAACTGGCTGTTCTCCATCTATTCAGATCAAATTGCACATTCTAACTATCTCCTGGCTCCAAGTTTAGGCAAGACCTGGGCATTTGTACCTCTGTTAGAAAAGGAACAGAATAGAAAGGGTCTACATTCTATATCTCCACCTGCACCTTTTATGAGGTCTGCCTCTATGATATATCTTTAATGTAAGCACTTTGGCCTCTGTTACTCCGTACAAAGAGTATGTTCATTAGTTATCTTAGATGCAAAAAGTGAACTTTACTGCTATGTTTTTCAAAAAGAGAGCTGGGTATCATGATAGAGAATATTTCAACACCCAATTTTTATGACACCTGGGTGCAATGCTGGGCTCTACAGGCTTTTGGAACCTCTGTGAGGAAAGGTGGAAATTCTTAGACTGGGATAGCCAAAAAAGCAAAGTAAGCAGCAAACAATCTAATCAAGCCAATAGAGAAATTCTGAGGAAAAAAATACATTTTAAACACTTTATCCTATCCACAAAGCTGTTTAGTCCTATTATGAATAAATAAATTGCTTTGCCACTTACTGGTATTTGAACAAATATATTCCTAAGGCTGCAGCAACTCCTTAAATTTTTTCTTTCAAAATTGCTGTCTTCAAATTGTTAGTAATAATCTGTTCCTTACCTTTGTTGCTAGTTTTCCATTAGTAAAAGTATAATAGCTGGTTACATTCTATGGCAGGAATGGGAACGTAGCTCACTTGGTGCCACTGAGCATCTTGTAAGTGCATTTTTACTCGAAGACATACTGTATCTGACAAGTCTGACAGACCACATAATACAACCAGTAAGAAGTTTCAGCCAACACATGTAATTCAAGACTTGGATACAGTAAAAATGACTAAAAAGAGATGCAAAATCTGATCTCAGAGAAATATAATTTCGTGAACATACTAACATAAATTTGAATAAATCTTTAAATGGTACTTCAATTAACTTTTCCAATAATGAATAAAGAGTATATGGACCAACTCTTAATTAAAACATATTTATTTTGCAATTATTAACATTAAAAAAACTCACCAATTTTCACTTCTTGTTCACTATTGTGTCTATTTTGTGTAGTTCTGCTTTGGTATACATAATAGTTCAAGGTAGGTTTTATGATACACTTGTACATGTATTTTACGCCCAACTCTGAAAACATCACTCTGTATTTGAAAGATAAACTTTCTCCAATAGACTTCAGTAATAAATCACCTTACTCTTTGTGTATCCCTGTGTACTTTTTCCTTTTAGGTTGTTACCTAAGCTTTGCTATTTGAACAATGATTTTCTTCTTCTCTAGTCCATTTTTTAAAAAAAATATTTGATTGTGTCATGAAGTTCTAAGTGAATTTGTGACATCAGTCACTTCCATGGCAACAGACTGATGCTTTAAATGCAGGATTATGATGAATTCAACACAACATTGAGTAAAAGGGAAACAAGACCATGAGCAAGCAAGATTTCATTAGACTCAATGATCTTCTGTTAAAAAAGTGGGGAAAGGAATATATATGCTGAATACACTTCCACTTTTTAGCATTACAGTTCTGTGGGATGGTCCAAATACTGTGGATACTTCATTAAGATTTTCACAGCATTTGATGTTACCTCTGTGGAATTCAGATATTGCCAAAAGTTTCAGACACATTCATTAGTCTTATTCTTGCTTACTTAACTCAAGACATCATGAGTTTTCATGACTTCTCACAATGCTACATATGCTCAGAAGAGGTAGTAGACTCCCATCACCTCTGAAAAATCATGCTTGGAATATTCAGGCTTAACTTTGAAAAACTGGAAGCAGGCAACTCTTGGGAAATGTGGCTGTTGATTAATTTGTCTTAGTAAGTTTATGTTAAGAAATTCTACATGTTTAACATAATAAGTAACAAAACCACTTATTTAAAAAATATTTTTAGTCCAGAACAATCCAAGTTATGTAATGGAAATAAAAAAAAAAGTCTGCCTTCTGTAAATGGCACTCCTTGTAACTGAATTCTGTTATTATGAAGCACCTTGAGCATAATGGAGATCAACACATGGATGTAGATTTCTATTTCCCACTCTCTTTTTTCCAGACTAAAGAGCTACAAGTTGCTTAAGAAATTTTACTAAAAATCTCATTTCAAGGTGAAAGCAGACTTCAGAGGTTCCATCTTGTTCCCACCTCATCCTACAGTGCATACAATTTATACTGACAAGGCTCATAGTAACACTGAGGACCCAGAAGTTGTGGTGATATCAGAACTGCAAAGAAAACTACAAAAGTTTCCTTGTGAGTTGAGGCTATACTATTCCAAGTTTCTGTGCAGCGGGTACTGGAAGGATTGTCCAGTCCTGCTCTGCTCAAGATGCATGAATTCAGAGAAGTAGGGCATACTCCTTGTGAGCTTCACTGGAAGGGTGCCCAGATGAGATAGTAGAAAGATGCCAAGGATATTCAATACCTCCATTGCCAAAAGTATCAGTCTTAAGAATAATACTTGGAACTGTCTCAATGTATTCAGTTGTATTAAACATATATTCCAGTCTTCACAGTTCCAGTTCTTCTGAACATTTTGGGAACTTCTTTCACTAAGTAGTTTAAAAATACTGTTTCAGAACATGGAAATGCCCCATTCTTGTTTATACTTTTACTTCTTTCACCTATTGGTAGACTGCATCTTTCACAGGAAAATGGCATGTTTGAAAGACTTTGATGAAGAGGAAAACCATATTCTTAAAATTTTTTTCAGGTACACTGTTGAAACAGCACATACACTGCAAAGTTTTGGAATGTTATAGGCCATTTCTGAAGCAGAATGCTGTGGGTAATATTAGTTTAACATACTGGCCTAGTCTTGGAAATTTGGTTTACACTTTTTAAGTCTTAGACATGGTATGTTGTGTTCTGTATATTTAGCAGGTAAAATATATTTCACCAGGCAAAAGGGAACAGGATTATAATTTCACCTTCCAGACATAAAGTGACACACACAGAAATATACACTATCTAGAAAGAAAATGACTTTGAAAATAAGTTATTGTTTTGGTAGATATATTCTCTTTAATTGATGTTTAATTTGAAAGAATTGCAAAAATTGATTCCTAGATGAGGTCTTTAAGGATCAACAAAACCAAATTCCTTAAGGAATGCTAAGAAATTAGAACTCTGAAGAATGCTGTGTTGGAAGTAGCTGTTCACTAGCATTGGTGAATAACTCTGTATTGAGTCTGTGATCAGGCACATAAGTACATGCTAGCCCCTTTGCACATTTTTCTTTTGCTTTCATATACCAGTTGCTAGGTTTGTTGCTCTTGATCTTAAGGATCCTGCTTTTTTACATAGACAAGTGACTTATGCTGGGGTGATTAAACGGAAGCAAGGTTATGATGAATCCATTTTGACAAAACAGAGTCCTTAGTTTATGTAGTTTCATAAACTCAAAGTTCAATTCATCTCTTCTTGAATCCATGTGAGACGTGAAGACCGTGATTATTTAACTTTTGGTCTCTCCTGGAAATTTGGGTCATTAGGTCATGCAGATTCTTTGTGATATGAGAAGAAATCTATACAGGAGTGAATAGGCTTTCGCTGAAAATGCTTTTTCAACTATCAGAGTATCTTAATTGCATCACTATGTAAAGAATAAAGAAAGCAGAAAAATATAGTTAAGGCTAGAATGTAAAAGTTAATCTAGTCTTATGAAACTGAACAGAACACCAAAAAAGATTCCAACATTTTCCCCATGAAAATCAATGTGAAGCATTTGTTAGAAAGAATGCAGTATATTCAGTAAAACTCAGCACAACATACTGTTAATCATAAAAGACTAAAAGGGAAAGGTAATGAACATAAATACATTTTACATCATAAAAGCTTACATTTTTAGAGTGATTTGTGCATAATGCATCATATTTTTCAACCAGTAACTATGCAATTATCTTCTTTAAAAATGCTGCCATTTTTAGCAAAAAAGGTGAACAATACCTTAAACTTCATGTATTATCTACAGTCTATTGACTGTAAGCTGAGTTTTGTGTTTAGACAAATGTCCCCCCAACCAAAAAAAAAAAAAAAATAGCTGCAGAAGGCAAATGTAATTATGTTATTCAGAAATGTAACATACAACTCTTGGCTTGCTCATGGAGAGTAATACAGAATTGCAACTAACAGCAGTGTAGTGTTTTTCATTTTTGTGTTACATTTTTTCACATTACTTGAGTATAAAAGACCAGCCTTCTCTTAGCTCCTCACAGTGAGCTGGCTTTCATGACAAATGTATTGCCTTCAAACAGAGCAGAGGTTCTTGGTAACCTCTTTTCACTAGAAATCACATTAGAAGAGGACAGAAGTACTAAAATATTTTTCCTCTACTGATTGTAATGGTGACAGAAATTCTAAATTTGTTTCATTGATAGTTCTACTGAAATGTCCTTATTAGTTTAATTAAAAAAATGTTTAAACAAAATGCTTTTCAAAAGAATTTCCTTTTTATTTCACCAAATGCTTGCATAGTTGAAAACTGCGCTATGCATTTAGATATTGTTTAGATGAAGATAGCAATTCTTTGTTCCAAAATGTTTCCTTCTGTGGGCTAATACCTAGTTCTATTTCATTCTTCCTGATATCACAGATTTGACAGGATTGTTTTACTGTCTCCTTAGCAGCAGCCCTGATAGCTTTTTACCACACATAAAAGTACTCTGATAAAACTGGGAAATCCATTTTCTACTATAATCTCATGTCAAGTATCTTAAATCGAATGCTGATTAAATTAGTTGTGTTCTCCCTGGTTTCTGTACTTCTTGTGCAGCTTTTACTGACCCATCTATACTACAGGAGAACTTGTCCTGCATGTTGCCAAGGCAAAGATTCTCTCAGGCAGAGTTAACATCACTGTTGGCTCTGGTGTTTTTCAGAAGGATGCAGATAGGGAAGGGGAGTATTGCTTCAGACAAGGGTTTGCCTGATCATGAAGAAAATAAATTCTTTTAACAGTCTTAATAGAACGGGGTGCATTCACTGTGAGAAAAGTATTTAAAGATGTTGGAGTTGGTTTGCAGTTTGCCTGAATGCAGTTATTTAGCTAGCTCAGTAAATTTCTGATGTGTTGAACTACTTTAAAAACATGAGAAAGCTTTTTAAAAGCTTTGTCAAAAGGTGACAATCAGCATGCACATACTTGGGAGTTGTAACTAGACACAAATATATTAATTTTAAGAATATTCACTGTCTGTAAATTCTCTGTTTTCAAATCTGTGTTTACATTTAACTTCATAAATACCTTTATTTCATGTCCTTTTGGGATAAACTGTGTGCCCTGCCTCAAAATAAAGCATTCTATACATTTTATTTAATAAATACCTGCTCATTTACAGTTTTAAGTACCTAAGGGCCTCCCTAGGCTCTGATCTTCCAGTATTACAGGGCTGTATCCCTGTGGCTGGTAGTGCCAATTTACCCATAGAAGAGGCCTTGCTCAGTATGTTTCTGTTCCTGTAATTGTTTTAGCATTATGTCTTGTTTATGATCTGAAGAGAATGGGCAGACAATTTTGGGAAGTAAGATTTTAAGAAGTCCCTGTAATTGGCTCACATATGCTGTGCACTTCTCCACTGTATCAATCCAATGCAGTTGTCTCCATTTTCAAGATGAAGGAGTATATGCATAAATAAATGGGGCTGACATTAATTCAAAGCCAAAACCTGCTCTGTGCTCCAAGACACGAGTGACACATAGGTACAGTTCTCAGTAACATGCGCTGGAGCCAAGCAACAACTGCAAAGTAAGCAAGCTTGTAAGTGTACCCAAGGAGACTAAGTTTAGTAAGAGTAACTCCTGAAGAGAAAAAGTAAGCTGTAAAAACATCTTATATCTTGGCATTATACTCTTAAAGCTGCACTGAGAAGAAAGAAAATAGACAATCTAAGGAAACAGCTGCCTGCAAAACATATTGAATAGGCTCAGTGCCAAAAAGGGAACATGCTGTGTGTGCTACATGCTTACTAATAATAAATACATAACAAGAAGGGTTATGTCTTCATCAGTATCAGTGTTAAAAGATCAAAAAGGTTTTACAAAAAGTTAAAAATTGAGATTGGAAAGGCAAGTCTACTAACTGCGTAACACAAAAACCAGAAAAATCCTGCTGTTAATAAAAAGCAAATATGTGAAAACTAGAAGAGACAAATGCTTCTGGTGGGTGGTGTGAAATTGAAACAACCTTTACAAACCAACTTAGAGGATGGGTAGCTGATGGATCTCACTCTCAAATATCACAGTCCCTTTACAGAGGCAATTACTTTTCAATTTGCAGGAAAGGCAAAGGGCTTAGTTTGAAAAGACAGAATTGGGTGCTATGTCTCTCCTCTAAAATATGTTCCCTTTTCACTTTATCCATTGACACTGGTATGTTCATCCACAGAAAATGAAACTACTTGTAACACCTCATCTTCATGCACCAACGTAAGAAAATTAAAGCAACTTAGAACTAGCTGAGATTTCTTGTCTGTATTCCTGCTTCATTGTACATACTGTCTAAACCCTTTCATTGTTCACTGTAAAGCTGCATATTGTATAAATACACATACAATTATTTTTCTGTCTCATTTCAAATTATTTATTAGCATTTTTAATAGCACTAGCTCCCTAACTGAACATCCATAAGTAGTTTCACACTCTTTGATTTTAGGTACTTAATTTAGGTACTTAATTTTGATCTAAAGTTTAGAGACCACATGCTTCTGTTATACCTAATTAACAGAGAGATTGTTCCTGTAGAAAATGAACCATGACAGATGCCCTGTGCCAATAGTATTATAGGAAATACAGAATAGTATTATAAGGAAACTTCTCTCCACAAATGACATCAACAGTCTCCCAATTTCTGCACCTCTGCACTGTGCTGTGTAAGCTGCAACAGTACTGTTCTAACCCCAAATCCCAACCTCACCACCTTCAGACTATACTATCAACCAAAAGCTGTAAGCCAAGCTACAAAAGGGGCTGCACATTTCACCTTTCAGTTTCAGTCCTGTTTGCTGTGAGAACCTGCAATCTGAGGTAAATGGGCTTTCCAAGACAACTCCAAATGTAACATTAATTAGGGTGAAGGACCTTCAAGTTTTTCCCCTTGGATTTGATCATGACTGAGGTGAGTGCAAATAAATTTGGTGAGCTAGTCTCCATCTACACTGGTTCTATTTTCATTCATGCTAATACTGCTTCTGTGGACATAAGGGATGTTGAGTCAAGATTTATTATAATAAATTTATTTTACCCATCACCAAGTATCAATATTTGGATTTCTGAGTGCAGCAGCAATCAGGCTGCCAAGCAGTGTGATATGTTATTTAGGTAGTTACTTACAGTTGTCTTCCAATTGTTCTATTTTTTAAAAATTAGGATATATCTTTAAATAATAATCTCCACGTCAATATACTTTACCTTTCCATGTACTACTTCAACCCCAAAGCTGTGTTCTAGAAGTAAACTATAGTGAAAAAAGTAGAGAACAAGAGAACATGGAAAACTTTGCTTTCATCTGAGTCCTGAATTATGCTTTCATGTCAGGGAATGGGAGGAACTGAATATACAGTATTACAAAATGCAGTGTAGTATTACATGACCATAATAAAACACACATATATGCATATCATATAATGAAGTGTTACACATTAATAGAGGAAAAAGAAGTAGAAATTAAATTTTATTTTCACTTCTTACACAAAGAAAGTAAAATCAGACTGTAGCATGTAAAAGAAAATTGCATTTCTAAAATTCTTCATTTTAAAAATGACTGGGTGTTTCTACAATGGAGATGAATCTGTTGGCCTGACTGCATTTACTGACCTCTGCTCAGAAAAGTGCTCACTAGACTTTAGTCTGAGAACCACTGCATATGACCAAGTGTCTGCCTTCAGCTTCGAGGCAACATTGCAATGCGCAGTGAATCTAGTTCTGCTCTTAATGCCTTTTTATCTTCTTCTGTGTCTTTTAGAACAGTGCTGCCTCTCTGTTTCTATTGATGTAATTGGATATGATGCTTCAAAAGTCCTTCTCATAAACTAAAATGTTCTTCAACTGCAAACAAAATTTCTTTCTTTCTACTGGAAGTCTTTAGCATACTGCAGGCTCTACTGGAAAGGGCTGTGAATCACAAGCAATAACCCTGTTTAAACAGTAAAACATAACAAATGCAAGGCGATAGTCTGCCTATTCCTTCCCCCACACACACATTTGCCCTTCATGGTGCTCCACAAGAACAAATAGGACATTATTTTTAGACTTTCATTTCTCCAGAAGGAAGGCATGGAGGAGCTGCTGAACAACCGCATGAAGGAATGCAGTAGCTAGTTTTCCAAAACAACCAAAATGGCTCCATCTTAGCCTCTGCTCAGAAGCCGTACAGCTTTATTCTCCTGATTAACTAACACTGAATTAAGAAAATGACAGGGGGTGGCTCAAAAGCATGTTTTCAGATCTCAAGGCCTAACTTGAAGGAAAAAAAAACTTGAAGAAGACAAACTTCACAGCTTTTAAGAGCCTCATTACTGACTACATTAACTACAGTTATAACAACCTTTCCCAGGTCTTGTGTAAAGAATCAGGTCAACTTCTTTTATATCTAATGCACATTCTGGCTCAACTAAATTGTTATGGTATTGCTACATGGATTGCTGAAATTTCAACCGTTTTGAAACAGGTCATAGCAGTCTTGAATCATGTGAATTTACAACAAAACATAGCAATTACCTCCTACCTCCATTGTTACTGCTTTTATTGTTTGACTTGTTTCATGCTGGTATGTCTGTTGGTGTGCATGGAGGGCAAGCAGACACCATGGGGGTGTTGCTTAGAGACCTAAACCCAGCTCTAAACAGCAAGGCATATTAATTTGATCCTTAGTTTTGCAACACAATGGTAAGTCTGAGTTCCCCAAAATAGCAGGATGGCCAATCCAAGCAGTCTTGTATTGCAGCATACAGAACCATGTACTGCCTAGTTTCTGTTATTGACCATAGTTCCTTTCTTTGTTCAGTGCTGATGCCATGACAAGGCCTGGCCATGGCTGTAATGTGGGGGAAGAAGCAAGTGCTGCAGAGTTCATGAGCGGTGTCACCACACACACCACAACAGAACCTCAGCATGCTGCCTTTAAGCTGGGACGTTCTCAAGTTCACTGCAAATAAACACACTGTACAACTTCCACCAGTATCATGAAGCCCTGAAGAAGCTAAACATCTGCTTTTACCAATGAGAAATTTGTCCACACAACTCATCTATTTCATGCTGTGAAAATCACAGTCATAGAATGACAATGGGTTGGAATGGACTTTTACAGGTCATCCTTGGTACTCCCTTCCCATGCTACATGCAGAGACATCTCCCACCAGACCAGGTTGCTCAAGGCCTTATTCAACACCATGAGAGCTGGGGCACCCACAGCTTCTCTGGGCAACCTATTCTAGTGTCTCATCCACTGTCACAAAAAAGAACTTCTTCCCAAAATCTCTCCTAAATTTCCCATCTTAATTTGTACCCATTACTGCTTGTCCTATCACCACAGTTCCTGAAGAACTTCCCTTCAGATAGTGCAAGGTTGCTATGGGGTCTCCACACNTGGGCAGGCTCGGCCTCCTGCGCGCCCGGCTCAGGCTCGCAGCCGCAGCCGCCACGACCTCCGCCGCCCTCGGCCGAACCGGCCACTGCGCGCCCCCGCTGTGGGGAGGCGCCACCGCCGCCGCTCTCCCCACGGCCGGGAGGAGCTACGGCTCCCAGGCTAAGGAAGAGGAGGAGCTGCGCGTCCGGTACCTGGATGATGAGCACAAAGGTAACGAGGGGAAGGAGGCTCTGCACTCGGTGTCCCGGCCTGGCCGGGGTGACCCCTGCGGGGCAGGGAGAGGGCGGCCCTCGGGGAGCTGCCCGGCGGCGAGGGGCGGGAAGAGAGCGGCGGCTCCTCCTCCTTGTCACCGCGGCCGAGGTTGCGTCGTGGGGTGCTGGGAGCTGCCTGTATGGCAGTGGCGGAACTGGGTCAGCTTGGTCCCTCTTGGCTCTTCAGAGGAACGGTTTGGGTTGTAAAGGACTTGGAAGACTGTCTGGTTCCCTCTCCTCTGCCATGGGCAGGGACACNTTCAGGCTGAACACCCTCAACTTCCTCAGCCTGTCTTTGCCGTTATCAACTTCATGGTCTCCACTGGACCTCCTTCATCAGTTTCATATCCTTCTTCTGTTGGGGACCCCAGAGCTGGATGCAGGGTTCCAAGTGGGGTGTCACCAGAGCGGAGCAGTGGGGCAGAATTCCCTCCCGCACCCTACTGCGCACGCCGTTTCTGATGCGGCCCAGGACGCGGCTGGTTTTCTGTCAACTCTCAATCTCCCCTGGCGAGCCTTTTCCTGCCACGATCATAAACCGCGATGGGGTGGGCGCAGGAGCCGAGCCCGGNGTACTAGACCAGGTTTGCTTAGAGCCCCATCTATCCTGTCCTTGAACACCTCCAGGGATGGGGCATCCATAGCTTCTCTGGGCAGCCTGTTCTAGTGCCTCACCGCCCTCACAGTAAAGCTTTTCCTCCTATTATCTAATCTAGACCTACTGTCTTTAAATTTGAACCCATTCCACAGTGTCCTGTAACTATAAGCCCTTGTAAATAGTCTTGCTCATCTTTCTTGTAGGTTCCCTTCACATTCTGGAAGACTGCAATTAAGTCACTTCAAAGCCTTGTCTTTTCTACTCTGAACAGCTCCCAGTTCTGTCAGTGTTTCTTTATAAGAGAGGTGTGCCATTCTTTTAATCATTCTGCTGTCCCTTCTCTGGACTCGCTCCAACAGGTCCCTGTCCTTCCTTTGCTGGGACCCCAGAGCTGGGTGCAGGGTTCCAGGTGGGGTCTCAGCAGAGCAGAGCAGAGGGGCAGAATCCCCTCCCTGCCCTGCTGCCCACGCTGCTTTGGATGCAGCCCAGGACACGTTTGGCTCTCTGGGCTGGGAGTGCCCATGGCTGGGTCATGTCCAGCCTCTCATCCCCCAGCACTCCAAATCCTTCTCCCCAGGGCTGGTCTCCATCTGCTCATCCCCAGCCTGTGTTGGTATCAGAGTTACCCAACCCAGCTGCAGCACCTTGGTCTTGTTAAAGCTCATGAGGTTCACCTGGGCCCACTTCATGAGCTTGTCTAGGTTGCTGTGGATGTCATCCTGTCCTTAAGGTGTGTCAACAGCATCACACCTCTTTTCCCGAGTACTGCAGCATATGTGCTGTTTGTGAGATACAACTCTCTAAGGTGGCATCTGTTGGCCACTCTAATTGTGAGAAAATGAAATTTAGCAGCAAACTTCTGGAGTCATGCTGCTTCCAACATCAGTTTTGTGCTTGGCTGCAGGGAGCAGACAATGGCACAGAACTTACACTGACGTTTTCTGTGCTGGAAGGTATGGCTTCAGTATTCTCTGATCTCATGCCACTTTCCTAATAACCATCTCATTCTCCTTGCTTTTAGTGTTGTCAGCTACTACTCCCCTTGTTCAACTCAGCTATACCAAGAGTCTTATTTTAACTCACCTGGTTAAAAAAGAAAGAAAATCTGTGGTCCTTAGTGACCTGCAGCCATTGTATCACAGCACAGACACTTTGTACTTCCTCTTCTGATGTGGTACTCACCAGATTCCTTTGGTGTTTGTTGCTTCCTTCCCCTGTAGATGCAGCAGGGGTAGGAGTGGTAGAGAAGAAGTAAGTGCAAGCTCTGTTCCTGAGGATTTACTTTTATAGCCATGATGTTAAACCTGCTTTTATGGAGAGAGCCATAGTACTGAGCTTTGATCATCTGCAGGACATGAATCTCTTTATGTGGCGAATATATCTTGGAACCAAGATGCACAGTTTAGTTTACATCTTTGAGCATCTTAACTCAGCTATTTCAGACCTGCTGCCAATTGAGGCAGATGCCCATGAGTTGAGTATGTCTGTACGTTGATTTGTATACATATACAAAGAGGTAACTTTAAAACTTTGAATTTTTATATGATGCTTAGAAGATTATTCTTTTTTTCAAGGGAAAACTGATGCTGTGCTTTCATCTGAGGGCAGGTTTTTGTTATTATTTAGGGTTGATAGTAACGATGATGTAATCTGATCCTGAAATCATCTTCTTAGTTGTAGTTCTATTCTCAACTATTGCCACTTCTTTAAAATGTACTATTTTACTCCTGTTTTGCCAGCCAACTGTGGAACTTCAAATTAGTTTTAAATTTCCGTTCACATTTTTTGGCAGTTATTTTAAGTCAAGGAGGAGACAAGGCAGAAGTAATGAAGAAATAAAAAATTAAAATATTAGAAGAGTGTTTTTCCTTGTTTATTTTGTGCTCTACCAAGAAGTGGTAGAAAGTATCATGATCTTATATAGTACTCAACTTTTATTTCTGTTATTACACAGCAAACATAGAATTAGGCAGTGCGTTCCAGCTGTGGAATCAGCTAGGAATCATTGTTTTTGTAATGTTATGTGTTTTGTACTGAATATGTAGCCTAATGCCCCCAAACATGGAGATAGTATTTGTAATGTTAAAGCTACTGTCACTATCATAAGGAAGGATTCAATCAGTGTATTTTTAATTAATGTATTCTGTTCAGCAGAAGGAATTTTGTTTGGTATTGATTTTCAGAATGACACAGAAGCAAACATTGTTTGTTACAAAAAGATAAGAACAAGGATCTAGAAGTAGGCCAGAAGGAGACATAAACTTCATATGACTTCTTCAGCAGCACAAAGAGCAGGCAACGTTTCCACAAAAGAAACATGGTTCTGCTTCCTCCCTGTAGTGCTACCACACATCCTTCTCCTCACTGTGTATGCCAAGTTCATTTATATTTATCTGCTTACAATTTGTAATATCCCTGCTGAATGAGGACACCAGCTCTATAAACACCCCTGTGGTCTTTCTTGCTCTTTTCCACCCTGCCACTGATCTACCATTTCATGTTATAGACTTACCCACATGGCACTCTGCTTGGTGTCCCTGCGGCCTCATTACACTCTCCCATTACATTCTTCTTGAGTCCACGCAGGGTCAGACTCTGTTCTCTGACTACCTTTTACGGCACACGTGCTTGTTGACGCTCTTGCACATGCCTAGTGTTTCCACATAGCTCAGAGAAGGGTGTATTGTGAAGGAATACTTGGGGGAAGGAAAACTGGCTGTACCTGCCTCACGTACAGGCACATGTCTTGCAGCTCTAGACAAATCTTTGCTTGTAGGCAAAGTAGCAAAATGTTCTGCTTCATATCACTTCAATGTGATCTGCATACCCCAGGTCTTGGGAAGTTGTTAAACATAAACTAAACTAAGATTATATTTGCAAAGGCTAGTTATTGACATTTTAACTCAGGTCTTTCCAGCTTCCAAATTTGACCTGAACTAGAATACAAAAAGGGTGAGATTTTTGAAGAGTGTTATTGAAAAATACCTTTATATGCAGCACGTGTTGTAATTCGTGAAGCTCTTAGTATCAGTTTTTGTGAGTAAAGATGACTGTCAGTGTCTTAGTATTTTTTAATTAAGTATATATCTTTTACTTTATTTGAGATTCTGTTTGATCATCACTAGGGCTGAAATATTTTACAGCTGTTGTCATTTCAGAACTCTTAGCCAAGTTGCATTAGTGATCCCATTACAAATTTAAATGAACTTACTGCTTTTGATTTTTAAGTTATAGGTGCAATTGGGAGAAATACCTTTTTTAGTCTTGACTCCAGTGTTGCAGTGTCACTTGCTGGAATGTGATATAAGTATTTATAAAATTTAGATTTTACACTAGAATGACCTCTTATGACCAAATTTCCCAGCTGTTTTTAGTTCAGTTTAGAGTAAGACAGCTTTTGGTCTTCATCAGTTAGAATTCTAATGTAAATGGAATGGGCAAAACCAAATATGGTCTTGGCTGAAGTTGTTTGCTCAGATGTTGGAAACTGATAGCTAGCTGATAAATTGGAAAAACTTCCTCTTCTTTTGCTATGTTTAAAGCAGGTCTGACCAAGTGAGATCTACTAATTTAAGAAGTTCAGAAAAGAGTTAAAGCAGAATTTAGAGATGAAACAGGCGCAGATAGGGGATTTTGAAGAGTGTTTTGGTGCTTTTAAAAAATACTGGTTAGCACACATCTGTGTGATTTTTCACTTAAATACTTCTTGATAAGGTGATTAATGAAAACCAGCAGAATTGTGCATTATATATTCACCATATGTTCTTGTTTTGCTTAAGAAACTGTCCTAGAATAATAAACTTCTAAGTTCACTTGTCTGCTTTGGTTTATCTGAGTAGTTAAGTGAAACAAATTAAAAATAACTTACTTTGATTCTCCTTCCATTTTTCAAAGCCTAATTCAGACTTTTAAAAATATTTTTTTACTTATGGAAAATTAAATTTGTGTGAGTGTGTATTTAATGCAAATAAATAATAATAAAATAAATAAAAATACAATTTAAAAAAGTCTGCAGGTACTTTATATGCAGATGTAATGACTCTTCCGAACTCTTCCGAACTTGTTTAAAAACAAGGTTTATTTTTAAGTAAATATTTAAATGTGTTTCTACCAAAAATTGAGGATGAATATTTTGATCCCTAAAATGTACAAGATAAAAGAGATAAAAACCATTATTGAAACTAAGATTTCCTGTGTGCTGGTGAAAACAGTAGTTAAACCAGTATCTAATCTCTTTACTTTATTCAAGTATTAAATTTAGTGACTGCTATGAAAGCATGTTTCTGGGAATTTACAGATATTTTGAAGCTATCTTCCTTATACATTTGTGTCCTTATTTCACTAAAAGACATTTTTTCCTTACTTTTTTTTTTTTCTCTTGAACATGGAGAATTATACCACAGGCAGCTTTCTCTTTTGACATGAGCAACTTGTAAGTAGAGAACATATTGTACATTTGTATATGCTTTGCCTCTAATGATGGTCTGGGAAAATAGCATATAGGAAGATTGCTGCTTATATTAGACATCACTGGGAATCGTTGTCTCTTGGAGATCCTGGCCAGTTAAGATGAAGTTAGTTTTCAGTATGCAGATGTAATTTTTAATAGATGCACATTATGTGCTGAAGTGTGTTCCAGAAATAATGTGGGGATGACTCCCAGGAAAAACTATGAGATTAGTATTGAATTTAGCATGATGTGAATGCTTATTCCTTCTTAGTATATCTGTCACTTTTTTGATACCATACAGGTACACCAACAAAGCTACTACTACTACTACTACTACTACTACTACTAATTTCTGCTTGTTTTTATTAATGACTACTTTTTACTTTTTAATATCTTTTCTTTTAGAAGTAGATTTTCCAAACAATTTATTTTAAGGCATTTTGGAAAGCACATATACGTGTGTGTGCATTAGGATGAATGAACCATGTTTAAGTGCTTCAGATGATGATGTAACAGGTTATTATTGAAGAGTCATATCAGTCAGGTCAAGTCCCAGGTGACTGGAAAAGGGAAAACATTGTACCCATCTCTAAAAGGGGCAGACATCTGGGGCCTAGGAAGTTGTGACCCATCAGCGTTACCTTTGTGCCTGGAAGAATCATGGAACAGATCATCTTGGAAGCTGTGCTAAGGTACATGAAGGACAGGGAAGTGATTCAAGACATCCAGCATGGCTTCACTGAGGACAAATCCTGCCTGACCAACCCAGTGGCCTTCTGTGATGGAGTGACTCCATCAGTGGTCAGGGGAATGCATACAGATGTCATTTGTCTGGACTTCTGGAAAGCTTTTTACAGAGTTCCCCACAACATTCTTCTTTTTAAACTGGAGAGACATGGATTTGATGGGTGAACTGTTTGGTGGATAAGAAGTTGGTTGGGTGGTGACATCCAGAGTGCAGTGGTCAAAGGGCTCAGGTCGTGATGGATGCCAGTGACAAGTGGTGTGCTTCAGGGGTCTTTACTGGGACCAGTGTGATTTAGTATCTTCATTGATGGCATAGATGAAGGGGTTGAGTTCACCTTCAGCAAATTTTTAGATGACACCAAGCAGAGTGGTACAGTTGAAACACCTGAAGGATGGGATGCCATCCAGAGGGACCTGAACAGGCTCAAGAGCTGGACCTATCGGAACCTCATGCAGTTTAACAAAGGACCAATACACCAAGGTGCTGCAGAGCAACCTCCAGTATCAGCACAGTCTGGGGCATGAGCAGATGGAGACCAGCCCTGGGGCGCAGGATTTGGGGGGCTGGTGGGTGAGAGGCTGGACATGACCCAGCCATGGGCACTCCCAGCCCAGAGAGCCAAACGTGTCCTGGGCTGCATCCAAAGCAGCGTGGGCAGCAGGGCAGGGAGGGGATTCTGCCCCTCTGCTCTGCTCTGCTGAGACCCCACCTGGAACCCTGCACCCAACTCTGGGGTCCCAGCAAAGGAAGGACAGGGACCTGTTGGAATGGGTACAGAGGAGCCATGAATGTGTTTAGAGGGATGCAGCACCTCTCCTATGAGAAAAGGCTGAGAGAACTGGGATTGTTGAGCCTGAAGATTAGGCTTTGGAGTGCTCTTACTGTGACATTCCAGTATGTGAAGGGAACCTAGAAGAAATCTGGAGAGGCACTTTCTACAATGCCTTATTGTGACAGGACAAGGTCTTTAAACTGAACGAGAGCAGGTTTAGATTAGATATTAAGACAAAATTTTTTAGTGGTAGGGACTGAAATTGTTTGCCCAGAGAAGCTGTGGATAGCTGTGGATACCTCCCTGGAGGTGTTCAAGGCCAGGCTGGATGGTGCTCTGGACAACCTGGTCTAGTGCAAGGTGTCCCTTTAGGGGGCTTGGAACTAGATGATCTTTAAGGTTCCTTCCATCCTCAGGATGCTCAGGTCTTGTAGTAATGGTGTATCAGAACAAAACTGATTCAGATCCAAGGAATGTCTGTTGTATGTGTCACTGCAATATGTTGGTGTCCACTGCAAACCTTTTATACTTTCCTCTTGCAATTCTTACTTCATATTTCATTTCTTACTTATAAGAGAACAGCTGGGTGGGTGCCATCTTTATCTTTTACTTCTGTAGAAGGAAGCAGAAGTGGCGGTTTTATGACTTGATACAACACTGCTAAGATAAATCGACTTGTATGATTTGTCAAGGATCATTCCTTTGTGGGTAAAAATATTTAAAGTGCTTTAATGTTAACTGGAACTTCCAACTGAATACACTATTGTTGATGGTGGAGTAGCAGTCTTTGGGCTCCAGTGGGGAGAAGAAAAATTCAAGTGTCATCAAGTGTCATTGCCATTAAGTATAACATGCTTCTGAAAAGGACTCTATTTCCTGACTGAAGTATGGTTAATATGGATAATAGCATCTCTAGTTTATTCAAGCATGGGATTTGTAGTGCCTGAAAATCAAAGTGAAGTCAGGGTGAAGGGTCTTTTTGTTGCTTTAACAACAGATGCTAAAATTTTGCGTAATCTACTCGTGTTGAACATATGGAGTATTTGAATGTGGAGCGATCCTTCTCCTGGAGAAGTTGTAGCAGCTGAAGAAAAGTGCTACAGCACCACTCCTTTTTGCTTAACAGAACATAAACAGATTCCTATATAAGTGCTGAGTAATGACCTTTGCAGGCAGTCCGGTATGAATACCTCCAGCCATAGGGACAAATGTGGGCATTCAGGCTTGTAGAACAAGGGAGTGAAGGTCATTTGGGTTGTCCTGGTTCCTCTCCACTTTTAGGAGGTATCTATACTTAGCAATTGACTGTACCTTAGGAACAAGAAATGCAGGTATACCTTATCAGTTGCATTTGACACTATTTTTATTTGAATTTTGAGAGTGGTAGCTGACAGGTGGAAGACTTTGTCTTCAAACTGGTAACTGCAGAAGGAGCAGGAGCTCTTTTTCATCTTATCTTGTGTGCATGTGTGTGCACATACATGCAGAAGAAAACAGAGGAAGGAAGCTCCAATAATAATGAGTGAGTCCTTAGGGAGGACAGGTTTTTTAAAAATAGAAGAAGCAGTTTACACTGACCTGACAGGGAAGGCTACGAGAGCAAGATTATGTATAGATTGTACATTCAAAGCTGAGTGGTGAAGTAGTAATCACCTGGGCAAATAATGAGTTTCTGTAATTTGTTTTTTCATCTTTTAGGCTGATGGCAATACTGTGGGCATTTTTGTTTGAGTTAGAGCTCCCTTTCTGCCTTTCATTCCTGGTTGGTGCCCTAGTCCTTTTTTCACCTTATCCTTGCATTCTCTGCATAAAAGGTCCTGATTGATAAAATATAACCAGGGCAGGATAAGGAGGACTATGCGCTGGTGTTTTGAACTCAGGCAGTTGTGTTGGATTCAGGCAGTAATTGTCTAAAAGGTTGGTATAGCCATGGTAAACTCAGGCATTGCCAAAAAAAACTTTTCAGAATTATCCTGTTTGATAATCATGCCTAGGAAGCAAAATAAAGACAATTTTTGTTTCTGCTGCAACATTCAGACCAATGCACAGGGAATCAGTCAGTGAGACAACTGATCTGTAACTGGACTAAGGGAGGTGTGAATGTGTCTTTAAAACCATGTTCATCATTGAGCTTGATTTTTGACTTTGAGGGGAGAATTTTTGTGTGATTTTGTTCCTTTTTAAACAAAAATACAAGTTTCCCATTGTTGGCATTCTTTCTTTGTTTATTACTTCCTTTTACCTGTATAGGAGTTGCTAGTCTTTGCTGTGATAGCACTTCATGCTTTAAGAAGTCTCTGGAAATAGGCACTCTAAATATGGAAACGTACTTTACAATTAAGCATCTTTCCTGATTGCATGTCAGCACTTCATGCACAAACATGAAATGTGTAATTCTACTTTCAACCTTTGTAAGGACTGTTTCCACGTGAAAGTGTTAGGGCCATATTTTTGTTCCTAAAGTAAGTGTAATTTCTGTTGAGTGTTGAAAAGTATAAATCAATTTATTTTCTTTCAGAAACTCAGTAGTGATTACATTAGCATTTTTTTTTTGCAGTCCTCAATGCCTTTTGCATAATTTCAAAATAATAATAACTTACATAGATGAGACATATTTTACTACATTCTAACAATGATATGATTTTTCTTCCCTTCCAGGAATTGTGGTGCTTGGATTAAACAGATCTCATGCCAAGAATGCACTTAGCAAAAATCTTGTAAAAATGGTAAGTGAAAAGAATAGTTTTTAGTATAAAGGTGAAGTATTGGAATGAAGCACTTTAAAAAGTGTTTGGTTATTCCCCTTCCTCCTTTTCTCTGTAGATGTCAAAAGCTGTGGATGCTTTGAAATCTGATAAGAAAGTACGAACTGTTATATTCCGGAGTGAAGTCCCGGGGATATTCTGTGCTGGTATGCAAACTTAATTTTCCTGAGAAGCTGGAAATCTGTATTCTCTAATTGCACTAAAAAAAAAAAAAAAAAGGCCCAGATTCCAAGGAAACATGTCTTTTTCATGTATTGATCTCAGTAGCAAGTAAAACATCTTTGTATGATTTTCCTCAATTGCTAACACAAATCAAATATTGGGTTCATTCTTTCTGTGTCATAAAGTATTTCAGAATATATAATAGTTTAACCATGATAGTGAAAATCATTTAATTTATCTAGAAGCTCTTGCAAGTGTGGCAGAATAAGGTGCAAATAATTTTAGACGCCATGTAAAGAGGCTTTGTAGAAAGCTGTATCAAACCTGTATTTAAATGCATTAACTTGAACTTTTAATTAAATAAACCCATGTAAATGTAAAATTTCATTATGAATATGCATGTTACTGCAGGCTGAATGTATTTTGAAATTAAAAACAAATCCAAACAAAAAGCATGCAGCCCAGCCTACATATCCAACAGTTACATGCATCTAGCGAAAGTGCTCAGAAAAGCAAAAGCTCTCAACTACCAGATGCTGGGAAACAGAATTTGCTGACATGTGAAGATCAATTCATGCAGCAGTATGTTTTGTGAATACCAAGTGAATAGTCTTCTTAATTAAAAATATTTCAACCAGTTTTTACTTTATTCAAATTTAATTTAAATCCATTTGAAACAGAAAACAGAAGCAAAAGAGGTTGCTGTTTGTAATGTATTAATAGAACTGTCAAGAAATAGATCAGTTCTGAAATTTTTCTTTTCTGATCATTTATCTAGTTATGCTTGATAGCCCCAAATGGCATAATTATTTTAGTTTCAGATGCAAAATAGTTTTTCCAATTTTTTAAATATGTAACGTACCTAAGCACTTTTAGTTGCATTTAATTTTTTTTCTTGCTTTTAGTTAGTCTGTTCTCATGCAGATATCATTTGTCACTTACAAGACTTGTGAAAATACTTGTCTTGGAAAAAAGGGGATGTTCAGTACTTAGTAATATGTATACATAGGTTAAATGTATATGTATTAATCAGCATATTTAATTTAAAGGTTGTATGTTATTTTAAATCATGAAGTTTTTAGTCATCTCAGTAAAAAAGGTTTAAAAACTGTAGTTTTTAAACTGATGAAGAGTGAAGTATCAGAAAAACACATGCAAATGGTATTTCAAGTTAAATATTACGTACTTGAAATAAAAGGTGGCTGTTGGGTTTTTTAAATGATGTTTTTTATTTGGCATGCTTGAATTTTGTAGTAGTGGTATATTGGAAATAGGGGATCAGAAATACTGATTTTGAGGGAGACTGTCTCAGGTATGCTACTATTATTGTACTTGTGAGCTCCAAATACATCTCTAGTATTCTTTGTTAGCTGTCTCTTCAGAGGTGTTTTGGTATTAAGATTTAACGTAGTCATTGCTTAAAAAACCAAGTGTCTGCCTTAAAAAACCAAGCAATTCAGAGCATGTATTAACACATAATAATAGAGAATATACAAGGACATTAGGAAGGAAAATAATTCCTGAAAAGACGACTGTGAAAGACAAGAAGGGCTGGCTAGCTATACCTGGATCTTAACCCAGAGAGTTCAGATTGGACTAGGTGTCCGTAATTTTAAAAAAGTGATGGATAAAATGAGGTTCCTAAAAAAGGAGATTCCTGTAGATGAACAAGCAAAATAAAGAACATTCCAACAGTGGTAACTGTTGGAAATTTGGAGTGAAACAGAATACGTGAGGCAGAGTTTGTTAATGAAAATGGGCCAAAAGTGCACAGTGGATGGATGGATTACTTCAGTAGGTGACTTCAATGGCTGTCTCTAAGAGAATAATAATAGAGGAAGCATATTGAGATCTGGAAAAAACAGGTTAGCAGCTTAGGGAAGTAAGATGAAGAGAGGAACATACTGGATGTAAAAAAGGCATTTTCTGGAGGGGACTCAGGAAATTCAGAACAGAAGAAAGTGTTTTCAAACCTAAATGTTAATGGAGAATGTGTTGCTTCAAGAACATTTAATTTCCTTAAGAAATGCGAGGATCATCTTGTGAAATGTCACATTTTCTTATGCCTTATAGTGCTATTTATTTAGGCGAAACCTGGGATGTTTTTATTTTTTTGTATTTCCTCAATAATGTTTTCTTGCTAACATGTAAGGGAATGTATGCTTTTAAAAATACACTTTCATGATTAGTTTTTGGACTACCATCTGATGTTTTACAGACCACATATTGGGAAACTTTGTCCTAGAATGTAGTTCCCTTTTATGTGTGGAATGAAGTCCAAGATCATTAAATCCTGCCATTCCTTAGCTATCAACAAATATCTGTGGAAGCCACAAGCCAAGTGTCTTGTTTCCTTCTAAGGCCTAATCCACAAAACATGACATCCAACCATTTTTCACAAAGTAACAGCGTGGGTGATTAAACGATTTAAACTCTGTTGATGACTGATGTAGATTTGGGTATGATTTCAAATTACGGAATTTTCACATGGTGAAATGGGAGTGGGACAAAAATGGAGTTGTATAAGAGAGTGTAGATATGTGCCAGAAATCATATTCTTTCATTTCTGCATAAAAATTCACTTTGAGTCTTTACCTACTCTTTTCTTTATATCTTCTTTTTAATATTTCATACATCTGTGGGTGCAGAAAGTTCCTCATTAACGCTCTAGCACTGGTCAAAAGGGACACCCAGAAGTCAAAGACTTGTGTGTCTGGGGTTAAGGATGTCTATGATTGTGCATAGACTATGTCTATGACTAATTCTGTCTATGAGGGCTTCTTGTGCTTCCATTAGAAGTGTTCTGGCACTGAGTCATTTCTTGGCTGCTTTCTTTCTGCATCTGTAACCAAATAAGTGAAGTATTGGCCTTTCTGGAGTGAACATATGTGACCTGTCCTAGCTTATATAAGTTACAGCTGTGTACTTGCCCCGTTCTGCATCTAAAGCAGGTGAGGACTCTGTACTGGAGTCTTTTTATTTCCTGACAGTGTTCCTTTCTTGAGGAAGGCATAGGCTTATGCATGGAATAAGGCAGGTGTCCCATGGGTTAAGTGTCTGTGATCAAGTAGTCATGGGCTGTGCTGTGTTCACACAAGGGGCCTAATTACATTCACATAGGCAGTTTGAATAGCTTGATATTTCATTATTAATATAGTTTTAACATGTACATTAGTGATATTGCTGAGGCAGTTTTTGTGAGCAGACTTTTAAGCTTTTTCTTCTTCAAGATATTTCTAGAAGTAAGAATGCATGGTTGTGTTGGGTGATATGGAACTGTGAGGAGGAGAGGAGGCAGTATTGATACCACAAGTTGTTGCAGAACCAAATTTCGTGTCAGTATGTTCACAGAATTGATAAGGTTGGAAGAGACTTCAGTGAGGTCATCTGGTCCAACCTCCCTGCTCAATCAGGGTAATTCTGGAGACAGTCTTAGATATTCTTGTGATTTTAACTACATGAGGTGGAAAAAAATGTACAAGTGAAATACATTGTTTAAGAGTACTTTTTTTGATTTTTCATACAGTATTTGATAATGGCTTTGGTCCAAAGAGTTGAATGGGCTAATATCGCACCTTAAAGCTTTTGTTGTTCAATTTTCTAAGGCTTTGAATGAAACCTAAACCAATATTTATAGAACTTCTAGTTATAATAGAATTTTACCTTGGGAAATGTTTTGGCTGAAACTGAAGAATGCTGCATGGTTCTAGGTTTCCTGCTTTCTTCTCTTTTTCCCATCTCACCCACTCTTGTCAGTGTACCTGATACCATGAAATAGGGATTATGCTATATGTTGCAATTGAAAACTATGGATACTTGAGATCAGGTAATACTCTTCCCTTTTTGAACAGTTTTATGTGTTGATGGCTATAGTGATTAAAAAATTATTCCTTTTTTATTCTTTTCCTTCCAACTCTTTTGCTTGCTGTTCATTGTATTGTTTTTCTTGGTACTGTCATGTTCCTCCAGCCCTCTTTCCATGTCCTGTCAAGAAGGCGTTAAAAACCATACTCCTCATGTATTTGTATCAGTCTGAGACAAATTGATTCAGTTTACAACTCATGCTAATAAATAAAAACTCTTGCTACTGATTTACCATTCAGGATAGTTCCTCTGGTGCCTGAACAACCAGGACAGTTGCTTAACTCCCACTGTCCAGTCAGGGACCATTTCTCTTAAAAATTCGTGTGTGAGTTGTTGCCAGTTTCCTTGCTTCCATCCCTCCTCTGCTGATACACAGAAAAAATCCTAGTGTCTTATAAAGGAGAAGAAGGACTAGAGGAACATGCTGCTTCTGATTTTGATTTGCATGGGAGAGTTAGGAGAGCTTTCTGGGACAATATCTTGAAACTTTGTTTGAGACTTTAGTAGTGACTTTGTTTAGAGTATAAGTGTTTAGAACAGTCTCTCTTCAGTATTGTTTTTTCAAAGGGATCTGGACGATATGAAATAGAGGTTGTGAGGTTGATGGGTTATTTGCTTTGTGTATGTATGCATACAAAGAGAGCAAGCTTTGGAACAATTTTTACTTGACATATTCAAAAAATGGTCTGTGAAGACCTTATTTCAAAAATCTTGGAGACATACCAGCATACAGACAGTTAAATTTTTGCTGTTGTTGTTGTAACAGGCTTTCAAGACAGTTTGAAAAATTTGGGTATTTGAGCTCTTTAAACTACTTTGACCTAAACGTTGCTGCAGCTTGGCCGATTAAGTCCCTTCTTGGAAAAGCAGAAGTAATCTCTCTGCCAGAAAAAATCCACCATTTGAATCTGTGGTGTGAGTAAAGCCAACCCAAATGCTTTTCCTGTTGTCATAAATTGTCTGCAGCAGAATTTTGTTTCCAGGGTTAAATTGGCTTTATGGAGTCTAAGTCCTGGCTGCCAGTTCCAGCTGGTGCAGTTTTTCTGGCAGAAGTTTATGGAGCAGGCAAACCTGGTAGAGCAGATCCTTGAAGGCTTCTTTGTTTATGGGGTTTTGATGTGGAGGAGTAGAGGAGTTTCATAACAGGTCTCAAATACTTGACCTACTCTTATTTTTGTAGAACTAGCAGGAGTAGTAGGGATGTATTACTGTGGGTGTAGTCTCCTTTTTTCCTGCAGTATCTGTTAAACAAGAAAGGAGAAAGTGTATGCTTTCCCAGAACCTGGTTGTCCAGATTTCAGCGCCTGCACCAGAAACTGAGAAGAGAGTTTGTGTATTACTCCGATCTTCCCTCTTCAGCAGATCACACATGAAAATGTTTTAGTGTGTTCTGAATATTTCTGTTGCTGTATGCAACTTTCATTATCCCAAATAAATGCCTTTTGATGAAGGCTGTAGCTAGGTTCTTTTCTCTTTCTCATTCCAAGCTTTCACCAGTGTTCAGACTCCAACTGATGTTAGCTGCCTGTAGACTATTAGTCTCAACAACAGTTGCATTTCCCCTGGAGCAGCATCAGTGATGTGAAATGCGTCAGGTTGGTGAGCCATGCAACAGCTCTGTCTTGTGAGTGTGTGCACAGTCATCTGTTACCTTTGGGTTCTACAGCTTGCATTTGTTCGACAGATGATTTTGCTTCTTAGTTTTGTTGTTGCCTTCTGGAATGACTAATTCCTGTCATGATTATCTAGAGCATGTGTTGAACAACTGAGCCAGTAAAGAGTGCAGTTAGGATTGTGGTTTGATCCTCTAGTCTATATACAGAAAAAAAATCCCTGTAAGAAAAACAGGTTTAAATATCTTGCTTTTGGAAGTACTTCAGTTAGCTAGCTCCAAATGCTCCTGTACCTTCTACCCAGCACATACTAAATTTCAGAAGAAATTGGAATGACAGTGGATTTTTCAGTGCTAAAAAATGCAAATAGGAGTTTTCCAGGAAATTTTTCAGTAAGAATATGAAAATCTGGCTATATTCATTTTTTTTAATTTCCAAAAGACTGATCTGTTCCTGATGAGGAAGCAGGCACAAGGAATGTGATAGGAAACTGGGTGGGACTGTACTCAACAGTACAGTTTTCAAATCAGCATCTAATCAACTGTAAAATTTTAGAGCTAAGAATCACTTGTCTGTCTTCTCATTGGTCATTACAATGCCTTACTTGAGAAAATGATAGACCTTGGTTTTAATTTGTTCAACTTTCTGAGAGTTATTCTCTAGCTTTTAAACCAATGTATTCAGTTCACATGGGCCTTTCTGAGAAGAGACCAGGAGTTGTCCTGGTACTCGATGGAGCAAGCTGCAGCCAGTTCCAAAACAGACCCATGATTGCCCAATGCCAAGTCTTTAAGTGACGCTGGTGGCAACTCTGTGTATATTAGAAATTGGAAAGAACCATGTGCAGCACCATGAGAGCGGAGTGAGAAAAAAAATGCAAGAGGAGCAGCCCTGCAGACACCCAGATCAGTAGCAAGGAAGGGGAGGAGGTGCTCCAGGTGCCAAAGCAAGAGATTCCCTTGCAGCCCAAGGAAAAGACTGTGTCAAAGCAGGTTGTCACCGTGGAGCTTGTGGAGGACCAATCTGGAGCAGATATCCACACTACAGGCCAGTAGGAACGCCAGGCTGAAGCAGGTGGACACGCCTGATGGAAACTGCAGCCCATGAAGGACCCAGTCGGGAGCAGGCTCCTGTCAAGAGCTGTAACCCCTGGAGAGCAGCCTATACAGGACCAGATAGATGTTCTGGCAGTTGTGGCCTGTGAAGGACCCTTGCTGGAGAAGTCTGTTTCTAAAGGACTGTGCCCTGTGGAAAGGACCATGCTGAAGAAGTTCTTGAAGAACTGTGTCTCCCATGGGAAGTCCTGGAAAAGACTGTATTGTCTGGGAGAGATCCTGTGCTGGAGCAGGGAAAAAGAGTGAGGAGGAAGTAGTGGCAGGGATAAAGTGTTATGGTCTAATTGCAAGTCCCATTCCCCCTCCCTTTTGCTCTGCACAGCAGTGGGAAGAGCTGAGGGAGTTAGTAATCAAGTAATCATTAAGCCAGGAAAAAATGCAGAAGGAATGGTAGGGAGAAGATGGATTTATTTTGGTTTTTGTTTCTCACTGTCTTTTATTTGCAATAAATTAAATTTATCTTTCCTATGTCCATTCTGTTTTGTGCATGATGGTAGCAAGTGAGTGATCTCCCTGTCTTTATCTCGATCCATGAGCTTTTCATTGTATTTTCTTCCCTATCTTACTGAGAAGGGGAACTGTCAGAGAGCCTAAGTTAACCTACCACTTCCAGTTATTATGGATTTCTCAAAGTAAGATTGAGGCAAGACCTTTATTCTTCAAGAGCTATGAAATTGAGAGTGGATTGGTTATATAAGTCTCAGAGGAACTTGTATAAAAAATGGTCTAAAATAAAAATAGTCAGGAAGATTTCTCTCCAATTGAGTGAGTATTGACCAGAGCTGTGTAATAAGTACAGTACAGAAGCTAAAGTGGAATAACTTAAGCAAAAAAGACTAAATATGTAACTGCTTTGTTCTTTTTTCCATCCCTTACCTGAGGTGCAGGATTTTTTTTTCTTAAGGCTTGTGCATGACATCTATTTAGATGACTCTCTCATCCCACATTGTGTGCTCTGAACACTTGTGTATGAAATGAAATACTGTGTGTCCTCTAGTTTTGAAGTTCTCTAAAGACAACTTCAGTTTAGTTACTCCTTTAGTACCAGGAGCAATCTATAAAAATATTATATTTTTGTCTAAGAGGGATTCCAATCTTTCACTGAATACAGACAGTTTGAATTGAAAGTACTTCCAACCACTGTGTACTTGTCTCCTGTGTCAAATATTTCTAAAGGTCTAGTGGAAGTAGAGACAACTTTATTCATAGCTAATATTGCCATAGCATAAAACATTAAAAAAAAAAAAAAAAGGTTTCTGGTAATTGGTTGTATTCAGCTGTGATGCTGGTTGTGGATATTTCCATGCCATTTTTCTTCCTTTTTTGGTCTTGAATGAGCTGTAGACCGTAGCTCACTGTGATTTGTGAGCACGAAATAAAAAACAAATTTAAGATCAGGCCATTAGTGGAAGATAAATTATGAGCTCCAGCTAGAAAGTCATCTTTTTTAGCAATATTTTTCCTTGATTGATGCAATTTTGAGATTTGCTTTTTCAAGCTGATGAAACAGAACATCTGACCGTTCCTTCTTGTGTGGCTTGTGACATCTGATAAAAAATGGAAATGTAAAGGTTTATTTATTCCAGCACTCTTCTATACAAGCATTCTTCTTTCTCCTTCCTCAGTAGAGTTGAAGCCATCTTGAGATCCATGCTATTACTTAAAGTTTGCTAAGAAGATCCAAAACTGTCTAAGTTGGTCCTCTGGCTCTGTGGTGAGCTTTGCCAAACAGAATCAACATTTTGTAGACAGTTACCTACTTTGATTGATCAAGCTGGTCTTTTACTAGAATATTATTGAGTCCACCAAAGGCTGGACTCAAATAACAGTTATGTGGAAATATAGCACCTACTTCAGGTACTTGAAATCTGGGATTATTTTATGTGATGTCTTTAGAACTAATTTTGAGGAACAGAAGGCTATACTATATTTGGTGTCATTCAGCTGGCTTGTGTGTTCTGGGAAGTACACAAACAGAATTGAAGTGTATCTTTGGCTGTTGGAGAACATAGTGAGGTTGTTGTAAGTTTTGCTTACTGATTGCAAAATATATTTAAAAATTGTTTTCTGTTTTAATAGTTTAACAAATTGTCTTAGGCTTTTAGTCCATTACAACAAATGTACACAATGAATGTGGTATTTTCTGGAAATATTTTTTTTCCAGTGAAAGCCACCTAAAATATTAGCTAAATTCTAGGTAAAATATTTATTTCTGAGGTAGTGGTATTTGGTTAGTTTTTTATCCAGAGGAGGGTAACAAGAAATGGAATGACTTTACCAAAGCCATTAAAAATTATAAATGCATGGGGAAAATTGATCAAATTGAATGCCTAAATAGTTAAATTGAAATATTAGGTACAAAGTAATTTGTTATGTCTGGAGAAGTAGTTACAAAGCATAAATATATTGGTGATAAGAGAAATTTATTTGAATTCTGTGTATGGCAGTCGTAGTTGTGCTCAGGGTGTCCTCTGAGTAGCCGTATAGAAAACCTAGGGAGACAAATGTCTGAAGAAAACAGTTGGCCTTTTTTTGAATTCCCTTCCTACATCTTGTTTATATTATGTGGAGTAAAAATTTTGGAGGTGCACCTTGCTTTTTATGACAGTAAATAGTGGGTTGGAGTCTTAACTTCACAGCTAAGACTTATAACCAAATGACTGAAAGTCATTTAATGAATGAAAATAAATACAACCATATAGCTTACAAATAAATAAATCATTAGGATCCTGAAAAACTGGAGAACTTCTAAAGTTTCTTGAGATGCTTGAAATTGATGCAATGCTCTAGATCTTTTGGATTGTTACAGAAAAGATACAGCAGTCTCCAGAGAGACATTTATAGTGACTTCTTGTCCAAACTTTGCACAGGCAGGAATGGTGAGTATCTGGGATATGCACCTTCAGCACATCCCAGAATTTAAATAAAAGTGACATATTGATGATTATGAATCAATGAAAGGTACCTCACTGGGGTACCTCACCTAAGTACCTAGAACAGAGAAACACACATACAGACTTTACTTGTAATGTTATAGTGATTTTTCAAATAGTGAAATCTTTTCCGGAGTGGATTTACCAGAATAGACTAAATTAAAATGAAAAAGATACCAGATGGATGCAGAACATTTATGTTGAGAAAACTGTGTTTTGCAGTGGGTGTCCCTAGGTAGTTGAACAATTTGTTTTCTCTGCTTTTAAAGGCTCTGCTTTCTGGATATAAAATATATAAAATCTTTTATGTAAATATTTAGAGAATAATCAGAAATGCTTTTCCTCTGTATTTTTTTGTCTTTTTTTTAATATGCTTCTCAAGGGTTTGATCCACAGATGTCTTTGGTGATGTCACTGGCTTGTTGTAGCTTTTTCTGCTTGGAAATGTATCTTTAATGGCTGTGTATGTGCTGCAAGTGCAATGCCTTTAATTTTTGGTTCAAAAACAATTGTTCTGTACTATTTCTATCAGGTTTATCCAAACCCTTGTTTTCTAGGTTGCATAAGTAGATGAATTCCTGTATTTCATATCCTTGTTACAGTTGGATTTGACGTTTGGAATATAGTCCTTGTGGCACTGCTTAGGACTGTTTGGGAGTGGGAGTTGTATTGAATTTCATGCATATGTACTCACATGCACTTTCTTCCCCCCCTCCTTTTTTTATCTTATATCCTTGAATATTGTAATTAGAACACTACTGGCATATATGACACCATGTAAAAAATTCCTGTAATTGCTTACTTGTTCGAGATGTGTAGATGAGCTTGACTGTCGTAAAGAATGATTTAACTGGAAACCCACGTAACTGTCACCAGACTGCTTCTGATGTTTGTGTGTGGATCAAAGTGTGAGGACTGTGGAATTAAGTGCTGCTGAAGTCTTTGTTTTGGTAGGGTAGACTAGTGGGGAGGATGCTGTGTCTGAACAGTTTTGTTTCTGTGGAAGTGAGTAAAGTCTTCTTGAGATTCTCCTGTTCAGAAATAGTCTTAGTATGGTATAATTTGTCATCTTTAAGCAAGCCTGTGTCTTCCAGGTGTATTAAAGCTAGATACCTGTTGATTGAATATCTATACTTAAAGCTCTTTGAACCCACAGGGTAGTTCAGATGAGTCCTCTGATTACCTTGTATATATCAACTTTTAGATTTCTGTACCTCTTTGTAGCTATTTTGAAGTATTTGAGTTTTTTTTTTTTTCTCTGTGGTTGATGTGTATACTAACAAATGCATTAATTACTAGTGGTCTAGTCTTTTAAACTTGTACTGGGCATGTCGGGTTTAGAGTTCATTTTCCATGCAGCAGCCCATATGGTGCTGTGTTACAGACTGGTGACCAGAACAGTGTTGAAAAGACACCAGTGTTTTAGTTGTCACTGTATAATGCTTGCACAACATCAAGGTCTCCTATGCTTCTCACTGTGCCAGTCAGTCAGCTGAGGGTAGGCAAGAGGCTGGGACATGACACAGCTGGCACAGCCAGCTTGAATTGAGATGGGGAATATTCCGTAACATATGACATCACACTCAGCAGTAAATTTGGGTAGTTGTTTTTCCAAAATAGACCTTGCTCAGGACTGGAGAGAGATTGGTCTGCTGGTGGGGAATGACTGCTTTTGCATCATTTGTTTTCTTCTTTTTTCTCCTTGTACTTATTAAACTGCTTTTATCTCAATGTGCAAGGTGGGTCCCCCTCCCCACTGCTTTTGCTGTTCTTTTCAATTCTCCATCCTGCTGTGCAGTGAGAAGGCAACTGAGTGGGGGCTTACCTGCTATCCACAGTCAAGCAGTACAAAACTATGGCTTTATATGACATGAAAAATGAAATCTGGAGTCATTAGCTGGATTAGTTCCAAAAATGTCCTGTATGTTAATGAATACCAACATTGCTATATCGCTACTGTACTCCTTTTTAGCTTTGCTACAGGGATGCTTGAAGTCACTTTAAGCCTATTCTGACAGGTGTTGCAGCCCTAGAGGGTTATTCTTTTTCCCCATTCTATTTTCAGAATATAGTGGTGAATTCTTAATTAAGAACTTAGTATTTAGGGAGGTGCTCCTTAGCTATTTTTAATTCAGAAGTACTTTTAGCATTCTTCTGGTAGAAACCCAGGTTTTGGAAAAAGATTCTTTCTGTACCTCTAGCTCTTCATGGTTAGCAGTTACACAAACTTTGAGAGATGATTTATGGGTATTGTTATTCTTGCTGCTTCACATGTTGCATTTTTTTCTTGGAGTATGGAACTGCAGCACCTTAGAATATTAAGTATTAGATTGTGAATTTGAGATATATTCCTGAATTATGAAATTTTGTTTGACTGTCTTTCTTTATAGACCTGCATCAGCAATGTGGTTTTGCTTTAAGCCTTTAGTTTCAAATTTTGGAATGGATAAAAAGTTGTCTATATTTAAGAATGAAAACCTTAATTTTTCACTTTTTTTTTCAGATGTCTTGAGAGTTGGGTTAGTATCATAACTGGCATTAAGACAATCCAGGAACTTTATCTTTTCGAATTAATTTCACTCTCAGTAATAAATACATTTTTAGATTTCCAAGACAACTTTGCATATTTTGAAATAGACTTTTATATAATTGCCTGGAAAACACAGAGGACTGCATTAGATAGAATTCTGTTTTGTAATAGCAAGTTGTTCATGGTTTGGTGATTGTAACAGGTTAGTAGGGGTGTTGAGCAAATTGGTGGAGTGCAGCATAAAAGATGTGTAGATATGGCACTTAGGGACAAGGGCTAGGTGAATGATTGGATTTGATGATCTTAAAAGGTCTTTTTCAGCCTAAAAAATGCTATGATTTCATGATACAAGACCTGTTTTAACATGATTGTGGTGGAGGCTAGCTATTTTAATTCATGTAATTTTCAAATCTTAGTTAAAAGAAAGGAAAGCATGCTCATGGATGCATTTTCTTGTCAGAACTTACACTCACTTATCTATGATCCATGTAAAATGGTTAAAAACTTTGTGGTTTTGAAGGGACTTAAACCATGTGAAGATCACTTTAACAGGAAGTTGTGGATTATTGATTAGCCCTGATGATACTAAATTGATAAGATAAAATTGGCTAGGCCCTGGTAAATGCATTTGTTCTTAGGTGAGGAACTTAATTCCTTTTAGTTTCTGTTATGCACCTCTGAACATTTGACTTTCCCCTGCAGTCGCTAAGGTCCAGATCTCTTCCATAAATACTAAGTCAAATTGAGTAGTCTCTTCCATTTGAAATGCTCATTTCAAGTCTGTGGGTATTTGTCATGTTGCTTGTAAAGAAAGGATGCTAGTTTTCTTCACAGTTTTCTGGGGTAGATTGTCACAGTGCACTGTATGAGTTAGTGCTTTTCTCTGGAATACTAAATGCCTATGGCACCTGATTTCTTTATTGGTGAGTGAACTGAGCCTGCTTAGCCATTTATATTCTTGGCAGAGAAAACCTGCTGGCAAAAATAATCTGATCTCATGTGCTTGGTGGTAGTGTGCTGGAAATAGAATACATGCGCGCAACACATGGCAAAAATAGTTATTACGTGGTGAAGAATACTTTCCCATTTGCTTTTGAAAAGAATAAAACTGTCATGTAGCAGAAGTACTTAGACATGTCTGAATCTATAACATTTTTATCTTAAGATGTTTGCAACAGTTAGTTTCTCATCTGCTTTAATAAATGGCATAGAATTGGACATAATGCAGCTATATATATGTATGTGTGTTTGTTAATTGCCAAAAATATGAAGAAAAAACTTCCAATAATTAAAATATTTTGCTCTCTTGTCTTGGCCTGCAGCTGACACTGGTTTACTTTAAGAATACCTTTGTTGTATATTTACTGCACTGAAAGGTTTTTTTTGGTAGCATCTAAACTGAATATGCAGCTCTTGAAACCTGAAGGAGAAAAAAGTAACTCAATTTGCATAAATTGCTTATATGTATATGCATGTGTAACATTACCTTTATAATATGTTTGTGAAGTGATGTAGGAAAATGTAGAGACCTGTCCATAATGAAAATGGTTTTAATTTTATATGTAGATTTTTTTTATGTGCAATTTGTGGACATTTGTTTGAACATTTGAAAATTTATTGAAAAATTAAAAATTTATTTGTAAAAGTAATATGGGTAATATGAAAATAAGAAATTCTGAAATTTCTGTTTTGATTTTTTCCTTGTAAAAGTTTTGCATTTTTTCCTAGCTAAGCACTGATCCCATGTGTGTGATTTAATAAATAGAAGTACATGGATGCTTCTGTTTATACAGATCAGGCAACTCTTTTTTTTGGTCTTGCACCAAATTTATAAGACAATTAAAAGAAATATTGTGACTTTTCGTCAGATCATGCCTGTTGTAACAAAATGCAGTTTCTCCAAAATTATTTAATGAGAAAAAGCTTCAGTGATACCGAAACTGGCTAAGAATGAACTTTCTAACACAATTTGAAGTATTAGAAAGCAGGCATTCTTTACTACAGCTTTGGAGACATTCAGAGGATTTTTCCTCTAATTAAATGTGTGTTATGAAACTTTACAACAGGGCATTTATTCCATCATGATCTACACATTCATTACAGCATACTTCCTAGGTAATACATTAACATCACTTTTCCTAGAACTGATTTACATGCATCCACCTCCTACTGGAAGTCCTTTTATGGTCCTAGAGGGTTGTCTAGAGGGGTCTCTGGTCGTTGTATTCACTGGGTGCCCCCAAGATTGTAATGACTTTGCCTTGAACTTCTCTTAGGGAATACACTGTTCTTTCTTGTTACATAACTTTGCTGCAAAAACCACTTATGTTCCTTATCATCTGTTTATCCACTGGTTCCAGCTACCAGTTTAGCATAGTATGTCTACTGTATGTCTACTTTTGCATTCTTTTATCTAATTTTTAGTTAGAATTTGAGCTTTATTTTGCAACTTCAAGGAACTGAAAATTTCTGTTCTCTGTTGTCTGTCAAAAGATAGGTAATTAGCTGTCTACATTTTGCCTCAGCATCTTCCAATCTAATGTTTGTAGTTTATATTACTAGTGAAGCATCAGGGTTTTGAAGGATATAAGAAATTCAGATCTAAAATAATATTTTTTTTCTTAAATTTCAATATTTCTTTGTGGGGTTCCTGTCACCAGCTGGAACTTACTGAATGCATGTGGATGGACATGCTTTTTAAGTGATTGAGCTCTGGCTGCAAGTATCACCAATCTGTATAATTTACTAAACACCTCCAGATGGCAGGTAACACACCCGTGTTGGATCTCCTTTCCTTTCCTTTCCTTTCTTTCTCTAGAGTAATTTGCTGACAAGTCTATTGGATGGTCTTTTAAAAATAGAAGAGATCAAATATCTGTCAAGTATATTAAAATAACAGGTCCTTAGAAAATAGAACTGAGTTTACAATATTGCTGAAAATATATTCAATGGATGGAAAATTTGCTATTTGCAAGCTCTTTGATTTATTTTTCTGAGTCACTTTGAAGCCTTTGGGGACACTGGGAGTAAGAGGAAGTACTGCTTGTGAACTGCGTAACTTGGTATACTGACAAATAGAATTGCAGCTGCTGTTTGCATCTCTGAGTTTTGTGTGAAAAAAGAATAATCAAGAGATGTTCCTGTTCATGGCTCAAATACTTACTTGTCCTTGGTTTCACGCAGAAGAACACATTCTACTGTGTAGAAAAGCAAGACTTTGGCCTTGAGTGCTGTCTCAGTATCAACTTGAGCCAGAGATGTTTGTGCAGGAATGCTAGCCATTTTAATGGTTGTTTTATTGGAGTGGGGGGGTGTGTGGGGGGGTGTGTTTGTGGGGGTTTGTTTGGGGGTTTTTTGTTTGATTTTGTTTTGCTTTGTTTTACTGGTCCAAGATTTAATTTTTCTGAATAGACCTAGAACGACCAATGCTGAGCTCTGTATCTTTAACCTGGAATGTGCTTCTTCTCCAGTTTGGGTTTTCCCACAAAAATCCTTACCTAGTGTAGCTTGAAAAGGTTTCTAGTCAAACTCAGTTTTCACCTCATCGTCTTTCTAAGGCTATTACTTCAAGTCTTCAAGTCTGTTTGAAGTCTGATGTATGTAGAGAATGGTCATTTTGTAACTTGGAGGCAACAGAATATGACTGTTGTTGCAGATACTCTTTACAATGTGTCTGTAGTTTCATATACTGTGTGTATTATTTACCAGCTTCTTTAAAAGTTCCACTGAAAGTATCAGTTGCTGTGTAGCAGCACAGAATTCAGTGTAATTGGATGTTGCGATGAGCCTCGGCCAGAGCCATGCCCAGATGGACCAAGCAGACCAAAAGGTCCATTGTTTTGATGTCTCCACAGCCCAAGGGATCAAAGGTACAGCGAATACCCAAAAAGCTGTGTGAAAACATTGACTCCTGCTCCCTCCTCTCCTTATGCTTCATATTTGGTTGTTTCTCCAGAAAGTTCTATGTTTCTCGGTATCTAATTGGCCTCTGTTACACCTTCCCTCCCCATTCCTGCTCTCAAGCGCTCGGACGCCTTCTTCCCGCACTTGTTGTACCCCATAACCGATATTTATTGGTTATTATGTGTTTTTCCCGCCCTGTATGCAGGGGTATATGACCCCGTGCCTGCCGGATTTGCATGGCTTTCTTGGTGGCTTTTCTGTTGGGCAGTAAACCCCTCTCCCACCACCTGAAGAAGTCCCCTTGCTTTTCTTCCTTGCCTCCTTCACGCACCCTGACCAGTGGTGAGCAAGGCAAGACCAAACTGGAGCTTCTCATGCCCTCCCGTGCACTGCGATCGGCTTCCTTCGCTCCCTTCGGGGCAAGGCGGAAGATTGCCCGGTGCCCAGCCCGTGAACTACCTGGCAGAAGCACCGCGGCAATTGGATCATGACCTGTGGGAAGTTTACAGCTACTATACCATCATGACTAATACAGATCATTGAAAAAATAATAATAAAAAAAGGTCAAAGAGATACAGGGTTATGCCTGTGAAATCAAGGGAAGGAATGAAGGTTAGTGAAAAAGAACTTTCATGCATGTCTTCATCTGCATTCAAGTGATCTAGCAGTTCAAACAGCGGTTTTTCACAGGAAAAATTCCTCTTTCTTTAATAGGATTTATGCTTGAATGATGACTTAAGGACTTCTTTAGAAGAAATTCTGACTTTCTCTTTTTTACCACATAGCACACTTCCTCCTTTTCTGTTTACAGCTCATAAAACTGGGTGTGCTGTTAGTTAACTATTTTTGTACTTACTGCAAATCAAAAAAGATAAACCCATCAGTATCAATTCCTTTTAATCTTAAAACCCCATATCTGCCATGATCAGATGTACAGTATATGCAAAATATTTGAGTCAGTCATCTGTGATAGTGCTATGAAATGTCTTTTTTTGATTACTGAATTTCTAGAAATCAAAGTGGAGCAAATAGGTTGCTGAGAATTTTGGGTGTGTTCATTTTTTTTTGAGTTGAAAGGCTTAGTGCTGCTTACTAAGAATATTTGGTCTGAATATTCGTTAAAGGTTTGAGAAGAAGGATGAAGAGTCTCACCACTGTCAAGTTTTGGGAATGCTTTCTTATGAATCAGAAGATAGAAAACTGTGTGTCAGTTGTTATTATAGGGATTACATGTTAGCAGACTTTACTGCAAAGCTGTTGCAATTGATACAAATGAGATGTGGTACTACATTAATGCTATTTTTTCCAGTATCAGTGGTGTTAAAATAGCCATATATGATTATTCCCATAAGTAAATTAGTTTTAGTTTTTTGTTAAAAAAATAGCTTTCGTGCTGATTTGTTCTGTGGATTTTGTTGTGAAAGGTGTAGAATAAATAGAAGTCACAATTAATGATTCCATATTGGTTTGGAGATAAATAATAGGGCCAAAATACGGCTGTTGTGTTGGTCTAACTTTAACTTTGCTATTCTGTGTAAGCAATGTATGTTTAATGTAGAAATTCTCCTAGGGAAGGTTGAATTTGAAAATGAAAAGTTGTTTGGGGAAGTTGAAGTTGAGTTTTCAGACTACCAGAATGACTAAAGAAGTACTTCTGTAAAGCTTGTTGTGGAAATAACATAATAACATAGAAATACAAGTTGTATAGGAAAAAGTCTTTTTGCTGTTGTTTTTTTGTTAAAAGAAAAAGCTCTGTGTTGAATAATAATTGCAACATACATTGCTTTTTATTAAATACTGATATTTATCTTTACCATGATGTGAGTTGTAAGCTCATAATCTTGTCTTTTAACTGGGATATTTTATGAGATATTATTCTAAGCTTGGAGCACACAGGTTTGTCCTGATTTGATTGTTTTAAAGGCCTGTGGTTGTGGTTCCCAGCCTCTTACCAGCTGACCTTCACTACTGCTACCACCATTTTCTCTTTCTGGATCTTCTCCATTGATTCTGTATCTGAGAGTCAAAAATTAAACAGCCTTTGTGCTGGTCTTCTGGTGGTCCTGATTTGTTAGCCTGACAGAACTCAGTAGAACTGTGACATAGCACAGAATCAAAAATAAGGTCCTAATTTACTATTTGGTAACATGTAACTTTCCCATCCTTGTACTTTTCCACCAGTACTCTTGTGGTTTAACCCCAGCTGTCAGCTAAGCACGCACAACTGCTTGCTTATTACCTGACCAGTGGAATTAGAGAGTGAATTGGAAGAGTAAAAGGTAGAAAACCTATGGATTGAGATAAAGACAGTTTAAGAGGGAAATCAAAAGCTTCAGACACAAGAAAAGTAAAAAAAGGAATTTGCTTCCCATGGGCAGGCAGGTGTTCAGCTTTTGCCAGGAGAGCAGGGCCACATCAAGTATAACGATGGCTTGGAAAGAAAAATGACATCCCTCCAGATGTTCTTCCCTTCCTCCTGCTTCCACTACACTATGTATCCTGAGCATGATGTCACATGGTCTGGAATATCCCTTTGCTCAGTTGGAGTCACCTGTCCTGGCTGTGTCCCATCCCAATCTCCTATACACCCCCTGTCTCTTCACCATTGTGCAGTGCAAACAGCAGACAAGGCTGGGGCTGTGTGTAAACCCTGCTCAGGAATAACAAAAAACATCTCTATATTATCAACCCTGTGCTCAGCACAAATCCAAAACACAGTCCCTTACCAGCCGAAAAGAAAAAAAATTACCCCAGCCAAAAGCAGCACAACTGGTCTATTTCATGTTTCATGGAAGAAACTGCAGGAAGATTTGTTGTAATAGGGCAGGAAGAGGATAGGGACTAGGGAGTGACTGAGACAGGTACTGGATGATGGAAATTTCATGAAGAAAACTGGTTGGTGTTTGGGAAAAAGTTGACTTTAAGAGGTGAGGTTTCTAGCTTTATAATGATTAGTTTTTTCCCTGCTTCTGCAAGTGACGATGAATTCAGGAAACACATGTGAGGTGTAAGCTGCCTTTTTTTTTTT
>VXAC01006324.1:70093-82347 GCA_013399225.1 Rhipidura dahli
TGGTTTGTTTTTTTTTTTTTTTAGCTGAAGAGGTTAACAGGAGGAATATTGTTGTGTGTGTCTAAATTTAGAGCTGAACACACAGGATGGAAAAAGAGCTAGCTGACTTTAATCTGTATCTGGTCTGAATTTGCATAGTCATTGGAAGAAGATTGTAGACCCTTTGTTTATGAAGTTGTTTATATTCAGGATTCCTGGGTTTTAGGTGGAAACATGTGTGAATTAGCACCTGGGCCTTTCACAAAGTCTCTGAATTCAAAAGCTTAAAGAAAAATACATCAGGCAACCCCTCCCGCCTCTATCGCTGAAGTTGTACCTTCTGAAACATTGTATTCATGAGAACTGATATAGCAGATAGTGCTTTAAATATGCTGATCTGTGTATAAATTATTGTAAGATATGTAGGATAACTTAACAGTGGCGATATAATGCTGCCGTCTTACCAGAGGGAATGTTTAGGACTGGCATCTTGCCACAGGCTTAAATATATAGGAATTGCAGACATTTTGATTGTTTTTCACAGTTTGATGGTTCTCAGGAATGTTTCTGTGACACAGAGGGCATATGTGCAAAATCTGTAGATATCAAGTCATGCTAATAAATTATAATAGCTGATCTTACATGGAAGAATATCAATATCCATTTTGGCTTAAAAATCAGATATTGACATTTAGATAACTTCAGGAATATACAGTATTTGTGAAAAAAAATTGTTTTTATTAATTAATGTAGGAAATAAACATGGCAGCCTTCATTCCAAATTGTTTTTCCATCAACCAAAATGGCTGCAGTGAGCATACTTCTCATTTTGTTTTGAAATTTAGAATACATCTTGCTTTTTATTTTCATTATATATAAATGCATTTTCCTTTGTACTCAGTTCAAGTGGTGTTTGCAAAGATTTGCGTGTACAGGTTTGCAACAGGATTGATGGTTGCTGTCTAGTAAAGCAAATGGCTACAGTTGAAAGTAGATGGTTACGCTTTAGTTATGAAAGATACTTTAACCATGCATTGTGAACTAATTTATTAGATAAAATGATATTTAACAGGCAATTATGAAAAATATGTCATAATCTCCTTAGTATGTTTGTGTAACATTACCAAAGGCTGAGAGATAGCCTAGTTAGATAGGCATAGGGCCAAGGTCTGTGTTTTCAGCCAGTGACTGTTTGTTTGTAGCTCTTTGGCACTTCAGAGCCTGCTCTTAGTATATTAATTCACTGTTAAAGCTGGGTCTCATGATAATGCTCTGGTATTACATTTTTGGTTCCTTATGTTGCATAGTCAAGTATCTTCCTAATGCCCATGAACATGTGTGCACTAAGGTATACTAGTTTTAAATAATTTTGGATTTTTGCAGTTGCTGACTTTCTAAGAATTTTGTGCATCTGGAAAATTCAGTTCTGAATACTTACATGTAACTTTTGAAGTTCTCCATTTTATATGACAAGATTTTAAGCACTTGCTTAGTATTTTATGGTATACTACTGATTTCTTTACCCTTGTGTTTTTTGTTTCCTATCTTTGTTGAAATCATTACATGGTTTTTGTTTTGGGTGGGACAGAGTTAATTTTCTTCCTAGTAGCTAGTACAGTGCTGTTGTTTGTATTCAGTATGAGGATAATGTTGATAACACACTGATGTTTTGGTTGTTGCTAAGTAGTGCTCACCCTAAGCCAAAGGCTTTGCAGGTGCACAAGAAGCTGCGAGGGAGCACAGCCAGGACAGCTGACCCAAACTGGCCAAAGGGATATTTCATACCATGGAATATCATCCCATTCCAGCTTATAAACTGGGGGCAGCTGGCTGGGAGCTGCTGATTGCTGCTGGAGGACAGGCTGGATGAGTGGTGAGCCATTGCACATGATATGGCTTTTCTCCTTGGCCTTCATTTCTCTGTCTCTTTTTTGTTATATCAGTTGCTGTTGTTGTTTTATGAAGACAATTTTTCTTATTTTACTCTGGTTATTAAATTGTCCTTAACTCTTTTTCTGAGTTTCATTCCCATCCCACTGGCAAGGAAGGTGCACTGAGCAAGTGGCTGTGTGGTATACTTAGTTGCCAGCTTGGGTTAAACCACAGCCCAAGTGCACAAAAATGTAGAGATCCAAGTCATGTTTGCCATCTAGAAGTGGTGATCATGTCTGTTTACCTTGAAATTAAGAAATAAATAGAAAGGAAAAATTAAGTATGAGAACACGAGAGAGTTTGAATAAACTTAGAATAAGTGTTGTGGGATTCTTTCCTCATTGAAAAGTTTCAAGGTACTCTGCAGCATGGGCAAAGTTAATGTGAATCTTAGTGTTTTTAATCTATCCTTAAGGAATTCGAAAAGTAAAAAAAAAAAGAAAACAGCGGGTTAAGCAAAACCATGTTTAACCAACAATACCAACAATACATTATTCTTTTACAGATTATTCTTTGAGGACATGATCTTTTGATATAAATTTTACCTGTTACATACATGTATGGTTTAAAACCTAAATATAAAATCTCAGAGCACTGAAAATGTAGAGGAAGTTGTACTGCCTTGTAAGATCTTTCTCTTCATAAAAGAAGCTTGATCTTCAGAAGCAAGTTGCTAGCAGTTCTGTGTTTAGTAGCTATTTTGGTACTATTTTTCCCCTTTTTATTCTTAACTTTCAGATCTCTCATATCTCACTAGCAAAATACATGATCCTTGAAGAGACAATTTTTCATGTCTTAATGTTCTGAATTAGTAACTGATTGATAAGTATTGACAGAGTCAGTTTAAATCTAAAATCTTGAAAATATTTAGGAATACAGTATAGCATATGCAGTGCGTTCTAAGTTTATTTTGTGTATTCTGTACCTTTAAGCATTAGATTTGAATATTCATTTTTATTCTGAAAAAAAAATTCTTCCTGTTTTTTAATTTCTTGAATATCATTTTTATATTATTGGAGGAGTTGTTTATTCAACCTTGGAAAGTGGGACAGACTTCCAAAGCACTCAGTTATGCAGAGATATGCTTCGGATGGAAGAAGCTCACTGGAGTTTGAACTGGCAAAAGGTGTCAAGACTAACAAGAAAAACTCCTGTTGGTATGTTAGTACCAAACATAAGGTCAAGGAAAATGTAGGTCTGCAGCTGCACGGGTCTGGCAGCTTAACTGTGTGGACAACACAGTAAAGGTAGAAGTATTCAATTTTCTCTTTGCCTTGGTCTGCATGGAAAGGGTCAGCTCCCAAGTCTCTATGCCAAGGAGCAAAAACAAAGTTAACAGCGAAACACTGATAGAGTAGGACTGAGGTAAGTAGTAGTAGTTGGACACATACACATGAACAGGATTTGGTGGATTCATCTGAATTGGTCCACCATCTATCTTACTTGAAAGGTCAATGAAAGGCCTAAGTGACCGGAAAAGGGCAAATATTATACCTATCTACAAAAATAAAAATTTGGGAAACTGCTGAGCTGTCAGTCTCACTACATTTTTGGGGGGAGTTGTGGAACAAGTGCTTGTGGAAGTTTTTTCCAAGCATGTGAAAGACAAGAAAGAAAATGGCTGGGAAAAACCAGCTGAGATTTACCAAGTGTAAATTGTGCTTGACCAATATGATGCTTTCTGTGACAAAACCACTTGTTCAGTGGATGAAAGAAGACTTACAGATGCTCTGTACCTTAACTTTAGCAAGGCACTTGACATGTTCACCCCAGTGTTTCTGTAGATAAATTGGTGAGATGCAATTTAGACATACATACCATGAAAAGTGTCTCATCTCTAAAGATCAAAGGACAATGTGATATTAGTGGCTCAAAGTCAAACTGTTAGTGGTCCTTGGAATGGCATTCCTTGAAAGTTGGTGCTGGGTCTGGTAGTGCTATTCAGTATGTTTATAAATATTCTAATGATAGGACTGAACCATCCCTGAGTTTGCAGATGACTTCAAAAGGGAAGGAGAAGGAGATGCCTGGGAAAGAGGAGCCACCATTTATTCAGAGAAACCTTGAGAGGCTGAAAAATTGGATCATCAAGAATTGCATGAGTTTTAACAAAGATAAATAGGAGCTGCATGAGGAATGGAATAAACTTAAGTGACACAACAGGCTGGGAGCACACTGGCTGCAGCTCTGGTGCAAAGCACTTTTGGGTTCTGGGGGACAGCAAACTTAACATGGTCTAGTGGTGTAATATGGCATAAAGAAGGCAAACAGTGTCATGGACTCCATCAGGAAGAGAATCATCAGCAGATGTACTCATTCTACTCAGCACTTTGTAGGCTAGCATAAGGTGATCAGAGGGTTGGAGGTTGCTGAAAGGGGAGAGAATACTGGTCTTCCTGTGCCAGGTAGATTCAGAGAAAGGTACAGTGACAGAAGAAGCAGTAGGCACAGGTTGCTCTAAGGGAATTCTGTCCAAATAAAAAGAAAAATTCCAGTGTGAGAAGATTAATTAAGAATCGTAGGAGTAGCTTTCCCAGAGAAATGGTGGGATCTCCCTTGCCAACAGTATTAAAGGCTTGGAAGGACCCAGGACAACCTAATCTAGGGCTGTGCCTTTGATAGAAGTTTGGACTGGGTCATCCCTATAGAGATTTTATATGAGAAGATAAAAATAAAATATCCAGGCTAGACTTGTCTATTATTCTATCAAATAGGTGGGGGTTTTTTTGTTGCTTCATGGAATGTGGTCCAGAGTGTCAATAATTATGATGCATTCTGCCTGTTCTTGATTGAACAGACTGAACTCATTTGTGTTCAAGATAACAGTCACTAATAGCTCTAATGGTTGCAGATTGATGTTCTGAGTATCCTGGGTCTGACTGAGCTGGAGGGGCAATGGAGTTCTTACTGGTATGCATGCATATATTGTCTGCAGAGCATAAAATGTTTTCCATGGGCAAGAGATGTCAGTAGTGACTAGCATTGTTTTGTGCTGTGATTTGTCAAGCATCTATCTTTACATGCAGAAAAATGTTAGTTGAAAGAAAAGTAAAATTCATTAATCTACGTGGTAACATTGCTGTGATCAAATTTAAATTATGCTTTTTTGGACTTTTAAAAGGATTTTAAGTATATAAATTGGAAGTATATATCAAAAGAATAATACTCATAACTTACTACTGTGTTAACAAAGTTTTAGTTGTGTTAGACTTGACATTATCTTAAAATAAATATGTTTATTTCATGAGGTATTTTAGTTTTAAAATTGGGAGCTAAGTTGTCCTGAATAGATCTCAGGCTTAAAGCTTTATTTCTGAAATTTTGAAAGTTTGGAGAAAAAGAAATGTTGATAAATCTTTCGGGTTTTGAATGTAAGTTGACTACAGTGATGTCCTCACAAATGTATGTACAGCTTCCTTTTGAGGTATTCCTAAACTCATAGAAGTTTATTGGTGTTTTGTTAATGGTTTCTTGGATTTCTTGCAGTGGTTTCTCTGGAAGTTGGATACAGCTGCTTTTAAATAATGTACTTCCGTGTACCTTAACAGATGGGGTTTTTTAATGGTTATAAGTTAATCTATAATGTATGTAAAAGTTGGCCCTTTGCTCTCAGTATTTTATTTAGCTCAGTATGTGTGGAGAAGGATGGATATTAATTCATAGTCTGCTTAAACGCATTGTTTGGGAATAAGATGTGGGTTCATAGGAATTCTTAGCATTTTAATTGATGAGGTAGAACATATTTTGTAGTTCTAGCTGAAAGAGTTTTAAGTTTCTGTCATAAATTCCTTAACCTGTTTGATTGGATAGGTGGTGCATTTGTGTTTTGCTGTTTCCAGTGTTCTTTGTTCTTGCTGAGAAGATACAGAAGAATTGGATGTAGTATGCAAGAGAGTATCTTCTGATACTCTGCAGTGTCACCTCCTTATTGAAATTTTGATATGTTGACAGAATTGGCCGATCTGTGTTTGGTAAGATCAAATGGCAAGCTTACAATAACACTGCTGCACTAAGAATGTAATACTTTATTCTACCTCAAATGCCTGTGCATGTGTCACTTCCTTTCTACTTCTCAGACAAAAGACACTTCAAGCACCTTTTGAGTCTTGGTAGAATAACTTCACTGTTTAATCTTCGTATACCAGCTTTCTAAAAGACCTACTTTTTAATGCGAACTGTTTATTGAATAAGGTTAAATTTTTAAGTATCATCTATAAACCATTACATTTTATGCCTTTTTAGTTTAAAGATTTTGTGATGTGTTTTGGAAGTCCCATTGAATAGTCTATACAAGAAGATTTCTAGGCATTTATATTATTTGGAAAGTGAGGCTTATAGTTGGAACATATTTTACAAACACAACATATAGATGTTCAACAGTATATAAATTCTGATTAGCAAATTTGTGAAAATATCCAAATAAGGCAGGAGACATGGGGTCAGAGTAATCACTGTAAAGGCTGGTTTCCTTTGGTGTGTCCTCTGAGTTTAAAGCCATCCTTGTCATACATATGTGTAGGTGGAAAAATTGTGAATAACAGCAATACCCCTATCTTGCTGGACTGCCCTTGGCTTTCTCAGATAAACATATTCTCTGGCATCATTGTGAAGTGGAAGTCAGGCACATGCTGCAATAATTCTCTCAACTGGCAGTGTACTACAGCCAACCATTGAATAGCGAAATGTTTGAAACCATGCAAAAGAGAATTATTACAACAGGGTTTTCATATTTAGAGGAAGTAAGGTAAAAAAGGCAAACAAACTAATCTTCCTATTTTCTCCCAATATTGAAGGAGGGAAATGAGAAAGCGATGTATCAAAATCAGAGATTTTCTTTTGGATTGGCAAACATCAATAAAAGTCTATGTAGTATTTAAAACAGCATGCATCTTCCTTACGTCAGTTTCAAGAATTGATCTGGAAACTCCTCTAAAAGAGGTCATAGCTGATCACAGCTGATGTCTAAAAGACTGCTGTTTATACTGGTATTTTTCAAACATATATTTTCATTGGAATCATCAGGACAGTTCTCTCCTACCAGTTTGCTGTGTAAATTTTGAAGTGATACTTCTGTGAATTAAGTTGATTCAAGAAGAGTTTATTTACAAGTGAAGAGTACCTGACCAAATCCTAATATAGCTGTAGGAGAAAGTGGTTGATGGTACTGTCAATGTAGTCTTTCACTGTGACACTTCTCTTTTGTTCTGCAGTAGCAGCTAGTAATTTGAAAATGGCATTTTACAATCTTCAAAAGATAGTTTGTAAAATGTTGGGAGCGGTGAGGTGAGAACTGGAGAGCGTAACTTCTAAAATCACAGCTTATGTTATTGTTCTGAGTGGATGAAAAGCAGTTAGTGGGGTCAAGTGCTGAGATGTCAGGAACATGGAGAAAACAATGATTCATGCTCTGGTACAAACCGGATGGATGTGGGGATATAATTACAGTGTACTGTTAAAACTGCAGCAGTTTGTTTGCCTCAGCCCCTTGGTAGCTTGGGTTTGCCCTTTTCCTTCTTGGGTAGGAGGTCTTAGAGAGTTGTGTTCAGTGTGGTGGGGAGGAATGGACCCACAGCAGAGCTCCTGGAGTCTATTGGGAGTGGATATGGGCAAGCAGATAGGTCAAACTGTCTACAGAGTTCAGCTGTGGCCCATAGAAAAATTGCACAGTTTTGTTGTGTCAGACTTTTTGTGGTTTGAAAACCTTAGCTACTTTGTTGCTCTCAGCAGTTAAGCAAATACTATTTTTAGCTACTTTGAAGTAGAAAACCTTAGGTGAGAGGAGGGGTCTTTGATTTCAGTAGCTGAGAGAGCAGAACTCTCTGATTGAACCTTCATTCTCCTTCATGGTTAGCTTCAGAAAGGTAACCTTTTCTACTTCTGACTTGAGAACAGGTTTTGAAGAAACATGTGAACAGTTCTTTGCTATATGGGTCAGAATTCTTCAATAATTTTTTGACCAGTAGTCGAATCTTACAACAGGAACAAAAGTATTAAGCTGGTGGCAGTTCCATCTCCTGTGACCCAGAGGATGCCAAGGCATATGTTCTTCTGGAGTGCGGTGAATGGTTTCTAACTAAAATTCTTCCCTCTGAGGAAGGGAACTTCAGTTACTATTATTATTCTTTGGAAAGCTAAAATAGAAAAAAGGGCTACCAAAAGGGCTCTTTCTGTTTCCGTGACATTTATGAGGGAGAAACACTTAAAAAAAGGAAATGTTATTTACAAAAGTTGGTAAAGGCACTGAGATCAGCTATATATTTGAAATTTCTTTACAGTATTCAATATCATTAATTTTAAATTAGCAGTTATCTTTTAATCCATTCCTAGACAAGGATTTTGTTAAATATTTAATAGATTTATGTAAATGTTTTCAAGGACATATACATTTACAAAGGAAATCCATATTCTAACTGAAGGAAGAAGTCTACAGTATATTTTTTATTTTAGAAGGGTTGGGGTTACTTTTGGTTGAGTCCATTTTTCTATTCATGCATTCCAGTCTGAATAAATCAAACTAAAAATTGCTTTAATCTTATACTGACAGAAGATTTTCTTACCAGTAATGCTAGAGGTTTTCTTTATAATGCTTTTCAAGGGGATGCCCGGTGATTTCAGTATGTAGAAGTTTTAAGTCAGATTGCACAGCCAAAGAGGTTTTTCTTCATAAAGCATGCAGTTTCTAACATAGACAGTGATTTGAACAGAGTTGAAGAAGTGAGATCCAGACTTTAACTGATATCAAGTAAATGATGTTTTTTCATTTCCATGCTTGCTGATGTGACTTCTAAAGCAATTTACCATTTGACTTCTTAAACGTGATATTTCAAAATATTTGTGAAAATTGCTCACAGTTTTATATGATGTAGAGTTCTATCCAGGTTCATGGGTGCAAATTTTGTTTGTTTTTTGGGTTCCTGGCAAGATTTCTTTATGCACTGATTGTGAATTACTAAGGTAGCAGTTGCTGCAGTGCAGGCTTGACGGTAGTAATTCCTGTTTTGTACTGTCTGGTCAACTGGCCTGTCCTACTGTCTCAGCTGGGGCACATTCTAGAAGATTGTTTGGAAGCTTTTGGCAAAGCATCTCATAGTGTAAACTAAGCTTAACATTACTTAGCACTAAATAGGCAAATGCAGCCAGGACTGATGCTTCATTGTTTTTATATTGACATACATAGAAGAAGAACTAAATGAGGGGCTTTGCTATGACAGAAGTAGAGGGAAAGATGTAGAGCTGCATTATTTGGCATGGTACTTTAAAGCAACAACTGGATGCCCATCAGAAAATGTCAGATTAAGTTACTGATTTTCACAGAGCTAGCCTAGAGTTGTTTAGCATTACAACTAATGCTGTCAGCAAAAGTATGTCTAAAACTATGTTTGATGAAGAGAGTCAGGAGGGTGTACCATGATTGAAGTCCATAAAGTTAAAAAGTGAAACAAAACCTCTGATTGCGTAATTTAAAATTTTGAGCTGCAGTCTTAACTTAATTTGAGTTCAATGCATTTTCCTGAATGGATAGTATTCTCAGGGTAGAGAAACATAAAACTTTTTTTTTTTTTCATTTTTAAAAATTGTCTTGTTTAGCCTTTTTGGGCATGCAAAGCAACAAGTTCAATAGGTTAATTTTTACCAAATGGAAAAAATACATGCTAAGTTGACTGTTTCACTTCTTTGGAGAATAAATTTGTCTATGCAGATTTTGCCTGTTTCATGACTTGTTCCTCTGTAAGAAAGATAGGCTTCTATATTTGGCTATTACTATTACTATTATGTTAGCCTCTCTCTTTTTTTTTACACACTCATGAGAGAAAATGTCAGTTTTTCCTATAAGTGAGTTTTTAAAAACACATTTGTGCCCATGCCTAGCTATAGTATGCTTATTAAACAGAATAATTTTTTTAAAGTCATGAAGAAATAGGTAAAAATTTTCAAATTGTGGCTTTTTTATAGATGAACAAAAAATGATGGTATGTAACTTATTCCAGAGTAAATTTAAATAAATGAGTGAAAAGTGAGCTGAAAAACTGGTCCACTGTAGCATTTTTATTTAGATATATATATAGTCTGTTAATGTAAAACCATGCAACATAGGTACTGTATGATCTATCAGTAAGAGAATAACAAGAGTACAGTATGAAAAACAGACATTTATCAGACTTTGTGACACAGTTGGGAAAATAAAATAGAATGACAGATGAGCTACAAGCATAAATGCTAACGTTCATAAACTATTTCAATAAGAGAAAACAAAATGTCACTGGGAAGAATATGCATAGTGAAAATCTGGTTATGGATAATTTCTTTTTCTGCTTGCTTGTTTTGGGCTTTTTGGTTTTGTCTTTCCTTGATAAATAGTTCATGTTTTCCTTGAAATCTGTGGAAAATGTATATGACCAATTTAAACTCCTTGTCGAGAAGTAGACTTAAATTTTTCTAAATGAAGAAATATTTCACTTTTGAAAATGTATTTACAATGCTGTTTACAGCTTGCTAATGTATATATGAAATGTCACTTACAGGTGCTGACCTTAAAGAAAGGGCAAAAATGCACTCAAGTGAAGTTAGTTCTTTTGTCTCCAGAGCAAGAGCAACTATTAATGAATTGGGTAAGTAACTTCTCCCTTGAAAAATGTTATTATAACTTTAACCTGAGAATGTTACATCAGAGGAATGATACAAACATGCCTAGTTAATTCTTGACAGGTAGTAGAGTATCCCTAACTATGTAGTATCACAAGACAGATCTTGAATTGGAAGGAACCCATAAGGCGCATTTGTTCTTCTAAACTGTTCCAACTTGAGTTGGACTTTAAGAATGCTAGAACAGCTAAATCTCAGCTGTAACAGAGGTGATTTTACCTGCTGTTTTTACAAAGGATGGAATGTTCTGTGACATAAAGGATCTTTAGAATTCAGTTTTTATTGCATTCTTGTGGTTGGTATAATTATTACAGTCTAATACATTTTAGAGACTTGTTAAAAATCACCTGCTGATAGAAATGTAGCTACTAATGTCTTTTAAAATTTTGTTTAATGTGTTTTGCTGTAGTAAACCTGTTAATAGTTTTGGATTTTAATCAACTTGTACCAATTTTTAAGAATAGTATATTCTCTATGTTTCACTTTACAAATTCACCATCAAATAATTATATTTCTACATTTCTGCTGATCAGTTTAAATATAACTACTTTTCAACAGGTTATTGCCAATGTGATAGTGTAGTGTTCCAAGTTTGAAGGAATTAATTTTCTATATTTAACTTCTATGTAAAATGTATTCTGTCACTTGAAATTTTGGCACACAACTCTGAGGAATAAATAATTAGTCAGAAAATTTATTTAGATGCATTTCCTTAAGAACACTATGTCAGATTTTGGTTTGGCAGAATGTTATGAATGGATAGCAGGTTATTTTTAGGTAAATGACAAACTGCTGAAGTATGAAACTTTGATTAGGTAATTCATGGAGATGCTTATGTCCTGAAATGACTGTCATGTCTTTGAAGTGAAGTAGACACTCAAGAGTGTTTAAATAAGTGAAATCTGAAAAATACCTAGAAGTGAATGGATCATTAATTTCCTGCAGCTGATATTGTATGTCATGCTGGTATTTCTCCTTTTATTGGAATGTCAAGCAAGTGGCAACAAGTTGCTCCATTAATTTGCTTTGTAAGAATTTTAGGAGGCTTTCTTATCATTAAGTAATAATTTTTCAGTCTTCCATGGCTTAAAATCACTGGAAATAGTTTAAGCTGGTATTAATGTTTAAATATGAGCAACTGATTTCAAGATTTTCCTATGATTAGTAAATAATTTTTTTAAAATTAATTATTTTCAAAATTTTAAGTGAGAAGATTTCCAAAGTCTGAAGGAATATTTGGATTTGTCATTCTTCACTGAATGACTGGAAAATACTCACAGTTATTTGATGCTTTCTTTTACCTTAGGGTTGAAAAAACTTTAAAAAAATGTTTAATTGTTTTCATCTTCATTCAGGTTCTTGTGAGAGTATTTACTGAGTATGTAAGCAAATTTTCAATGTTATTTAGAAGGCTTACAGTGAGTTACTTGAAGTTTAGAAAACCAATGTGAGTGCTTTCATTCCTTGTTCTCTAGTCACTCAAGAAAGAAGCATGGAGTTGTGAGCAAGTGGAATTAATACTTGAGAATCAAGGTCACTGAAGTACTGAGATACAGAAGTTTGTGTGGGAAAGTACTAGCGATTTGATATGCATGACATTGGTTGGGAAGGAAAGAATTTGAAGATATAGCCCTTGCCTGATACTTAAACAAAACTTCTTGCTTAGGTTGACCAAGTGTTTCTGTGCTCGCTCATCTCTG
>VXAC01006325.1:0-12290 GCA_013399225.1 Rhipidura dahli
TTTTGTAACTTCCTGAAACTCTAACAACAGTTCCTTTTAATTATGATCTAAAACTCTAATAGCAACTTCCTAATAAGCAAACAATAAGGGGTAAATATGCAAGAAGTCAAATAATTAATTTCTTTATATAACAATTCCCCCCTTTGCTGTTTTATCGGAGTATCTGACTTCTTGCATTTTACACAAAAGTGGTTAGCTCCTCTGGAATAGCTGCTGGTCCTCTAAAGTCCTCTAGCACACATGCTATTTTCTGTTTTTTTCTGCTTTTCTTATCAGTAGTGATCTCCATGACTTTTGCTGTGCATCTGGAATCTTCTTGTTGTTGGTATTGCCTCTGGAGGTCTTGAATCATCAGCATTGATTGCACGACCGAGGTTATGAGTCTCACAAAGCATGGTAGCAAACAAGGGAGAAAAAGAAGTCCTGCCATGGAAAAGCCTGTGATGATTATTGCTTTCCTCCACCATTGACCAGTGAACTGATTGTCCCACCATTCTTTTGCTGCAATCGAGTGCCAAGTTTGGACAGGCACATGGGCCAGCTTCCATATGTTCTGAGTAATTTGGGTGATCGCTTCGCCGTGGTCATCAATGTGAAGGCAGCAGTCTGCATTACTGAATTTGCTGCATACTCGGCGCTCTTATGCCAACAGGTAATCTAGGGCTAGTCTGTTTTGGTATATGGCAGCCCTGGTCTGACTCTTTTGGCTGCTTAGGAGTTTGATGGCGAGAGATGCTTGATTTGTGATGACTTCAATCAAAGCCTGCAACCAGATTATCCTATTTAGCATGTAGATGGGGGTTCTGTAACCCCAACTACCGTCCTTCGCCCAAGTGGCTGGTCCATACGTCTCAAGGATTCGTTCTGCCGGCCACTCTTCATCTTTCCATTTCTGGGATCCCCCTATGACATGTCTTTTAGATCTTGTAAGTTCATCTCAGAGAGGGATTCCCAGACGGTCTCCAGCAGGATTTGCAAGCAAAAAGAAATTCGGTTGTATGGCCCCTAGGGTACAACTTCCCCTCCAAAATGGTGGCAGTCTGGAGTAGGCCTTCTTCCCACAAATCCAAAACAGACTAGTTGGTGCAGCCCAAAAGTTTACCTGTGTCGTTGAGACAGAAGTCCAATATCTTGATAGTGAGGGTAAGGTGGAGTATGGGTTCCCGGAATCCCAGCATCTCTATAGTTGTTCTAAGGAGTCATAGATGCAGTTCTTGTGCCTGATTTTACTAGAGGACCAATAGACTTTCACCACTGTTTATTTCCATCCGTAATATAATATTGTTTGCACGTTGTTTCTCCGATCTCTTGATGGTATCTGTTTCCTTTACGCCAAATACATTCTTCCCCAATAACCATGTTACTTAATTGCCAGATCTCATTGTTGGTTCGGGTTGTGGGAGGAGTATTGTTTAGATGTAAGATTTTGAGGGGTCCAATACTAACCCCTCGCCAAGGCCAATGTTCCAAAGTTAAAGTTCCCCCACATACCCAACAATTCATTAAATTTAGTTGGCAACTAATCTGTTCAGCCAGATCAACAAATAAGTTTTTATCCGAGTCAAGTGGATTAACCTCTTTTTGGTCTTGCTTTTCATTCACCACAACTTCCTGGATTAGGTCCACGTCATAGGTCTTTCTTTTGATTAGGTCTTCAGTTTTGGAGATGAATTTGAAATTGAAACAAACCCAGTCTTCATTGGAAGGGTATTCTCCTTTTGACTTCTGAGTGGGGGTTCCAATGTTCCTACCTAACCAGTAGTTGTGGCCTTTTTCCGTACACTTGCTCAGCCAGGTGATGTTATAACGGCTGGGATTTACATAGGTATGTGCATGGAAAAAGCGTTCGATGTAAAATGAGTTTCCCACAGTCTGATACACACTCTTGTAGCATCGGTTGCATTGGTTTCTCGCACTAGCCAAAGGGAACCTTACAACCAGGATGATCAGAATAACCACCAAGAGAAGCCTTCATCCGGGACTTGATGACTCCCAACGACATTGCTTTCTTTCTTCAGGTGGTGCTTCTACCTCGCTGTCTCTTCTTTTCAGTTCCGGGGCTTCTGGCAAGCACCTAGCTGGTTTAACCATCTCAGACTGCAAGGAACCCATTTCTAATTTGGCTTGGTATAGTAGCTTTGTTGCCCAAATTTGGAGTCGGATTACCTGGTTATTGAAGAAGAACGTCAGTCTTTATATGGATGTTTCCTAAAAGAAGTCAGAGAAAAAAGGTTAGGAAGTTGTCATTTCATAACTCTACTTTCTGTAAACTTATTCAACTGGGATAGGGTTTAAAAACTTGGATGTTTCAACTTTGAACAAACAACAACAACACAATTGATTCTAGGTAACACAAGAGGATGAGTTATGGTTTTCCATCGTTGGGAATGCTGGGGATAGGCTTCTTTAGGAGCTTCAGGCTTTCCTTCTTTTAGGAGTGCTGGGAATAGGCTTCTTCAGGAGCATCGAGTTGTCTGGGTGAATTTGGGACCTGTTAGTTGACCACTTCTTTGTCTGGAGGTGCTACAGGTCCTTTCACCCACATAATATGAGTCCAGCCTTTCTCTGCAGTCCTGATGGCCATCTCCATTGTCAATAATACCTGAAACGGACCCTCCCAGGAGGGGGTTAATGATTTTTCTTGCCATGCTTTTATCAAGACCCAGTCACTTGGTTTTATATTGTGTAGACCAAAATCAAGTGGTGGAGTTTGAGGTAACATAGCTTTTTCTTTTAGTTGTTTCACATTCTGTGCAATTATTTGTACATATCTCTGGATATTTAAATTACCGCATTCTTTCACATCAATTTCACATTGGTTAGCAAGGTAAGGTAGACCAAACAACATTTCATATGGTGAAATATTTATATCCGTTCGCGGTTGCGTCCTTATGCTCAATAGGGCAAGTGGAAGACATTTCACCCATGACCACTTTGTTTCAGTCGTTAATTTTGTTAACATGTTTTTGATTGTCTGATTTATTCTTTCTACCCTTTCTGAACTTTGTGGATGCCAGGAAGTATGTAATCTCCAATCCGTGCCTAATTGATCAACCAAATTCTGTATAACTTGAGAAGTGAAATGTGTGCCTCTGTCCAAATCAATTCGATGAATTAAGCCATAGCGAGGAATTATTTGTTCCAGGATCACCTTACTCACTGTTTGAGCAGTGGCATTAACGGTTGGAAAGGCTTCCACCCAGTGAGTGAGGTGGTCCACAATTACCAATAGGTATTTCCATCGCTGGACAGGGGGCATCTCTGTGAAATCAATTTGTACACTCTGGAATGGACATGTGGCCAACTCCGTTCCTCCCTCTGTCACATTTTTCATTTGTTTTCGATTAACTTTTTGTCAAATTACACAATCTCTTGTAATTTGATTGGCCACTTCAAATAGTCCCACGCATCCAAAAGTTCTAAGGAACTGGTCAGCTAGAGCTTTTGATCCCCACTGATAATTTCTGTGTCTAGCCAATAAAATTTTGCGTGCCAATTGTTTGTTTAAAATTTGTCTTCCATCTGGAAGGCACCACTTACCATCCGGATCTTCTATGCCACCAATCGCAGCTAACCTTTGTTTTTCTTTTTCCGTGAAAGTGGGCATGGGTAATCTGTCTCCACCCACCATCAGGGTGTTATCCTGGCTGTTGTTCTCCTCGGCGTCCGGTAACGATGTTGTTACTTTCAGTACTTCTGGTGTTGGTGCATCTTCTCCTGCTGCAGCTTCTTTTGCCGCAAGGTCTGCCAAGGCATTACCCCTGTCCTCCATAGAGTGTCCACTCTGGTGACCGGGGACGTGCATATAACTCGCATATCTGGGCCGACCAATTTGATGGTAATTTACCCTTTTCCAGAATGACCAATTTCTGCCCATTCACCACCGAATAACCAGAACATCGCTTCCCATCTATAACCTTTGATGACCCGTTGATAAATAATTTCTTGCCTTTGGTAATGGGACAATCAGTCAGATCTTCTCTGACCGTCAGTAGGTCTATCACATTCAAACAGTTATGCTCCAAATTCCCTGTATCTGGAATGCCATACAAAAACTGTGCAGGATTCTGAGAAGTACATGTTACTAAATGTAGATTTTCGGTCTCCATTAGGATTGTTTCATATTTAACCATTTGGGCGTCGGTTAACCACTCTGATGCCTTTTGATTCAGAATAGTTTGGATCGAGTGGGGTGTGTGCACAGTAAGTTTCTCCCCAGAAACCAGTTTTTGGATGTCAGAAACCAGGGTGGAAGATGCAACAATCGATTGAATGCATACTGGCCACCCTCTCGACACGGGATCCAAGATCTTCGAAAGGAAGGCCACAGGTTTGCCGGCCCCACCCCAATCCTGGGTCAGCACACCGTAGGCAATTCCTCTATCCACATTAACAAACAGGTGGAAAGGCTTTTCTAAGGAAGGAAGGCTGAGAACCGGAGCCATTGTCAATTTCTCCTTTAATTCTTTTAATTTCTGATCGTCCAAATCGGTCCAATTAATTGGCTCATCCTTGGTTAGCTTTTCATAAAGAAATTTTGCTGATTGCATGTACTTGTTTATCCATAGCCAACAATATCCAAATAGACCTAATAATTGCCTCACTTCGCATTTTGTTTTGGGAGGTGCCAAATTTAGGATTCCTTTGATTCTTTCGGCACTTAATTTTCTTGTGCCGTGTCCAATTAAATGTCCCAGATATTTAACTTCTTGTAAGACAAATTGTAATTTTGGTTTTGAGACACACAATCTGTTCCTTCCTAGAAAGTTTAGTAATTTAATTGTCGCCAATCTAACTGTGGACTCTCGCTCTCCCAAAAGGAGTAAGTTGTCCACATACTGGATTACCTTTACCCCTGAAGGTGGACAAAAGGAATTCAAAAGGTTCTCAAGTGCCTGCCTGAAGAGCATGGGGGCTTCAGTGCAACCTTGAGGCAGTCAGGTCCAGCGAAGCTGCTGCCTTCGTCCCGTGTCCGGATCCTCCCATGTGAATGCAAAGATGTCCCTGCAGGAAGGATCCAAAGGGCAAGACCAGAATGCATCCTTGAAGTCAATGACAGAGAACCAGGCGTGCGATGGTGGTACCTGGCTGAGGAGTGTATACGGATTTTGGACCAGGGGGTACCTGGTCTGTACTCTGTCATTGATCCTCCAGAGATCCTGCACCAGCCTGAAAGTTCCATCTGGCTTTCTGACAGCCAAAATAGGTGTATTGAAGGGAGACTTACATGGCTCCAGGATTCCATCGTTGAGCAACTTGGTCACAACTGGCTTTAGCCCCTGCTGACGATTCTTTGTTAGTGGGTATTGTGGCACTCTTATAGGCTTCGTGTCTGGAATGAGATTCACCGTTAATGGTGTAATGTCCATTTTTCCCTGATTGCCTGGTTTTGCCCAGACAACCAGGTCAGTGTCCTTCTCGTCATTTAATGATAGTACAAATAGCTTTGTTTTCATTTGGCCTCCTTGGGGCACCACACCTATCCGGAGTGGAACTTGGAAGTCCCTCCCCAGAAGGTTAGTACCCGCCTGCGGCAGATACAGAATATCCCCACAATGGGTTCGTCCATTTCCAGTGATACTGATATTTGGTATTATGGGAACTGCAAAAGTTTCCCCTTTGGCTCCAGATATCTCTATAGTTCTGTTCTTACTAATATAGACTCCTTCTGGTGGTATCGTAATACACATCCTTTCTGCTCCGGTGTCAACTAGAAATTCAATTGGCTGCTTATGGGGACCCACGAGTAAAGTTATCAAGGGCTCTGCTAGGTGTTTACTGGTCCCCACTGGGTAGAGCCCCTGACACCCTCAGTTGTTATTCATTCCATTCTCGGCCTGGTACGTGTTCTGATCTCTGAATTTCTTATAAGAATACCACGTACCATGGCCAGACTTGTTGCAATAAGTGCAGAAATGTTGTGTTTTATTTGGGCCAACTGAACATGATCCCTGGTTAGCTGACCCTTGGTTAGATATTTCTGGGGTTTTTGTTTCAGGTGTGGTGTTTTTGGTTGTATCACTCTCCGTATTTTTCATTATCTTTGCTTTAATCTTCCAATTTTCTTCGTCCCTCCAGACGAACACATTCTGGGCCTCTTTGAGTAAGTCTTTCAAATCCCTCTCTGGCCACTTATCTAATTTCTCTAACTTTTTACGTATGTCTGGCCAGGAGTAAAGAACAAAGTGGACTTTGGGCATAGTTTTGCCACGTTCGCTATCTAAATCAATTTGGGTGTATAATTGGATATTATTTCTGAGTCATGTCAACCAATCTACAGGCGACTCGTGTTTCTCTTGAGCATTCCCTAATGCCTTTTTCATGTTGTTCACCCTGGGAACTGCCTCTCTAATACCTTTTACTATTAATTTTCTATAGTCCTCAATACTCTGCCTCCCCTCGACCGAATTTGGGTCCCAATTAGGATTTTTGTTGGGCATTTTCCTTTCCCCTGTCGGACCCTGATTATCTTTGTTCTCCCTTTCCCAAATTTTCATACTGGCAGTCTGAATTAATTTCTGCTCCTCCAGGGAGAACAAGGACTGGAGCATGGACTGCAGCTCACTCCAAGTAAAAATATTTGGACCAAGAAATTGATCAAATTGAAGAGATAACTCTACTGGGTCACTCAACAAACTCTTCATTTCCTTTTTGAAGTCTCGCACCTCTGATGAGGACAGAGGTGTGACGACATATCTGACTCCTCCCCGGTCACACCCCATCATTACCTCTCAAAGAGGTAAAACTTGTGCCTTCTGTGGGGTGTCCGGGCAGTTCGGACACATTGAACATGCCAATTTTATTTGTTTCTTTCTAGTCCAGAAGGCTGGGCCTTCTGGACTAGAAAGGTCAATATTCTGGTTTTGGTATGGAGGAGGAGTAGGAGGAGTTGGTGAACAATGTATACATGTTGATGAGCTTGAGCGCCTATTAATTGATCAACACAAAGATGAGGAACCTTCCTCATCATCCCTACTAATTTGGTAGGAAGAGGCCAGTGGGAGCACGTCTAGAGGGTCCCACTGTTTTGGTTGATTTTTTGTTCTAACTTTGATTTCAATTTTTCTGACCCCTTTTCATTTTCTTTTGGAATTTCTTTAGTTTTATTTTTAAGATCCAAAACCTTTTCAGATTCTGACTCTTGTTTATCCCAATATTTCAACCAAATTTCTGCATATTCCAATTAGTCTTGTCTTTTAGGTCCTTTGTAATGTAAGTACAGGTATAGGGTCTTGCAGAGCCAAAGCTCTGAAGACCCGTGCTTTGGCCACCTCAATCTGTCCTTGAAGATCTTTTTACGTGGCCATTGGAGGACACAGTACTGGGCCATTTGCAATTGGTCTTTCCCTCTGGTTATCTCATGATTATCCCATTCCTTGAGCATAATGCCCAATGGGCCTCTGGAATAATCTAATAACTTTTAAGAGGGTTGGACCGCTTGCTATTAATTTGGACAATTTTGAATAATTAAGTTTGGCTTATCAAACCAACCAGAGCAATGAGATGAGCAAACACACAGTACAAAGTACCCCACACTCTGAAACACCGTATACCCTTTTGAATAATTCTTAGGTATAACAGTAACCTTTTCTTAATAGATGTCGATATATATATATATACACACTATCTAAGTATACACTTTTTCTATTTGATTATATTTAATTCTTTAAATCAGTTATTACAATACACAATAATTCAAATCAATTATGGGAAAAAGAATCAAAATGGTGGACACCATGGGAAAACAAACAAAACAATATGATGCAAATCAATTAAATCAATTATCTCAATACACCACAATGTAAATCAATTATGGGAAAAAAATCAAAATGGCTGTCTCATGGAAAACAATAAATATGGCTGACAATCACTAAGACAAAATCATAAATTAATTATAGTTAAATCAATTATGGGAGGAATCAAGATGGCTGCCTCATAAGAAACAACACAACCGTACAATACAAACCAAATAAATCAAATATATATACAAATCAATTCTGTAAAGTATTAAGATGGCCTCTACCAAGAAAAGCAACAAATATGGCTGACAACTACTTAACACAAAATGTCAGATCAACCAAGATAATAACTACAATACAACAATATGGTGGTTCATAGTAACTTAACACCAACCTAACAAAATGGCAGGTAACAAAATACAATCTCAACCACAAAATTTAATGACTAACCACAAACCAACAAAATGATGTAAATTATCAACAATTAACCAATAAAATGGCGAATTGTAAAAATCACAGTGACAAACAAAATGGAGACTCTTATGAAGCTGATAAATATCTTTAAATTCTGATTAATTTAATCTTTTCTTAAACAAAACAATTTTCAACTGTCTCTTAGTAAACTTATAATTAAACAATTATTGTACAATTATTCAATGTGTTAGAATATAACAGTCCAACAATATACTCAATCCTATAAAATATATATAAGAATATATATTTATATCTATAGAGAATCACTTCAACAATAACTTCAACAATATATTATTCTCCTAGATAGGATGTTTTACTTAAGATGGCAGACTATCCACTACCATTTTAAGATGGAGAATCTTCCGCTTTAGGCGGAAGAGTGAAAGATAGAAAATGGAGTCCCTTCCCGCCAAGAAAGGGACAAGAAAAGGGAGAAAGAGAGAAAAAATGGTGGAGCTCTTTAGAGGCTCCCACCTTTAGATAGCCAGAGTAAAAGAGAAGTAAAATGCTGGTCTGCCTGGCAGTTGCTGCCCAGAGAAAAGAAGGGCATTTAATATGGTGGTCAGCTTGGCCGTTGCCGCTACCCTTGGAAAATGTGAAGAGAAAGAGTAGAGAAATATTTTCTTTTTAGGTCTAGACCTCGGGTACGTGTTCTTCTTAACTAAAATTTTCTTTGTGATGTCTCCCCTTTCAGTCGTTCGACCGCTCTCAGCCACCCCCTGGTACCCAAAAGCAGGAGTGTGTCTACCTGCGGTGAACTCCCTGGTTTCACCCACTCACACTTACACTCACTCCAGGGACGGCCAACTCCCCACTCTCACACTCTACAGGCAAAACCTAGCGCTGGAAGACACCTGAACTCAAATTTTCTTTTTTAAAGATAGTGGCCCTAGAAAAAGGGGTAACCCTAACGAATTGACCCTCACTCCAGAGGGTTTTGGCCTCACCAGATCCTCGTCGCTAGCTAATGGAATCAGGCGTCCTCTTACTGCAAGCATCCCACAAATAATATCCAAATTCCATAAGTGTAAAAGAAGAATAAAAAATTGCAAAACAGAGGAAAAAATAGAAAAAACAAAAAGTAAAAAAATCCTAGAATTTGAATAAAAATGGGGATCCCGGACAAGACCCCAAGAGAATTGTCAAAAAAAAAAATGGACAATTCTCGCTGTGGTTCAAACAAAAGATGTTTATTGAGAACCACAACGTCCAGGAATCCTGAAAAATAAAACCTTCGCAGCAAAAAAAAAAAAACTAAAGAAAGCCCGAGTGCAGTAATTAGCCTCCTCGGCTATTGGGTTGATAGCCAAAGCACGAGGAGACCCGTGGCGCTGGGGTGGATCTGGCCGAATACCAAGACCCAAATTAAAATTTAATAAGTATTTCCAGGACAGAAATAGAGGCCAACACCCAGCTCCGGGCTTCACCACCGCTGAACGATGGCAAAAGAGTGGGTTTTCTGGGGTGTGCAGCTCCTTTTATGCTGTTCTTGCTCTGCCCTGGACCTCCCCTGTCCCACCTCCATGGCCCCACGGGATTGGTGTTACTGTCTGGTGAGGTAATGCCTTCCTCCAATGGGGCTCGTGCTGCTAGGGGTACAGCAAGCTGGTGATGTAATTCCAGCAAAAGGCAGGAAGGACCCTCATGAAATTCATGGTTGCCATGGAGGCAAGTTACAGGGGTAACGGTCCTGATCTAAATTTAGAAACGGTGGCTTATGAAGCCCTGTTAAGGAGCTGGGTGTTGGGAAAATACAGAGTTTACAACTTAAATAAAATATTAAATAAATTAACAATTTTTTACCTTTTTAACGTGAACACATAAGATTAAGTGGTATTACAATAACGACAATAATTATAGGGGGAAAAGTATACAGAAACACTTGTAAAATTATGACCTTAAATATTAACTCAAAAAAACCACATCTCTTCATTTTGTAATTCTGTATTATTCAATCATTCATTATTGTTAAGACCTTTTTGTCCAATACTAGTAACTTTCTAGCTTTTAATCTTTTGTTTTATAACCAATCACTTTATCAATTATAATTAAACTTCAACAACTCTGAACATTAGTTTAATAACTATCTTTTGTAACTTCCTGAAACTCTAACAACAGTTCCTTTTAATTATGATCTAAAACTCTAATAGCAACTTCCTAATAAGCAAACAATAAGGGGTAAATATGCAAGAAGTCAAATAATTAATTTCTATATTTAACACCATTTTCTATGCATTGACTCATGTGGTTTTCTCTACATGTCCATGTTGCACAGCGACAGGAAGGAATAAGGGTTTTTTAAACTGGGGTGAACATTTCCCAACTGTTTCACAAGACTAATAACAGCTTTGGCTAGATTGTAAAGTAAGTACCCTTTTCCCAACATAAATAACCATCGCACAAAGTGTTTTAGGTACTCTTCTAGCCACTGCTTACGTAACCACTAGCCACTGCTTAAATAACCACTGAACAAAATGTTTTAAAGCTTCCCTGGTATAACAATAATTTTCCCGAACAAGGACTTTTAAAACTGGGAGAAGGACTTCTTGCAGGGGAATAGAGAACTCTGCTCCCATCTCCCTCTCTTCCCAACCCACGAGATAAAATAGATTAATAGAAANCAAACAATAAGGGGTAAATATGCAAGAAGTCAAATAATTAATTTCTATATTTAACACCATTTTCTATGCATTGACTCATGTGGTTTTCTCTACATGTCCATGTTGCACAGCGACAGGAAGGAATAAGGGTTTTTTAAACTGGGGTGAACATTTCCCAACTGTTTCACAAGACTAATAACAGCTTTGGCTAGATTGTAAAGTAAGTACCCTTTTCCCAACATAAATAACCATCGCACAAAGTGTTTTAGGTACTCTTCTAGCCACTGCTTACGTAACCACTAGCCACTGCTTAAATAACCACTGAACAAAATGTTTTAAACCTTCCCTGGTATAATGATAATTTTCCCGAACAAGGACTTTTAAAACTGGGAGAAGGACTTCTTGCAGGGGAATAGAGAACTCTGCTCCCATCTCCCTCTCTTCCCAACCCACGAGATAAAATAGATTAATAGAAAAGGATACAAAGTTGATCCATATTTTACCTTTGAGGGTCAAATAAAAATCTCAAGGGTGGTCCCCTGACTTTTTACACTGACCTTCTCTTCTCCTGAGAAGGTTGCTAGTGTTCCTTTCAGAGATCTCTGATAAAACTCAAGGATCCCTTTGGGGTTATGGCTGCTCAAATGCGACTTAAATCCAGGAACACTGGAGATGCTGTCGGGGATGGTCTGAGGCCATCTTCGTTGGGTGCCATATATTACTTTCCCCTGCCCGGCTCCATGGGGTCATGCAGGCCCCCATAGTTGCACAGACAAGTTCAGTAATATGTCAGGGATAAGTAGTCGAGAAGGGTACTTGCGTTCACCCAGGCAGGATGGTTTATTCATCCTTCCTCTCCGAAATCCTCATGGCAAATACAAAGAACAAAGGAACCTTAGGGTTTTTCCTGGGCTAGGGAGAAGGCGGGATTAGGGAAACGGGGACCAATAGGGAAGCTCTGGGGAAGTGGCAAGGGCAGAGGCCAACAGCCAACTTGGGAAGCCAGCTGGGTGGAGTGACATAACAGGAATATGCAGCCTGAGAGAGAGGCTTTCTGATTATACTGATTCCCACAATTTTTCACTGGCACAGTGAGGCTATTGCAAGCTCTTACACAATTTCTCTTCTTGAGGCCAGAGGTGTTGCCTGCAGCAAGTAATGGGAATTTGAGGTGTTATCAAACAAAGGGGTGGAGAGTGCACAGCAGGAATCAAAGTTCAGTGAGAAATGGGGTTTCTCTTCCCTTCTTCCTTTTCTTCCCTTTTTCCCTCCAAAGCTCTGGTGGCTTTGCCCCAACAGCTGCCATGAGGGACAGCTCAGCAGCTCTCCACTGGCTGTCAGTGTCCAGCTCCAGCCCTGCCATAGCACAAGGCCACAGACACCATGGGGAGGCCATCCTGGGCAGGGGGAGCTGGTCTCCACCATCAGCTGAATCCCCTCCCTCCTGTGCTGCCCATGCTGCTGGGGATGCAGCCCA
>VXAC01006327.1:0-73372 GCA_013399225.1 Rhipidura dahli
CCTAGCTGATTCTGTGATTCTGTCACTAGCCTGGCTCCTGGAGAGCAGAGTGGGATATGCTGACCTGCAGAGGACAAATGTAAGACAACTTTTCCCAAATTGCTTTAGGCTTTGAAATTACACAAAAAGAAAATCCTGACTTGTCTGTACCTTCCACTTTCTATTCTCAGTGCCTCCCTTGACATTCAACTTCCACCTGAGTCAGAGAGAAGTGATGAGAACAAGTAATACTGCCAACATTACAGTGCAGGACAGAGACATGTCTGTGAACAGGACAACTCTCTTTACTAAAAAGGGAATTTTTTTGGATTTCAATTCTATCAGAAAATGATGCCACCAAAACAGGTCACCACCCCTTATGTGTGCATCTCTCTGTAGCTGTTATGAGAATTGTGTGCAGCTGATGACTTGTGTTATCCACCCCATTTGAAACATTTTGTGGCATTGAATTTCATTGTTCCTTACAACTTTAATGCTGATACAGAGAAGGCTCTTGCCCCTCCAGCCCCTTGAAACTGGCTTGGCTATTCATTCTGCCAAGAAAAAGAGGAACAAGTGTACATTTTTACACTCTGGATCTTAAAACTAAAGCTTGGTTCCTGTAGGTTCTGGCATTTCTCTCTCCTTTCTTCTCAAACAACTCTGTCTACAGCAGGAAAGCTGCTTTTAGTGGTATTTATTTCTATTCTTGTGCCTTCTGATCATTCTCCACATATAGTACATAGTTGAAATTATATTCTCTTAAAAACCACAAAAAATATCTACTGCTAAGGTTTGGGTTAGTACACTGGATTTTGCTTCAGAAGTGAGATTGTAAAGAAAATAAGTAAGTTGTCTGCAGCCCAAAAGACAAAAGCTGTAGAAAGGTGAAAATAAATGAGTGTTCCAGAATGTAACTGGGGCCAGAATCTGAATATTTCTTTTTTACTACTGTTGTGATCACAGTGTGACCTTTGCTTTTTTTTCTCCCCACATATGACCAGAAGATAACTTAATACCTACTTTTTAAACACCCTTTTGTTACCAGATCCTTTAGACTGTCCTCAGTTTTGTCTCTCATCCTTAAGCTCTTAAAAGAAGGGCTACGGGATTGGCACTGGATTTGCATTGCCAAAAAAGTTTGGAGGAGTCCACTCTGGTCTACAAGGGCAGCTTTTCTTAATGACAAGCTTTCAGCTAAGGTTAAATAGCTAGGAAAATTATGACATCATTACTTTCCTCCTCAGTGGAGAGGCTGCCCAGAGAGGTCCCTACATCTTGTCTGTATCAAAGCTGTAATTTAACAGTGGGCATTTAAACCAGTACACCTCAATTTCAGCGCATTATAGGAATATAAGAACTAGAACTTTGATTTTATTTCTGAGATGAAGAGGAGTTAAATCCATCCATTCAAGTAAGGGGACTTAACATTACTTTGAAAGAGTGAGTCAGATCAGAGTCAAGTCTATTTATCACAGTCCATCTTTCTGAAATTCTTCAGAGACCTGTCATGTAGTGATTGAGCCTGCTAGCCAGTGATGCCAGCCCAAAAAAAAACCCCAAAAAGTAAATCAACCAAAAAACCAAATCAAATTATATCTTTTTAGACAATATCCCATTTCTGGTCCTCTGACCTGAGAAAAATGGGAAACCTTCCACACAGAGATAATCTCCTGGCCTTTCAGCCTGCACTTCAGAGAGTGGCAGAGTCACAAAGAAGAGACAAAAATAACTGGCTACTTTATGGACACAGGCTTGAAAGCTCGATGTGAATTTTGGATCAGTCTACACTACGTCCAAATTAGTACATCCAACTTCTTTTGTTATCTAGGGAATTCATTAAGCTTTTAACAGCCTGAGGCAGCCAAAAAAGTGCCAAGGCTTTGCCTGGAACACCAGTACGTATTATGTTAGGATCACGTATTGCATATGTGAAAGTGATTCCTTCCCAGGATTATTTGGGCTGTTCCTTTTCTCTCGTCACACCTCCAGTGCTACAGTCACAGGCACACAATCACACTGTCATGTCCCTTTCATGGAAAAGGTATCCCCCCACTGGTTCCTTGCTCTGGGTCACCGCAAGAAGGTAGTATTCCCTCTAGTGCTTTTCCAATTCTAGTACTACAAACAGCAGATGCTGAAAAAAAACCTTTATCGTACTTCCTGAGGAAGGTGCAAGTTCCACTGACTTCTATTCATGTCACTCTAATGGTATTATTTTATGTTTTAATGCTGTAAGGTACAAGCTGGAGAACTGCTTCACATTGTATTGCATTCCACATACAAGCCTCACTCAAGATGACATTACCATTAAACTGGCATCTCTGGTGTGCAGCTAATTAGTAAATCATCTTTATATTTTGCACCTCTAATGTACAAAGGCCTTGCTTGGTAAGTAGCATTCAGAGGAGACAGTGTTCATTAAACCTAGTAGTCAGAAGTTCCTAGGATGAAATTTAATGCTGATTTACAGAGCAGTCTTAATGATTGACATTGTCATCCACTGATTTTTGTGAAAAATGATTCTAAATCCTTCTAGACTGCTTTGAAATTCCCTGTCAACATGTCTATATTTTAAGGTTCTGCATGTATTCCCATTTTGAAATCTGGAAGAGAATGCAAGACATAATTGTTTCAAAACTAAGCAGTCACCCAACCTTTTAAATAAAGATATTTGGGAAGATGTTGAATGCTTTAACTTTGAAAACTTCCAGTTGTGTCTTAATTTAGTACTTAAACAGGCTTTTCATCTTTCTCCAGCTTTCTCTGGTTTATATCTCCTGTACTGGAGAACAACGTGTGGAGCAAGGCTGTGGATATCCTCAACTTCATGATAAATTCAGACTGCTCTCAAAAGGTCTGAAGTGTTCTCATGTAGTTAGGTTAGTTACTGCTAGGTGTGTCAGGAATGAAAACAAAAAAGGCTCTCCATGAGGCTGGAACTGGTTTACAACAGGCACATACCCTGAGAGATCCTACTGTACCTAGTTGCTCTATGTACTTGTTCATCATACATTAAAATAATAGCAACCACGTAGCAGGGCTGCCTGCACAAATTGAGAAGAAGGCAGCATGTCAGGCTGTTAATTTAACAATACAAGACTATTTTTTCTTGAATTATTCTTGTGCAGAACTAGAACCTTGCAGATTTCCCCTAGGAGGTTTGAATCAATTAGGGAAGTGAAAAAAACCCTCGGCTGAGGCTTGCCTCTGTCACAGACCACTCTTCACATCACTCTGAGACTCTTTCATAAGGATGGTGGAGAACCTTTGCATTCCTTATTAAATTTTAAAGAGACAAACAGCTACAACTAATGAAAAAAATGCATCTCCTTGTCGTAATGTTACCCAACACGACTTTCTACTCTTTGCTCACAGAAAAGAAAAATCATCTCCCATTTTCTGTATTTTTCCTTGATTTCTTTAGACGGCCAATTTATTTGATCTTCTGACTTTATGAGCAATAAAATTTTGCAGCTTGGGCACCCAATGAAGTTATGGAGAGAGTGGCTGCGTGAGATCTATTAGACAAAATAATTTTCTCCACATTTTTACTGTTCCTGTAGTGGAAAAAAATGACTTTTTAAAGAACGATAAGTATATTTTTAAAAATATACTTCTTAAAGGCTGATAAAATACTTCCAGTTGAGAGCTGTCAAAAGACAAAGGTGTTTCTTAATTCTACTGCCAGGCAGTCACATGGTGTTTTATAGCTGTTTCAGTGTACTTCAAATATGCCTAAACCTGTCCATACATGTCCACAGCAGATGTCAATTTTGTATCTGATGTGTGATGGCAATGAGGTGACAAGGGCCCTGGACACGTCTGTTTTCAAGGAACATCTTCAACAGATCTTTTGCTTGACACGTTATTAATTGCTAAACCACAGTTCAACTGTACTGAACGCACGTATTCCCTTGTTGGCATGAGAGTCCCATTTAAAGATCATGGCACTTTTCAGAAAACCAGGACCATATGGAAGAAAGGACATTTAAAGTTGTATTTTGAGTTTTCACATTTCAAATGTGTCTAGGAATTTCGCCATTTCTCTTCCAGCGTCTCTCCCCGCACCACCCTCCCTGCCCCCCGCCCCCCCAATATGTCTGCGAGTCAGTAACACTACTTGCAAAACAAACTCTAGCCTAAACAAGTTAAATGAATTTATTTAGTAGAGTAGATCAATAAGCAGATATCCCATAGATGTTGTTACTGGTCAAGCCCTGACAACTTTGAAATCATCTTTCTATTAAGGTGTTTCTTTGTCTGTCTTCTCGTCTTCTCATTTTCTTCTTCTTTTAGGGTGAACTCTGTAGTACTGGGAACTGCTTGCTGTGTGGCTCCTGAGGAAGGATGATTAATTAAAGGATGAGCAGCTAAATTTCATAATACATAAAAACTTACAAATTATGTGATGTATTTCTTTTTTTGGTTGAAAAACATATTTGAAATCCTTCTTACTAGTACCTTCAAAATAAATAAAGATGTGTCTAGGAGTTCACAATCACAGCATGATGAGCAACTCTGGATTTGATTTCCCTTTCAAAATACTCTGGTTTTGAACAACATTGCATTTTTTATCAGTAAGATTCTAGTCCTCTGCTGACTGACTGATAGTTAGTTCTTGCTCTCAGCAGTATTACGGCAAGCAGTTCCACAAATCAGCTCCCCAAAAAATGCTTCATTGTTAATAGCTGTTTTTTTCCTATTTTCACTACAGTTGTTAGCCAGTTATCAGAGTTTTGATTTAGTATTCTAGGGTGCCTGTCTCATCTCACGATGAAAGTGTACCGGCTGTGAAATTTTGTAGTAAGAATCATTCCTGCAATCGATCTGAGCACAGTTTTCCCAAATAGCACCGAAAACCCACTGCTGCAGAAACAAAGGGTAGCTTACAGTCTTCTGGAGTGAGGCAGAGAGGAAAAAAAGATGCAAATGAAAAGGAATTTTCTTGATATTTTGAAGAGAAACACAGAGTGCACCGAGAAAAATGAGTTAATAACATAAAAATAGCAGGGAAAACAGGTTGCCTTTAGATTGGAGATCTGCTGTGAATTGTCAAATTAAAATGATGATTCAGGGGAAGCAGTGCTAGTATTTTAGTCTGTTGCTTTTGTGTTAGAAGTTCCACAGTAAGTATTAGCTTGTGTTTTGTTTGTCTTAAGTGAACTGCAATTTCAGCTGCTATAATGCTGGAGAGCCAAATGCAGCATTGCCACAAGTAGGAAAGTGGAAAAACCTTTCAGCAGTGCCTGTATCAGAGAGGACTGAAAGTAAAAATTGGTTCAAATGTCCTTAAAATGTGGGTTTTTAAAAAAAATATTTTTTTTTAAAAAAAAAAAGTTAGTTTGTTTTGGAGATCAGCAGATGCAGCTCATTTATGGGTGTGCCCATCAGTATATGGAGCTCAACACACAATATAAGGCAGTTCAGTTATCTGTTTCTGAAAAGTCTAACTCTGGACAATTAAGGTCTGTGGATACCATGGTTATTGGTGTTCTAATGCTTAATTAAGTTGTGATCTTTCATCTCTAGATAAAGCATTGTGTGATGACAAATCTTGGGTACTGATGTCTTTGTATCTTTTGCCTTCAAAGCAGGTTACAGTTCTATTTCGGAGCCTTTGAACAGATTACCTTCAAATGGTAGCCCTACTGAAGTCACACAGCCCTATCTCTGTGTGTCCTCTTTTGCTTGATTTGCCCCATACAGCCTGGATTTACTCACCTACTCCGTCTGTGTAGAAGGCTACCATTGATAGGTTCTTGAAAAGTGGAAGGCTTTCTAGGGTGTGGAGAGAGCTTAAGGAGTGGGGTTTTGCCTTCAGGAAATAGGATAGCCTTCTGACAGAGGATTGGCATACAGGAGGCCCAAAGTCTGCTCTTGGCTGTTTTGCCCCTCTGTCACCCCACCATTGGGCTGCTTTTCCCCACAACTCCAAACACTTACAAAGGCCAGTGAGGTGTCTGCCAGTGTGCAGCCTGGCCAAGCTGTGATGGGAATGCTGATGGGATCTGCAGGAGAGGCTGACAGTACTCCTGAATTGCCACAAGTATCTGTTTCCCATGCCTTATAACTCAGCCAGAGGATATTTTAAGTCAAAGCAAAGCATATTCAGCTTTCAGTGGTTAGCATTCCCGATTTCAGTGCTTTAGCCTAATCTGCTGATGTTTCAGAGCTGCTAAAATAGGACAGAGACACACTGAGAATAGAAAAAACGAAATGTTTCTGCTGCCCTGATATAGAGTTGCTGCTACCATTGCAATTGCACAGTGGGAATGAATTGAGAGCAAGTTTTAACTCATGGCTCTCAACTTCACCAGCAAAACAGATTTCTCCCAAAAGCAACAGATCTCATGTCTTACCAGTGAAGAATGTGTGTAAGTGGTACACCACCACTCTTCCCAGGGCACCACAGCTGTAACCAATGTCTGTGTAAAACACAAAAGTGTGTCAATGCATTCAAAGATATTCAGTCTTTGCAGTAAGGACTGCAGAGTTAAATTTTTGTCCTTTCCCACCCTTTACCCTAAGCCCCCATTTTTAAGCTGCCTGTCAGGACAGGAGCTAGAAGGGTGGTAGGTCAAGTCAGACAGGACAAATGTGGCTCTCTGAGCAGAGAAACTGTTGCTGTGATCTGTTCCCAACAGCCTGACACTTGGAGGGGCTGTCATGCGCTTGTGCTGGAGTTAAAAGGCCTTATAAGGCAAAGCCTGAACAAACTGTTAAGCGGTCTGAAGTGTTCCTCAGTGCTGAAAAACCTCCAGGGAATGCACAACATATCCCTGGCAAAGATTACAGCATATTTTACGGCAAGCTCATAGAGTAACAAAGCAGATATTGTATCTTTGGATTTCAGGCTCTGCAGGCTAGTCTCAGCAAGAAAATTAAGATCAGGTCCCCTTCTTGGATTCATTTTACTTCAGTGAGACAATCTAAGTGTCATTCCTTAAATCTGTCTTTAAGATTTCATAAAGTTACATATCAAGTCCTCTTCTGGAAATATACTTTCCACAGCACAATACTTACTTGGAGGTCTCCCTGAGCTCATGGCTGGACAAACCAATCTATTTGATCAGAGACAGTAGTGAATCAATGACAAAATGAGCAGACCTTGTACCTGAAATCTCCACAGTAAATCAATCCTGCTGTGTCAATATCCAGCTCACTTGGGGTCAATTAGGTGTGAAGAATTCCAACCCCTCCTCTTTTGCTACCATGGTTCATGTGGAGCTGAGGCCCAGCTGCCTTGAACCCTCTTCACTGACCTGCAGGAAAAGCACCCCATGCTTATATGCAACAGGGTTGTGATCAGTGGCACAGGGTCCAGTTGGAGGCCTGTCACCAGTGGTGTCCTCTGAGGGAGATTTAAAGGTCACTTAGTCCAACCCCCTGCAATGACCAGGGACATTCCCAAATAGAACAGGCTGCTCACAACCTTGTCCAGCCTGATCTTGTATCTTTTCAGGGATGGAGCATCTACCACCTCTCTGGGCAATCTGTACCAGTGTTTCATCACCTGCATTGTAAAAGATTTCATCCTTATGTCTATTCTAAACCTACCCTCTTCCAGTTTAAAGCCTTGCTTTTTACTACACACTATTGTAAAAAGTTTCTCTCAAACTTTCCTGCAGGTCTCTTTCAGGTACTGAAAAGCCACAGTAAGGTCAAATAAGGTCACCCCAGAGACTCCTCTTCTAGTTATTCTAGAAGAACAACCTTGAGTGAATAAGGGGACTAGAGCATCTCCCTTATGAAGAAAAACTGAGGGAGATGGGTTTATTTAGCCTAGAGAAGTCTGGGAGACAGTCTGATCAATGTCTATAAGTACCTGGAAGGACGGTGCCAAGAGGATGGATCCAGGCTCTTCTCAGTGGTTCCAAACAATAGGACAAAAAACGGTAGAAATTGATGCACAGGAACTGCCACCTGAACATGAGGAAAAGTTTTTTTACTGTGTGGGTGAGTGCCCACTGGAACAGGCTGCCCAGAGTTCGAGGAGTCTCCCTCACTGGAGACACTTGAGGAGTGTCTCATGCAATCCTGTGTCATGAGCTCTACAATGACCCTGCTTGACCAGGGAGGTTAGACCAGAAGATGCATTGTGGTCCCTTTCAATCTGACCCATTCTGTGATTGTGGTACTTCGTAGTGCTCACTCACAAAGCAGTAAACTGCACAAGATGGGCCATCTTTTTCCCTCATAAGCCAGATCAAACTGCTGCAAATCTGACAGCTGATGCCCACTCACAGTCAGTTTCTTTAATCTCTTCTCTATTGGTTCTCTTGTTTGCATTCTCTTACTCAAGCCTTTTTATTGTTCAAACCCTTGCCTTGTTATTTTCTGATGTTTTAAAATAAATCCTTTCAAATTCCTTTCTCTGTTTCTACCCAGCTGCCTGTTTATATTGTGTAGGTGCTGATCTAAAACTTATATTGGCATCCAGAGGAAAGAGCACGTTTATTCACTTCTCCAAAGTCAGTGTGGTTGTTCAAAGCACTGTAAACAATTATAAAAGCAAAAAAATGTTGTGAATGCCAGTATGAAATTACTTTCAGAAACCAAGATAATTGAATTGGAATTTGTTTTCTTCCTCCTACAAGGAAGCTTTATGAAGGTGGTCTTGCTACAGCTGAGGAGGAACAGATTGGATCTGTTAGATATCCACTGACTCCTCATACACTATCTAATGTATTGTCCTGATTTAGGATTGGTACTTCACAATTTAGCTCTCCCTTAAGACTCCACACCACACTGCCCGTCACTCCCTTCCACCTTCCCCTCCCTCCTCCCACTCAGGTAGAATGGAATTGAGAATTGGAGGCACAAAAGGTGATAATCACAGGTTAAAAGTAAATAAGAATTTACTGGAAACAGAAATGAAATAAGAAAACAAACTATAACAGCTATAATATTAATAACAAAAAGTACAAGGCAAAGAAACCATTTGCACATAAAGCCTGTGACAAATACCAACTGGCTCTTCCCCCCACTTCCTTTTCTCCTGACCAGAAAAGGACAACCTTCTCCTCAGAACAGAGAAAGTGTTTCTTTTCCCCACCCCTGACAATGATGTGAAGTGGTATTGAATAACATTAGGGTCTGACCATGGTCTCCTCCGAAGTACTGTAAAAAATTAACCCTGCTCTGCCTGAAACTAGGACATACATACCCAAATGAGAAGGACTTGCCAGCACCTTTGCCAATTGCAGTTGGTACTTTGTTCATGGAAGCCAAAAATAGGATCAGAAGTACTTTGAACATGTCTATAATTCACCTCTGGCATAAGACAATTCCAGACACATTGTAGCCTAGTCAGTTGCAGTGGTGCACACATTGTTGTGGATGTAAAAGATGTGTCCATACATCTTCGTTACATCATACCAACCATCTTCATCAGAAGATAGATTTGTCCTACCTAAGTTTTGTCAGGGCACTGGATAATGAGACACAAGCACACCTGTAAATCAGTCCCCAAAGGTGATATGGAAATCAACAGCCAGATAAAGTGACTGTAGTGCTATGAAGAGCTGGTAGAAAGTTAGTCATCTGAAGATGACAATTGATAGTAATTGAAGAGGATTACCAAGTGCCATTTGTCCTGCAACCACAGCAAACCACAAACATTGTAAGTATTTAAACTTCAGCAAGTTCCTTTTGACCATTAACCCACCATTCTGTGCATTGCTTTCTAAAAATGGACAGCTAACTGAACTGGAAGGCACTTCTGTAAAGACAGAGAATTAAATGAGTATTTCAGAAAATCACATTTGAAATCAATCAGCACAAGAGCATTCTCACTGAAAACACATAATCTCTAGGAAATGCCTTCTCTATAAACCCCTGAATAGCAGCAGCTGGTGACCAGAAAGAGCCAAACTGAAGTATAGTTATTTTAAAAGATTGGTGGCAAAGGCAAATAAATAGGAAAAAAACAACCTATGGAGAAAAGCAGTGTAAGCGAATACCGTGCAGAAAAAAAAATGCACTCAAATCAGAACCAAGTTTGGGGATATTAAATCAGTGCTAAGCTAAGGTTCAGAAGAACAAAAGTAGAGAAATGAACACAAATTCTTCACTAGCCAAATTAGATATAACAGATGGGCCAAGACTTGTTATTAAGGTTGGTTCAGGCCAGAGACTTGAAGTACAACTCAGCTTGATATGTGACATATATGACTGCTTGCCTCTAGCTGTAGAAGCCCAGAAGATAAGGGGCTAACATGTATGTCTCAAACACTGATAGTGGGATTGCTTGGAGCTAAACAAAGAAGTGTTAGTAAGAATATGCTGTGAGAAAAAACAGAATGTGACTGGACAAGGGGACCATACAGAGGTAGGGCAGTATTTTTATGGGTCAGACACCCTTGTTCCAGCTTCTGGAGATAAGCACAACGCAGTGCAGCACAAATGTAGGAATGAGGTCAAGAAGCAGGCATGAACTGCCAACTAAAGGTCAACCCAATAGGTTGGGGATCAAGATCACCAAAGGTCCATGAGACCCTCTGACCCATTTTCACAAAGGTGTTGAAGAACAAACTGTGCCTGACAAACAATTTGGATTCAAAGTGAGAAACTGAGACACTTAGCTCTAAGGTGGGGAAAGAAATCTGTAAAATGTACCTCCATGAAGTCCAGATGGTGCCTCCAGGATGCTAAAACACCTTGTCAGCTGGATCACTGCTGCAGCCATGACTGGTACTTCTAATCCTTCTTTCCTTCCTTCCTTCTTTTATTCCTTCCTTCCTTCCTTCCTTCCTGCCTGCCTGCCTGCCTGCCTGCCTGCCTGCCTGTGTTTCTGCCCACCTTCTTCAAAATCCAATAAGGGACTAACTTACTAACTTTTACTAATTTCCACATCAAGTGTATAATTTACTAATAAAATGGTGCAACTCTCTTTGGACACTCTAGCTTCTATTTTTCCTTTTTGACCATGAATATCTGTGTGTTTGCCTGCCTTTCAGAGCAGAACCCATCACTAGCTAATGGCATTGCAAAGATTTTACCAGTCTTCTGCAGCAGTCCTCTTGTGGTGTAAAATAAATGTTGGGTTGCCATAAACTGCTGACACTGGAAACTTCTTTATGTCCTCCTCTGTGTTTTATCTACACACCCCATATTTTTGTTTATCTTTAGAACTATTTTCTACAGTAGTAATGAGGAAAAAAGAACTCTAATGATTTCCAGATCTTTTAGAAAGAGATGGCATTTTGTGAAATTAGAAAGTAGCACATGGATGCTGGGGTTTGACTTTGCTTAATCCCCTAATACTTACAAATAAAGAGTGCCAAGGAAGTAAGCTAGACAGTCCAGAGTTGTACATGTGACCCAGAACAGATCTTAGATAATGCTGCCTTTGACTGGTGTCAAGACAGTGTATACAGGAATGATCCAGAAGCTCAAATACCGATGCTTGAACTTTACATGCTTTGAATAAAAAAAAAAAAAAAGCTTATGCAACCAAGTATAACTTTGTAATTTCTAGTGCCTACTTTTGGACACAAAAGATGATCCCAAAATCTGATGGTATTTTCATACAAATACCTGTGAAGGCAAGAGGAATAAAGTTTGTAGAATTCAGTATTTTATATTTACACTGTCAAGCAATGAAACTCAACGAGAAAAGCATTTTTTACAAAGTGCCTCTGTATGGAACATCTACCAACTGAAAATTCTAATATTAAAAAGATGCCAAAAAACGCTTTGGTGTCTGACTAGAAACTTTTTGTTAAGCCTACTCAGATCCTCCAAAACTGAAAAGTAAGGTTAGCAGTATTCTGCTCTCTTGATGAACAGCTTGAAGCCTGTGCCTTTTTAAACACGGTTTGTACTGGTCTGGTCTGTGAAAAAGAGTTGAACATTCATTTCCAAGGTTACCCTGGTTCAGACACTACTGATGGATATGTATCTGGTGAGGGGCACTCTGATCTTTGCACCTGGGATTAAATTCTGTAGAGGCACAAAACCATTTTATTTTCTGGAATAAACCTGTGAATGTATGCTGTCCTCTTTGGTCAGTAAGAGCAGAGGAACCTGAGTGCAAGCAAAATGTTTTTGAAAATATAATTACTGAGCTGACTAACTACAGTAGTATTAGAGGGAGAAGCTGCATGGAGGGATGAATTGCTGCTTGTCTGCTTTATGATTCATTCATCTTATTATGCCAATTGAAACAATTTGCTGCAGTGTCTTTTGTACACAACCAGGAAACACAGAGGCTCTCAGAGCTTCAGTAGTTCTCTCATTTTGGTATGGTTTGGTACCATTTGAATCAACCTGCATGTAATTAGACTCCAAAGTTTCCTCCTTTACACATAGAGGCACTTTTCTTAAGAAAAGCAGGCAAATCCATATTAGGTCAAATTTGCCCAGTCCCTGTGAACCAGTCTGTGATGCTGGAAGCCATATAGGAAACAGGCATGCATGCTTTTGAGATCAAGGGCATCAGTGAAGTTGTACTGATTTAATGTGGGCAAAGATCCCAGAAAAGACAAATGTTTATGACTATGAACCTTTGCATGTGGCTGCTAGAAACCCGAAGGTTTGAATTAGTCCTCTCCTGTCATCTCCCAAAGCAGTGACCTAGCCCTGAGTATGCCAGCAAGCCTCTCATGAGGAAACATTACAGAAAGCCCTAGGCACGTGCATCCTTGTAGCTGGCTTTTCCTGTCATGACTAGATCTTTCCATGTGTCCTTGTTCTTGAGAGATAAGAGTAGATCTCTTTTAAGTGCTTCTTGGCTGACACTGACATCTCAATAGACAGATAAAAAATAGAGAGATTTCCTCCTCCTGTTTTTCCTCCTCCCATCCACAATTGACACTTATCTCCCCAGCTCAGCCAATTATAGTGCCTCAGAAGAGTCCCCACGAAGAAAGGGAAGCAGACAGACAGACACCAATTGAATTTCCTGCAGGCACTACACAGAGGTTGTTTTGTTCCTGCAACAGAGCCATTACTCCCTTGTGCCACTGGTGACTCAACTGAAGACTGAGCCCAATGAGACAAAAATTACACAATATTTCTAAAAATACAGTAGGGACTGCAGATAAAGCTTGAAAGTATTTATTTCATTATTGAAGTGCAATTTAACCTGTACTGTTTCAGGAAGCTGTAAAAGGAGAAAAAATAAGAGAAGAGGGGGAGAGAGCAATGGACAGGAGGGGAGACTAGCACCAGGGACGGAAGGGAAGAGTAAGTGATCATCTCTAAACTCCACTGTCCTTTTGCCTATCGCTGATGCCATCCACTACCTCATAAAAAGAAACAAATGCCACTATTTGGACTTCAGTAGCACCCTGGCCATAGATAAAGACTTCCATTGTGCCTGACGGGTACTGAACATATGTTGTATGAAGTGCAGCCTAAGGATGTCCTGTGCAGGAGCCCAAGACTCCTCTGAAGTAAGGAGAAGCATGTCTACGCTAGCTTAAATCCATCAGATTTGGTCAATAATGTGACAGGGCCTCTGCAATACAAGCTGGACTGTTTGGTTAGCCATCCAACTCAGTCTCCAGGCTACAATTTGCACAGATGTTCTGGTGCTGCCCAAGGTAGCTAACCCAAAATTTTCAGCTCAGGCAACACCTCAGTAAGGGAGGGAATGAAGAGCGAAAAAAGGGACTCAGAAGCCTACCAAGGGCAGCATTCAAACAAGCTGTCAGTAAGTTTGATGTGAACTGTAATAAATAAAACATGTTGTCAGCAGAGGATCAGAGTCCTAAAGCACTGTCAGGTCTTAACAAGCCTGCATCAGAACTGTTTTGTTAATATACTTGTTTACTTATATATTTAATATAATTGATTAATATTCATCAAACCTGTAATGGTGAAATTTTTAGATCTAGTGTCTGTGCTGACAAAACTGTGTTAGCAGAATTTGCACCAGTATAATTGTGTGAAGTAAGAACAGCTGAAGTACACAAGGGCTTTTGCTGGAGCAGCACTTTGGCAGAGCAACTGTATCTGTTACCAATAGAGCACTGCTGCAACATTTTTTGTTGCAAGACCACCCAGCCTTAATGCCTTTAAAGTCTGTACTTTATTCCATTCTCATTATAGCTTCAACATTTTCATAAGCTAAGTTGTGTCAATCCTGCTCTGTCCTTGCCTGAATATTCTTTGATAGGGCAGGAGAAAGGAATGTAGCAAGAAATGGAAAGGGAAGTGATAGTTTTACCTCAATCTTCAAAGAATAAATCAGAAAACCTTCATCTTTTTTTCCTAAATACTTCAGATTGCTAACTGAAGGATTTAATTTGCATGTAAAATTGTGTAAACGATGTTCTGAATGCAGAGGTTGGAAGCATATGTGTAAATGTGTCCATATCATCTAAAGTGAAAGGTGTGGCGTGAAAAATACATTGCTTTGGCTCTCAGCACATTCATACGTATTTAATTCCAAAGGTAAGGGAACATTTTACCCTCTCTTTTTATATGCCTAAACTGAGTGCCCAACATTCAGGTATGTCCAGGTCCCTGTTGCTTCATATCAACATCTCATCTCAAGCTTTTTTTTCATTAAAAAATAGCCTTCATGAGAAAAGCCAATTCCACAGCTAAACAGTATACTTGTATCAGGTGATTGTCATGGGCATTTATGTCTACCAGTGACTCAATTTCCTTCCTACAGCCTTTGACAAGGCCAAGGTGAAATACCTTTTTGAAATCCAGTGAGAAGGCATTATGAAGGTATGCTAATATTTGGAGAAGTCATCTCATGTGCTCCCTGGGCACAGCATCCAGCTGTTTCAGAAATGTGTCAAACAACACATGGAAATATAAAACTTTCCTAGTTTTTAAAGTAAAACTCTGTCACAAAAATGTTCTATGATCAGGACTGATTAAAGGTGATTGGAAATAATAAGAATTTATATGGCTGCAGTAAAAAGCAGACTAATATCTGTTCAGCTCCTAGAAACAGAGTTAATGTTCTTTTACTGGCTAGCTGAGTGACTGAAGCAGTAGAAATCCAGCTCAAGGAAGGCACTTTTAGCAGCAGTCTCCTGGGTTTTTCCCTTAATTTTTTTTTCCAGCTCATGTTATGTAATGTATCTCCCTGCCTTCTAGGTCAATCCAATGAAACCTCTGTATTGATGAGTCATCTGTTTAATGACAGAACATTAGCATTCCTACAGAACATTGTAAATCACTGCATCTACTGAGACCAGGTGTTTCACCCTCAGATAAGCAGAACTTTCCTGTTTGTACACCTCTTTCTCAGATGTAAACACATGACTTTGCAAGTAGCCTGGTGTAAGGTTTATTGATTTCTCTGGCTTCATTTTGGTGTTTTGTGTTATTTCATATTCAGGCTCTCACTAGTTCAGGCTTCTTTTAATTAATTCACCACCATTCAGTGAGGACTTCAGAGTAGGAACACCATCACTTTTGTCTGCAGATGTTGTGGTAGAGAACAACTACTTGGTTTGCTGTTACTTGTCCCTTTGCAGGTGTTGGTGCACGGATTTTTCAGCCATACTTGTGAGAAGCATCCTTCCCCATCATTTATAGAAAGATATATGCTTTGGATGATGACATTTGATAGTACATTCTGGCTATCTGATACCTCTTCAGTTTCTCTTCCAGTTTATAAGGATGACACTCTTTCTGGCACCAGGGGTTTCTCTCATCTGTGATGGCAGAGGGTGATAAACCCCTGCTACAACATATGGGTACGTAATTGTTTCACTTACAAGCAAGATTTAGCAAACATGCTTCTTTGCAGAGGATGTCTTGCCCTCCCATTCACAGTCCTTTTCCATTAGATCATCTTCATCGAAACATCAAAAGAAAATTCAGTTATGTAATTTCTTGTTGAACACAACAGCTCCTTAGCTAGGGGTAACTAAGTGTTAGTCGGAGACTCAAGTCTTAAATATATGCAATCCCTTTAAATATCTCAGGAAATGTAAGTAAGTGAGCAATGATCCCATTAGCCAAGTCCTTATGCTCCTTTCCTACTTTCTAAATGGCATCTGATGCAAAAATTAGGTATTCTGATGCATTTCAGGGTTACTTACCTCTGATATACTCTCAAGATACTGTTTTTTGCTAAAGTACCTCATGACTTTTTTCTTCCATCAGTAAGTACTGAAGAAGTTCTTAAGAAAGCTCACATATCATGATGTCTAAAAATGCAATTTTATAAAAAGAATAAAAAAGGTGTGAATTACTAGAGACACTTATTAATTTGTTTTTCCTAAGTTCAAGCACTTCCTAGCTTCTAAGAAGCAAGATACTTTTGTGATTTTCACATCTGTTTACTGCATCACCAGTACACTGATACTGGAATTCTGAAGTTGAATGCATACAAGAGGGATTTTTGGTCAGACTGCTAATTTCTGTATGCTTAATTGCTCTAGTTCATCAGTCTTGCTGAAGTAGTTGTTAGTGCAACATGAGCTTTGTAATGAGGGATGGAAGCATTATCTGCTATAAATAGTTTGGCATCCATCTTTCCCAAAGGAAATAAAGTTATGTCTTCCTCTCCTCCTTCTCCTTCTCCTTCTCCTTCTCCTTCTCCTTCTCCTTCTCCTTCTCCTTCTTTCTCCTTCTAATAAATCAGTATTTTAGGGTATACAGAACTGAAATAAGTAACTTTAGGCAGACTTAGAGTTTTTTCTAGTGAGGACATTCTGTGGTGTCTCAGGTTAGTCACACAAAATCTATTGTCATCACTGTAGAACCTTTAGCTCAGTATACCAGTGCTTATTTCCAACAAATATGTTTTTATTCTTCCATGAAATAAATGCTTGTGTTGTCAAATGAAGACAGAAAATTTTAACTGTAAATTAGTCAATTTGCAAGAACACTTTGTGTTCTTTACACTTCAAACACGTGTTGATGGCAAAAATTATTATCCTGGATAGAATCCAATTATTTAAAAGGCTAAATTCTATTTCCTTGGCCTATTTTTAGTAAAATAAGACTCACCTCTATCTGCAGCTTTGCATATAACAAGAGTCACATGGCACAGTACCTAATAAAAAATTAAATATTAGGTGTCCCGTAGCTTTAACATTAAAAGCAGTATAGCTGTTACTTTCCACTCCTACCCTTTATTCCCCACAGTGCTCTTGCTGTACAAAAACATTTTGTTGGTGGAGGAAAGGACAGTCAGATCATCTAGGCAAGTTTACAAATTATAGCCCCAAGGGAGTCACACAAGGCAAGAGCAGCTCTGGTGTGCCAGACTGAAGACCTGTTGCCTAGTGGGCCATAGCAGATCCTGAAGGAGGGAGGTGTGCTTTAAAAGAGCAATCATATGTATGATGCTTCCTACTAGTTTACAGTCATATGAGGCTCAGAGATTTCCAGAGATGGACATAATCCTCCTTGGACCTTGCTGCTCTGGGCTTGTACACTAGCCCTTTGAACCTCAGTAGTCCTTAAGCATCCACAGCACCCTTTGGCCAAAAGTGAGTCTTCAAATCCTTCATGCTTCACAGATTCCTACCGTGCTTCCCCCAGTTCATGTCTTTCTAGGCTAACAAATCTCAGTCTTCAACCATCCCTTGCGAAAGAGGATGACTCCATCCCTGTGGTCATCTTTCTCTGCTTTCTCCTAATATTTTCCAATTAGTGGTACTATTTTTCTAATTCATTATCACAGGTTACCTGCATATATCTTTTTTAGATGTGCCATGGGATCTTTGCATTTCAATTTGAGCAGCTTCTTCAAAGTGGTGAGTTTTCCTATCACACTGTAGCTGGAGTATGTAAGCAAATGAATTCAGGCTCTGTTGAACCTGTCCATCTTCAGTATTGCTTTATGCATACCTAACAAGGGGTAAGAAATGTCATTACAGAGGGGTGCATGTCAAGCCTGTGAGGGTGTGCTTGGTGAAGGGCAGCATTCATCCTGCAGCCTGGCTGTGTGATGCAGCTCTTGCAGAGAGTGTGGAGCTATGCTACTGCCCTAAAGGGCACTGCCTGGAAGTAATACACCCTGTGCCCCTGCTCCCTCACCTGCCTTGTCCATGTCCCTTTCCTGTGGTCTGTATGAAATTAGGCTGCTGTATCCACATTGAGAATGCCATGACAGTACAATGTTTCTCATTATGAGATTTGAGAATCATTTCAAAAACTAGTCTACATGAAATCCTGAAGGGGAGCAGTAATTGTCACGAGGCCTGATGACTCTCTTTTCTGTATTCAAGAAGAGCATCTTTTGGTCTGTATGGAGAAAAATATTAATTTCTTAATATCTCCCACATGGCTCCACTCACTGTAAAGTACCAGGATTGTCATAAAGGGACAGCTGCTGAGAAAGACATTCTTAAAGACCATCTTGTTTTACTTGCAGCAAACAAGTATTATTGGCTGAATTGCTTAAGACTTAACAGTCTAAACAGTCTTCCCTTCAGCAAAGGGAAACTCAGCTTCTTCATTTTCCAGCTTTTATTCCCAATTTATGTAAGATCAATAGAGAACCAGCAGTCTCATGTATTACCTTAAGGTGCTACTTTTAAATATTTGTAAGTATGTAAAAAACCCAGAAGCTTTGCAATCTCTGCAAACTGCATTTTTTTTTCCCCTGGAGATGATAATAATCATAAGATTGCATTTGATCTGGAAAACAACATTTCTTAATTTTCTTGTCATCGCTTCTTCAATACCTAACATGGGGGATGGTGTAGTGTACTGTTGGCATTAACTTGCTGGCCTAAATATGGGCAAAGAAAGGATATGTGAAGTGTGTGAGTATTGAAGTGTTGTATGAACACCTATAAATGAAAGGTGACATCTCAAATGGATGAAGGTACCACTAAACAGACAGCTTTTCTCCTAAAGAAAAATTATGGTGCAAGTCCATTGTCCTGGGGTGACAGTATGATATGAAATATGTATCCCATTTCATCTGCTCTGGAGGCTGTCTCTGGTGCCTGTAAACTGAGCCGGCGAGATGGGAGAAAACCTGAGAGACTTTTGTTTTTAAAACAAAGTTGGTGTTCAAGGACAGGGACAGGCTGCTGGGGATATACTCAGGGGCAGTGGGGAGTGGAGCACGCTCGCTTTCCAGCCTGCTCTCGACTCTTTTCTCCAGAGAGAGTTTTCCTGGAATTTTTGGAATTTTTTCCTCTTTTCCTCTTCAAGATGGTTTCACAACACTGGGGCACACCAGGAGACCTTTCTTCCCAGGCCCCAGTAGGGGCCTTTCCCCGACAGCCCTGAGGAGGAGGATATAGACACTGACACCAGCACCTATGGAAGGACTCTGAAACCTTTCCAGGTTTCTCTCCACAGTGAGAGATTTTATTATTTAGCATTATTATCCTTTTCTGTGTGTTCTGTTAAATAAATAGTTTTTATCTCTTTCACTTTCCTCCGAGAAAAATAATTTTTTTTCCCCGAACCTGGTAGGGGGAGGGGTGGTGACAACCTGCTTTCCCCTCAGGGGATATTTTATTCCAAATTTGGCCAAACTGGCACATCCATCTTGGTGGTGTTTGATCATAGGAGCTACACTGAACAGGAAACAGCATTTCCACAGCATCTGCCATGGCTGTCCACAAGCAGTGCTTGGAGTGATACTACATTGTAAATCAATGAAGATTATGTGCAGCAACCTGTATCAGACTTCTTTTCTGAGCAGTAGTTTTTCAGTCAGAGCCTTGGACTCTGCTGCTCTGAGACATGACTTACAACAGGACAAATGACCAAGCAAATAAAGGCTTAGGTTTTAAAATCCTTCTTGATAGATTCTTATTGCAGAGGACAAGCCTCACCTTTCATGAGAGCTATTTTTGGAAGCAGGAATAGCTGTGTTGTGGTGTCATGCATGGCTAGAGTAAGACTATGGCAAAATTAGCATTTTCAATTCTAGCTTTTCTTTGTATCCTCTGAAAATTCACTTATTTAGTGAAGACATTAAAACCAATTTCATTCATGGCTGATCCTAGACTGCAAGTAGGAGCAGCAGTCAGAGCTGCTGATCAGGGCATGAAAAGCTTTAATGATGTATAACATTATTGTGTTATGTTGCATTATATCTCCATACAGAAATGTTCCATTAGCCACTGAGTCCAGATGCTGATTTAATCTGCTGACTGTATTTAATCTCCCTTATTAGTATTAGCCTTGGTGTGCCCGAGAAATTATTTTGTCTTTGTTTGTGTCTAGTACAATTTACAGAGAAGGATGATGTAATTTGTGAAGGAGTTCTATGGTACTTTCAGCTCAGATTATGTAATTTTTATGGCTCCTTTCTGGTATCAATGATCCAAACTTGTATTTACTGAGTCTGGGTTTGTTAGCTGAGCTTTGTTCCCTCATTGCAAATATCACAGACTGTGATAAAAGTGTGTGAAAGCTTACAGAAAAACAGGGAAGCTAAAATAGGACCAAAACAATGTCAGCACACAGGATCAGTCCATGGAAGTGCCATGACCCCTCAAGGATTTTCCTATCTTGTAGTCTTGGTAGTGAATTCTGACCACTTCTTCTTCCATTTGAATAGCACTGTACCATTCATCATGTTTTAAAATATTTCAGAAATTATAAACACTTTGTTAAAAGGGCAGAATTCATACAATACAGGAACACACAAGATTTTGTCAGTTAGGAATCTGATTTATTTCTCTTTTCAATACTATGGCTCAGCAAGAATACTTAAAATAATTACTTGAACTCCAGAAAGCTCATTACAACTGGGCAAGCTGAAGAACACCATCCATTCATACAAAGGTGCTCAATTGTTTCACCATATTTATCAAATTTTCAAGGAAACTGTGCAGCCATGTCCTAAGAGAAACTTCTGGCAAGAATAAGTAAATGAGAGGCCAAACTGATGGAAGTTGTACAGGAACCTGTGCTACCCAAGGTATTCGTAATAAACTTAAGAAAGGAGATGAGCTATAGGACAGTGACATTAAGTGTAACAAGTAAAAAAGCCAAGTGTGAAGAGCTGCAGAAATATCTCAGGGATTGAGTGAGAAGCTAACACGAAAATCAGTGCAGGGAAATTTTACATAAAGTGTTCCATAAGAGAAATGTCTGAGCTTTCCACATAAAATAATGGACAATGAGTGGATGATGACATCTTTGGAGAGAGGTCTTTGGGCTATGACTGATGCTGCCAAGAAAATTTCATCTCACTGTGAAATAATGGTCAAAAAAAAAAAAAAAAAAGCAAGGCAAAAGCTGGCAAGGAACAGAGAACAAACCAGAGGATGTCAGAGTGCAATTCAATAACAGTATTTTCCTCATCCTTTGAATACTGTGTGTAATTTCAGTACTGTCATTTCAGAGCAGATATAAAGGAGCTGGGGTGGGATAACTCAAAGATGTTAAAAGATCAGGGATTATTTCTGTACTGGGAGCTCCTTAGCAGGTGGAGATGCCTCAACCTGCAAAACAAAGCAATTTAGGGGTTATTGTAGAGATCTACATTTGAAATTGTGAGCACCTGAGAGGGATTGACTGAGTTCACTGTCATCCAGTTCTACAATAAAGGGCCTTCAAATTCAGTGGGTGGGAACAAGGTTGAAAACAATGTGAAAGGATTATTCAGGCTAACAGTCTGTGAATCTCCTTGACAAAGAATACTGCCATAGTGCAGTTTTACATGGCCCAAGGACTACTAGGGTTAACTAAACCCACAGAAACACATGCAAATATGGGAAGTACCCTGAAGTGGAAATACCTGGGGACTGACAGAGTGTTAGAGACAAGTGTCATATATTCTTGGCCTGTACATGTTGTTTCCCAGGTATCCACTTTAAAATGACTGCTGGAAGCAGGACAAGGAACAAGTTAGACCTTTGGTAGGGCACAGTGTGGATGGTCTCAAGTATGTCACTCTCTAAATAATGCCTCTAAATATACTGACTATGGTTAAGAGTAAGGAGGTACTTTTCTGTGTGCTCCTGACTTCAGAAACAGTGCTGAAGTATGGGGAGGGAGAATTGTCTCACTAGGTAGCTTCTTGTAATCATCCTGGTGATGACAACACAAAAGTTTCCTTTCTCTTGTTTGAGTTTTTTAAAAAAATCTTGTAATCTGCAGTAATTTCTCTGTTCACCTCTTTTAAAGACTTCCTTGCTTAAGAGCTTTCTGGAACAACGCAGCACAAAGCAGAAAAATACACTGAAAAATCACAGGGTGTGCATAGCCTCTAACTTAACCACATCATCATCTTGGCTATTAATCTGTATGTTTATACTGCATAGCTGAACTTCACTTCCTGCAAGGAATGCTTGGCTTTTTGCTTGGCGGGGGAGGGGGGAGCCCCAAAGGAGAAGAGAGTTGCTGAAGGAGCTGTGGTCAAACAAGTGTTGCCACGAAGGGTTGTGCTTGTGAAAAAACATCTCAAGCAGTGTCTTTTGCACTCATAAAATGTAGGCTTTGGAAAACATAGAGATGTCTAACACAAGCTTTCCCCTCTGGAGCGGCGCATGTTTGCACCACCATTTGCTTTCACAGACTTGAACCCAGTCTAAACCCCAGCTGCTGCTGCCACATGCTGTACTGTCTTTCCACACAGAATCACAGAATGGTTTGGGCTGGAACAGACCTTAGAGGTCATCTCATTCAACCCCCCTGCCGTGGGCAGCAACACCTCCCACTAGTGGAGGTTGCTCAAAGCCCCACCCAGACTGGCACTGAATATTTTCCACAGCTTCTCTTGGCACCTTTTGAACACAGGTTTTCCCTCCCAGTATCTTTCATCAGTCTGTGTAAGTGGGCAGTTAGCTGGTGCAAGGAGTTGGTCCATCAGAGAGTTGACGTTGCAAAGGAAAATCACTGTTTTCCAGTTGCAACAGTCCCATCATATGCAAGGGCTATGGGCAATGCCAGGGAGATCACCTGTCTGGGCTGTCATTGGTTTGTGCCTTACTCCCCTCAGTGAATGGTGACTGAGGTCAGAGGACTGTTTTCTGTACAGAAACTATTATTTATCAGTGTTTGGTAAAGGTAAAATGATAAAGCAAAGACTGTGAAGGCTTAGTAACTTCAGTTCAGTCTGCCCTTTGCCTGGCAAAAGGTATTTCAAGCATCTCTGCTGTCCCTTGGGAGCACCTTTCCTGTTCTCAAGACTTTTTTTTTACACTAAGTCTGGCAAAATTGTCTTTCCTTTAATCCTTCTTCTGGAAATCTATTCTCTAACAGTGAAGGAACTTGTGAAAACAATCCTTATAGGACTATTGCTTTTTTAATGACTATGTGTTTCTGTCTCTTCCTCTGTACAGATTTACATACTATAAGACACTGCAAAATCAGCCTTTAGCACTTCTCAGTGCTTTAACCAAGAAATAAATATCTCACCTGCTCTGACCTCCAAAATCCAAGCTATCCTGGGAAAGGTGACTTTTGATTATAAATTGCAACCACATGTTGTGTTAAAGAGCCTGTCAAAACTGATTTCTTTGCAATTCTCATTTGTGCTAGCATCTGGAATAATTTAAGTTATAAATGAAAACCTGACCTTTGTGGTTAGCCAAATCAAAAGGTCTGAAAGTCTCCATGTTTAAAGAGTCATTTGAGTCCTAAACAGATCAGGAAGTTGAAGAAACCAAAATCTGACCAAACCCTTCAAAAGAAAGTAACTANCTAGACAACAAAACCAGAGCTAAAAATAAGAAAAAAGTAATATATACATTCTGTTAACATTAAGCAATGAACTTAGCTGGTAACCATTTCAATGATGTGCTGTAACTCATACAAAGTTTCCTACCAAAGACTTACTTGAAAATTAAGCATATGTTTGATGTCTTTGACAAGAAGAGGTGGCACTATTCATGATGTTTAATGTTTAGGGATAGATTTCACCAGGGTCATACCAAGGGGAACATTCTCCATGAATGCAAATTCCAAGTTCCTCATTGGACAAGCCTCTTCTACCAAGACTGCAGGTACTGGACCCCTGCTGTCACTGCCAGCTCAAGACCCCCCACCCTGAACCAGGTGGAGGAGAGTTCAAACAGGGCCAGGCAAAAACTGCATGCAGTCTGGAAGGTTTCCAGTGGCTTTTCTCAGTTACATGAGTAAGAATTGATAAATATATGCAGTCAGCACTGTGTGGAGCAATTCTGCTGAAAAATGCAATATCCTTTCCCTTGATTTAGGCAGGGGATTAATTAAAAACACATATGAATTTACCCTCCTGCCAGAACTCAAGTTGATCTAAGTAGGCTGGCAATAAATTTTAACCAATTCCCGAGGCATCACTCTGAATTAGCACAGCATGTTGAGAGGGATGAGCTTAGTTCTTTCTTTGACCAGGACGTCTTCAGAGCAGGTAAAGACCTTTACCTTTAAACAAAAGCAAACTTTACCAGATTATGTGAGTGCAGGAGGATAATGTAGCAGGAAATGCAGGCTTCTGAATTGGAGTGGGAACTGTAAATGTCAGCTCAGTATACCAAGAAAGCAGTCAGCCTTAGGAAACTCAAATTACTTTATGATGCTGAGTGGAGATTGGCTGTCTAGTGTAAATCCTGGAAATTTGTTCTGTAACTGTTTTCTTTAAACATGTAGTGAGGCAGATCCTTACTTTGCCAGCAAGTAAGCATTTCCTCCATTCTCAAAGGCTCTGAATGACAGGAAAGGTCAAAATTGCTGCATAATCACTTCTCAGTCTTTTGAAATTAACAACCTTACAGCTCACTATCAAATTAGAAATTTTTCTTTTGCTTAGGAGTAGAAAACACTGAGTGGCTATAAAGAAGGTCTATTACTATGCTATTCTGTTTTGAAAGATACTCAAGTGTTCTGGAAGTAAATCACAAATTGGTGTTCTCTGATGTAAGTATAAAATCATATAACCCTGTCATTCTAAGTACTGGATACAGAAGAAGTGGTTTCAGTGTTATAGAAGAGGCCTGTAAAGAACAAGTTAATGACCTCTGTATAATTTAATATTTCTTATTGTATTTAATGAAAAAAAAATTCACATGGAGACATTCACTAAACAGCTACTTCCTACAGTATTTTTGAATGACACATTTCATTTGTTTTACAAGATAGCTTGTGGAAAATTGCTAAAATGGAGAGGGAAGAATGGGTTTCTAGGAAAGAATAAGGAAACACAAATTCTGTTCCTGGCTTTGCTATAATTTGCCAAATGACCCTGAGCTATATTCTTAACAATCGTGCACTTTTAGTTGAACACACTAGAATGTCCTTTCCCCTCCTACTGTCTTTGCTTGTCTCCCTCAGTAGCAAGCTGCTTGAAGCATGCCAATTCTCAGCCCACACTATGCAGGTCCTACAACAACGAGTATCTGATTTTAATGGTTACCAGATTTGTTCAATGAATACCATCCAAAGTAAAGATGGAAGCATCACACAGGGAAAGAAACCAGCGGGCAAACGTTATAAAGGAAAATAAAATAAATGTTTTAAAGGAAAATGTTATGAAGGGAAATAGAAGTTTCAATCTTTTGGGCTTTGTGGGTGGAGGGGAAGGGAAACTAAGATGTGATGTGAAGGCTGAGGGTGGAATAAATCTGTTGAAATGCATGCAAGACGTAACACACTAGACTCACAATACAAGAAGAGTCCATCTTATTTTTTTTCCCTTTTCTGCTTCCATTTATTGCATTGGAAGATGCCCCTGGAAATGCACTCCCCTCCTCCTACTACCAAACACAAGAAAGTTGAAAAAAATTAAATAAAATGCGGGCAGCTCCTCATAAATTTGAAGATTGCTCAGCTTATGAAGTTGCAAGAGCAACCCATGCGAGTGTATGTCCCAGTTTTCAACTCTTGTAGGCTTAGGCACAAAATCACTAACATTTTCATAGAGAATAAAGCTTATCTGTAAAACTTGTCTGCAGATCACTGAGGGGTAATGTTAATTTCATTACTTGATAATCAAATTCCTTCCTAAGAGCAAATCGAGTGCAATTTTTCTTTAATCACTACCCCTTCCTTCCCCCTGCCCCTGCACATGGGTACTGCTATGAAAACTCAGAGAGGAAAAAAATCTTCTGAGATAGCTTATCTTTAAAGGCTACGGCCAAGTCTACAAACCTTTGTTCCCGAAATGGAAAATGTTTCTCTAAGTTAAGTAATTTCAAGCCTCTTTCTGTCAGTTTCATCTGCTTTTCCATCCTGGAGTGTTTAGTCTAAGTTACCACGTGGGTGTTGCAGTGGTTGGCTCACATAACACACTGGTGCCCTTCTCACCTTCTACGTTCACCTGGCCTGGGGAGGACATTTCCTCTGATAACACTTCACAGCTCCAGGGCTTCCTCATCCCCAAAGCCAAGAGTAGTAAAAAGCATCAGTCCAACACTACTTGCATACAAATGCAATGCTACATCTATCTAGTGTGACACTGTATGTACATATAGGCTGATGGTAACTACTCTTACCACTCTACTATTGGGAACAAACTGACTATTAAAAGCGGCTTGAAAAATTTCTCAGCCTTTACCATATATGGTTTCTCAGTGTATCTAAGCCCTCAAACCCTTCCTTCTGGCTTGAACACATCTATATGCCATCTCCTTATAAATCAGACCAGCAAAAATAAACAGGGCACAGTTTTCACTTGCTGCAGGAGGGGCGTGAAAAGAAAGGGACGAAAGGTGAAGAATTGCAACAGAGCCAAACTCCTTCCACCTTCTGCTATGAGCTGCCAGAGAACTGTCTTCACTTTTCTTCTCCTTCCTTTGTCCCAAATCACTCTCCTCTCCCCTGCCTCACAGATCCTAGCTTCTGGATAAGAAGAGATTTTTTTTCCTCCTCTGGAGGAAAATTCATTGACTTAATTTAATATTTGCTTCCTTCTCAAGATATTACCATGATACTGTTTTCATGAATGAATAACATACCAGTAATCTTTTTTTAACCTGGGCACTATAAGTCAGCTATTTCTGGATAGGTAACAATCTCAAGAAAAAAAATAGGAGTGCTCCTGTCATTTCAGTAATTTTTTCACAGAAAATTTTCAGTGTGAGGTCAGAAATACCAACTGTTTTTCACTAATGCTTGCCTAAGTGCTAAAGCTGATGACAGCATGTTGCTTTGGCCAAACACCATGGGCAGTGAGGCAATAAAAGAACCAAATAACTTTTCTTATGTATGATGAGCTACAAAACTGTCACATATAACGATGTCACCTCAACTCTGAAAAGCCTGGAATATTCTTTTATACCGCACTGATTGCCTGCCTTTGTAAAGCAGTGGTTATTGCTGTGTTGCATCCAAATGAAAACTCTTTTGTTGCCTAATTAAGGCAGAATAAATGTACTAAATGAAAGGCAAATATCCATCCTATTCTCTCCTTTTCCCAGCCCTTGATTCTGCGCTGAAGCTGGGGTTATTTTATGAAGGTTAAACAAAATATTTGGAGCAAAGTCTGCTTTTTATAAACCCTGTCTCTGTCTAACCTTTCCCTCTCAATAACCTGAAGGAAAAATATACAGTACTGAACGTCTGGCGGCAGCTCCCAGCCACCGTGAGACAGTTACGCTGCTGCTAAACCACGTTAGCTGCAAGTTTGCAACAGTGAGATATTCTTGAATGTTTCACCTCTGTTTCCACACAGCAGTGCTTGGTGTGAGATTTTTGCTTAAATTTCCCTTTGTACAAATCTTTCCCCGTTATTTATGATGACTATCCATTTCTACAGTGATGCTTTTAAAAGATGTTGGTGAACAACCTTTCTGCTTTTGCTCTTGTTTCTTAATGGAAAGTTTCTGAAACGGTTCCAAAGTCCTCTTTGACTTGCCTGCCAGTGAAAGCCTCGATCTGTCTTGGCTCTCTACTCTGTTTTGTTTTGTTAAATTTAGTTCTGTTTCTTGATTAGGTGCAAGTGACTGAACAAGTTTCTCCTGGATGATGTATACTCACAAACATGTGCTTGTTGTAAGTTGAAACAAGCTACTGGATGTTTATTATCCCCTTTGTGGGCAAAAAACTAATGAATCAATGAAATTGGTGCAAACAATTCCAAAGGCAATATATACTGTGAAATCCTTCTCTTGAGGCCTGATAAGGTAATGAACAAATAAATTTTTTTTTAAAGATATGTGAAGACTATGACTCCAGAATAGTTTTAAAATAGATAGATAAGTACTGTTCACAGAAATCAGCTCTCTAATTCTGTCATGGACCCAGAAAAGCACTCAAGTTGATGCTCAACTTACAGCTGATGCTAAAACAGGGCACTGACAATGGGTTTATTTTAGTTTTAAGGAGGACAGCTGTGTTTATTTCTTTTTCTCCTTAATATTGGGCAAAAGTGCCTTGAACACTAGGTTAGTTGTTTTTGTTAACCCCCTAAATAAATCTAAATAAAAAGCTAAATAATAATGTATTAATTTGGCCAAAATCTTTTTCCCCTTTAGCTCAATAATCTGATGAGCCTTTTTTTCTTGCTTTCAATTGTCCCATGTGTGCTGTGATGAAACATATGCTTCTTAACGACTCCATAAAAACAAAATGCTTTTATGAAGTCTCTGTTTAAATTTGTAATGCTTTACCTATTCATTTCCTGGCCTTTCAGTGTTTGTTTTTGATAGCAGCTGGCATTGCATTGCATCCCAGCACAGAAAGGATGGCTCTGGCTCTATCTGCACACAGGAGCACTGCCTAAAAAGGGAAGCAAGGATCCACCCTCCTTCAGCCCACACAAGAATGTTTGCACATGAAGACTGCTGATAGCTCCCAAAACCAAGGGGCTGCTTGTGCCTTTCTATTTTCTGCTCTGCAGTGTGCTGTCGCCCAGGGGAAGCCAATGGTCCTGCTCAGATACCAGGCCCTATTTCACTGTCACACTAAGACTTGCTATGGTTCAAAGACCTTCTACCAGCTGCCCATTGCCCCCTCCTCTTCCTCCCAGTCCAGGAAATGTTCCCCAATGGCCAGAGATGGTGCTGTGATACTGAGAGGTATGGGCCAGACCCTGTTTGCTGTTGGACTGGATGATTTGAAGGGTCTTTTCCTGTCGAAATAAATCTGTGATTCTGTGGTCAATACTGCTAACATCCTTAACCATTCTTGGCTGTCACTTCATCCTGAGATAGACAATTCTCATCCATTTTTAAATCAGAAGCCCTCAGGTCAGTGATTACAGAAATATGTTGTACACGTGTTTATATTTTGATCAAACATTTTTTTTTTGACTAGTAGTTAACTTTCAGGTTTTCTACATATGCATATTTCAGAGCAATTTAAGTAAATAAAATAGCTAAACTAGTGTAAGAATAAGAGGAATTGGGTTATCAGTTTGCTTTCTACTGGTTAAAGAAGACAAAGTCCTCTAGAGTTAAATTTTCTAAGACAAGCAATAGTCTCTAAATGTGATTGAGCAGCAGTAGACAATTAGATTATACAAATGCTGGAAAAAAATGCAGTGTACCATTGCTTAAAGGGCTTGTGGGAAAACCATTCTTGCTGTCATATTCACCATCAACAGGTATTAAGCACAAATATCATTGCTTCCTAGTGCTGAAAAATTCAATTATTCCAGCTAAAAAACTGACCTCGAAGCACCTTTCATTCACTCCATTTTAAGAGATGCTTATTTGTATTCATCAGGATCAAGAAGACCTCCACCAGGGTGAGAAACAAGCCAGATCCCACTCCCACTGACAGGTGTTCCAGCAACCTCCTCACCTCTCCGCCTACAGAAGCCTCATGGAAGAAGATGGTGTGGCTCCCTGTCTTAATTTAATTATTTCGTCAGCTCTTAGGGGAATTACTTCAAGGGTCTTCCCATGAGCCCCAGAAATACATCATTACCATGGTTTGGTGGCCGACAAGACCAGTGAAGGTACAGGAATTTCAGTCAGGAAGCCCTTAGTGTAAGGCTGTTGTCGTATTCCTCCTGACATTAACGGTGACCTCAGTAATCCAAGCAGAATTAAGCAGTGGCAGATCAAAGTGCTGCTGCTGTCTCCAGTCTCTGAGCTCACCATTCAGACGCAGATGTACTCTCAAATAAAAGCCAGATGTTGGACTGGCTCCATTTCCTGGTTAGCTGAGATGTCACTTTGAGAGCTGGCTGGTGCCAGCCCAGAAACCGAACCAGCCTTTCCAGTGGGACATCAAGGCACTTGGGATAAAAGGCACAAACCAGTGCTGCTGGTGATGAGGATGGGTCACCTCTTAGAGAGTAGTCCTCTCACAGAGAAAGGCTAACATTACTGCAGGGAAAGTAGCTGTTTGCTCCTGAGCTGCATTACGTCATCCTCTTTTAAATCAAGCAGTCTGCAGAGCAGACACAAGAAGTGCTTCTCATGGCTAATAACACTAAACACTGACAGGGCTCCATAGTAAAATATGCTGCTCCTGGTGGGAGGCAAATGGGGCAAAGACAACCTTGATCCTAATCCTGGCAAGGCTGATTGCCTCTACATTCTTCTGAGAATTAAAATCTTGAAATAAAATTGATAAAACTCGTGAAAAAAAATCAACCCACCAATAAAAAATGAGGGTTTTTTTAAACTTTCTCTGTAACATTTGAAAATCCAATTTTAGTTAAATTTGCAATATTTAGATTTTTCTTAAGATTTTTCTGTTTGTAGTTTTTATCCAGGAAGACTGGCCTTCTTTTAATCTCTTGAAGTTTGATCTTCCCAGTAAAATAACCTATTCAACTTTTAATTCTGGAAATTTTGTTGTGATTTCAGCAACGGTAACTTTCATTCCTGTACAATTTAGTGTGTGAATATCATGGAAGTCAGCGCTCCTGAGTTATAAATCTGTGTGTCTTGAAAAACCATGAAAACAAAAATGTGTTAAAATATGATTAAATCCCTTTTGTCAGCAAATCTCCTGACTCCCCATGACTACTTTACACAGACAAAACTCCTCCAGCCCTTATGCAGTCAGTTGGTTTAAGCTGTAGAAAAGATGTGTTGTCAGATCAAACACTTGATTTTATCACAGTCCTGCTAACAGTCCTTCCTTGCATTGATTTGGTGAGAGCTGAGCTTGGGACATCCACAACAATTTTTGTCCAACAAAGAGCTGATATTGAAATTTAAAAATTTAAGATTTGTCTTATATTTTCCAAAGCATGCGAACATTGTTTTGGATCTATAGCATTACGTTTGGACAGCAATTTTAATTTATTAACCCCCTGTCTTGACTATGCCCAGAAAACAGTTTTATGTGGCTAAGACCCAGCCTTTGGATTTGAGCATTAATTTGTTTGGTTGCTTTGGAGTCAGCAGAATGGATGGATGTGCTCCTTAAGAGAAAATGTACCTTTCACAGTTTGTTTATTCTTTGCCCCTGATCTCTCCTTTATGAGATCCTCCTCTGAACTCTGAATTTGAATTTCTAGCTTCACACTAATTTCTCTTGAAACAGAGCAGTAGAGGATATTCAGAAGGGATGGAAAAGCCTTGTACACACCCTGCTCTAGTTTAGTTTCAGGACTAATAGCAAAGAAAATGCCGGTTGTTCTGTCAAGAAAATGTCTGTTTATAAATATCCCTTCTTTCCAGCTTGTAGGTGCCATGCATGAAAGAATTTCTAAAAATACTTATTTTCAGTTTTAATTCCCTTTAAATCCGTGAGCTCATTAAAAATTACTGCAAGTCTATTGACCTTCAATTCTTTAAGATTTAAATTCTTTAAAAGATCTGGAACAAACCCAGCTCCAAATAACAGTGGTAAATATTAATTGCTGCCATAACAGAAATCATAAACCATTGGGTTTCATTGTGCTGATGGCTACTCATGGAGCCAGAATTTGCCCACACTGGATTTTAAAGACAGTCAGATGCAAAAAGTATGAAGAGAAAACATTGTGTCCTCTCCTGGAGGGGAGAATACTGTGGCGGTAAAAAGACAGAATACTCTCATGCCTTTTTTGATATCCTCCTTTTCTAAAAATTACTTTTTTTTAAAATTTCTCTGTGTCTCTGTGCTCCCTTACCCCCACTTGGCTCCATAAGGGGAGGTTTGGCCATGCCCAGGTGAAGATGACATCTCTTAGGGTCCCAGCCTGCCCCCTAGAAATTTCAGACTAAATAACATTTCCTGCGATGCCATGTAACAAATACTCCCTCCCATTTCCCATTTGCCCACAAAACCTGTGTGGTCTAAAGGATAAGTCAATTCCTTGAAGCTTTGGAGTTGTGATTAACCTACCTGCCAATGCACCAGCAGAATGGTGGAGCAAGGACAGGTCTTATTGCTAAAGAAAGTTATTTCCACATTTTCTTCAAGTGAAGAATATATTTAAATCTCAAAATACACCCCCCAAAAAACCCCAAAACAAACCAAACAAAACAAAACCCTAACCAAACAACCCCCCCCAAAATAAAACAATAATTTAGATTTTTATAGCCCATTTATTTACATGTACACTTTTTCAAAGCAAGTAATACATACCAGAAAACAAAAGGAACCATATAGCATTGCAGTTTCTCATTTAGAACTGTTTTAGCTGGAGGACCATCTGATACTGATAATAATACAAACTTGCTATACAGCCCCATAATACACCAAGGGTTGAACATCACCAAGATGTTGATTCAAAGAAGCAGTAGAAACATTTATATTACTCCCCAAAACTTCTGAATTGGCATGGATTTGCACAGATAATTGCAATTGTGCCATGCTTATGAGTTTTTGCTTCATTATTAGACAAATGCATATTTTCATTGCTGGAATGACAACTGGCTTAATGAAGTGTTGTGAAAAATACTGGGAATGGTGTCACTGTTCAGCACCACTTCAAAGTAAAATGTGCTATCAGTACAGAACTGGCATAGTGATTCTGTCTCTGAAGTGCTTTTCCCTTAGAATAAAGAGACAAACAAGGGTTCCATTTTAATTTAATTTATTTAAATTTAATACTATTGAATGTAATTTTTTTTATTTTCTCTTTTAATTCTGTTTGTTCTTCCTTTTTTTTCTTTCCCCCCATCTTTAATACTTTCAAGCACAGACTCATGAGGGAAAGAATGATGATCAAGAATCATAACTTCCAAAGGTCCCATGGCACTTTGCAGAACCAGTATGGGCTGGGACAACTCAGCAAACTCTGAGTCTGTCCTGCCTGGTAGGATCTGCTCTGGTATATATAATGCTCCCAGCACTGCACAGCAATAGGAGAGGAGGAAACTCTTGACCTGCAGACACCTGCAGCCTCTCCTAAGGATTGTGATGTCTGAAGCAGCAGCAGGAGTCACTTTGAGCTTCACTTGCAGCATCACTTTTTCTATGGCCTACTTCCTGACCCTTCAGAATAAAAAATTAAATAAATGAAAAAGAACTGAGAAATTAAAGGGGAAGCTCACCAAAGGCTGACCTGCAAAGGCCCTGTGGCACACAGTGGGAATTCCTACTTAAGTCGATGCACAAAATTGAGAACATACCTGAATGCAGTACAGAATTCTCAGGGAGAATGTTTCTTCAGTATCTGTATGTTTGTCTGAAACCAAACAAACCCAAATGCCTCAAAACCAGATAACAATCTTCTGCTTCAGGCTAGCAGAGGTATTGTGAAGCCAAAAATATCATCAGGGAACCTCACACAAAGTCTAGCTCCACTTTGTGCTTTCCCTGTGCTTGGTGCTCTGTGATGATATGTGTACTATGAAGCATTTGCACTTGTTTGATTTCAGATAAATCAGAAATGAGTTAGCACTGAGCCTTTGAAAAGTTCCTTGTTGAGAAGCAGCAGCATTAGTTAAGAACTAGAAAGCCTCACAGTAGGTTTGGCAGTTTAAACCCAAAGCAGCTTCCCATACCAAGGAACATACAGACATTGAAGAATGGAAGCATTCTCCCTGAGAATTCTGTACTGCATTCAGGTATGTTCTCAATTTTGTGCATCAGCATAAGTAGGGATTCCCACTGTGTGGATGCTGGGGCTGGTGACTTTAATCTGCAGCACACATGTGAGATAGTTTAATGGCCCTTCTGTTTAGTTTATAGCCCATCCACTCACCCAGAAGCAGAGAGTAATGATCACAACCCGGGACAGTTGCAAAGCATATGTGGAAGTCTTTCCAGCCCTAAGGCTCTAATCTCTTGTGCTAGTTACCACTGCCATGTGGCAAGGCTGTTACCATCCCTGACTCTGGAGCACAGTTCACAGACTCCTTACACATGGTTTATGCAAACCTTTGCAAGGCTGTGCTGCATTGTTCTACAGGCAAGAAGATGCATCAGCCTTTACTTCCCCTCTTTTCTTGCTGTGCCCAAGGGAAAATTATTTGTCAATGTTCATTTATGAAATAGTAATTGAATTCCTCTTCTGGTGATTAAAGAAATGACAGACGTTGACATGTACAGCTTAAATGAAAACAAAGTGCTGACCAAACCAGAGTCATGTGGAGGGACCACTGCTACCTCCTGATACAAACTGCAGACTCCAGATGAATCCCAGATGCTCACTGGGGTATGCACAAAGAGGACTGTGTTTATTGTCACTGCATGGTTATCTCAGCGGTACGTCCAATATAAAATGATGAAACTTGCTTTTAAGCTATTTATCAGATGAAAAAACAAACCAAAAAGCTTAGGAGTCTAGAAGGTGTCTTGATTGACAAATCAGAATTTTAGTAGGAATTATATTGAAAACTCTATGAGTTTACAATCATTCTTTTTGAAGAGGCCCATTGTTTATTTTATTTCCTTTTTGTTTTTGTTTCTCTTCACACTCTGTCAGTCTTTCTAACTAGGCTCTAGCATCCCTTTACAAGAAGAGTATGAAAACTGTGAGGAGGAATCTAAGCTAACATTTCTGAGGCACATTAACTTTTAATGTGAAATGGTCACTTTGAAGAAGATTCAGTTCTATTTCAGAAAAAAATAGTAGATTCTCTAAGTTTGCTTTAAAAAAATGTGTTTTAATTTAAAAGATTATTAAAGCTGATGACTGACTTTTTTCTATTTAAATACAGGTTTTATGGGATTACAACCTATGGAACCTAGGCACATTCTTCTGAACAAGTCAAATTAATTGTGGGAGCTGTAGTAATTTATCTGGAAAACAGGAGTTTTGATAATACAAGTCAACAAAACTTAAGCAATGCAGGGTCAGGTGTCCTCCTGGTTATGACTGGAAGAGATCTGCTGATTTACACTAGCAGGGAATGTGTTCTGTAAATTTCTCAGGTATTTTTACTAAACAGAGGAAAGACTCACAATTTTTTTTAATTTTTTTTTTTTTTTTTTTTAAATTAAATTCATGCTCTACACAGATCTCCACCCATATCTTGAAAATCTGCTGGCAATACTTAGGCTGGAGCCTACACTTAGGCACCAGGAATATATTTTTGAGAGGGAAGCTTTTATAGTAGAAAGGCTGATATACTCCGAACTATTCACAGCAAATGCTATGGAATAAGAGAAAGGGAAAACATACAAAGAACAAAACACATTATTACAGGAAAGTCCATGAGAAACTGCATTCCAGTTAATACTGAGTAATCCCAAGAAAAAGTGATATAGCTTGTTATTTTCTTGCCCACTGATACCTTAAAGCTAGATGTTATTCCAATGTTTGGGTTTTTGCACAGATATCCTTCAGCAGAATGATCATCTTAAGGTTTATTTTCCATGACCAGTATGCCTGGTATTTGATTCTTGCTTCCTGTTGTGGGATTTACAGTCAAGCTGTGGATTTTAATGCAGCTCATCTTCCAAGATTTCTGGAGCAAACCTTATTCTACCAATCAGAGGACTGATATGCTTTCTGGCTATGCTTTATCTTATTTTGTCTTAAACTCAAATGTGCTCATTCACCAGGTAGAAAACTACAGAACTGCAGCAGTCTCCATTTAAAGTTTGACTCAGATTTTTAAGTGAAAATTTATGAAGAAGTAAGTGTGCAAATGCTTGTTGGTAGCAAGAATTGAATAATACTCAGAATCAAGGATTAAACCAGAAGAAGATTAAAAATTCCACCTTTCTGCTCATTGGCTGGTTCAAGTCATAAAGACTGTATTAAAAAGAAGGGAAAAAATGTAAAGATTTCTAGATTTACTTACTTCACCTTCTAGCATTTGCACTTAGCCTGAGGAAGACTGTAAGGGCTCCAATTCTTTTGGAGTTTGAAACCAGTATTTAGAAAATAATCATTCTGTATGTTTACATCTTGGGGGTTTTTTGTAATATTTTATGTGTATTTTGGGATATTTAATTAATTGCTACAGAGATCACCAATTAAATATTTGGTTTGAGAAATACATTTTGCATGTGCCAGTACTGCCTAGGGGGATAGTGCTATTTATGTTTCTACATTCTTTCACTTCTATGAAAGGAGTGAACTAAATTTAGCAAGGGGGAAGCATGTTCCAGGCATTGTGGGTCTTAGCAAATCTGCAGCATCCACATCATTGCAAACCCTTGGGAGTGCAACTGCCTGAATTAAACTCAGCCTTACACTTATGATTTTGAAAGCAAATCGTGTGGCGACAGCCAACTACAGCTGTGGGGCAAAAAACCTCCAGGAGTTTACAGGACAACTGAGTCTCAGCTGGAGAAAAGCAACATGACAGCATTCTGCCTTGCTGTGAGAATGGGGCTAGGCCTGCCCTTCGACTGTGCTGGCAAAGTCACTGCTTGCTGACATCCTGCTCCTCCCCCTGCTGAGTCCAGCTGGAGAGTCACCTGTGCAGGATTTCGGTTCTCCCATCACTGGCAGGTAACCCAGCCTGCAAGGTGTGACACAAACAAGCAAACTTGGACAGTGCTGCCAGGGCAGTGGGAAAGGGAGTCAAAGATAATGGATTAGCAATTCCAAGGAGAGGTTACTCCCATTAGCAGTGGAAACTATTTTCCATAGCATTCAGGGACATTAATAATACTGTTAATTACACCAATTAACAGCCTTCCATGGTAATATGAATTATAATTAGTGTGAACATTTTCTTAATTAAAACTTGAATTAACCCCAGTATCAACTAATTAAATTAGAGCCACAATCAGTTTACTTTAGAAAAAAACATGTAAAGGTGTTTCTGCCCACCTTACCTGCCTCCTCTCCTCCCCCACTCCCCTCTGCCCCCACGTCTGTCACTAACCGTGACTCTCCATGGTGCCATTTCATAGCAGCACTGTGGAAGGGTTTCTTGTGCTCAGGAGCTGTGCTCAGATGATTTGCCTGTTGAGCTGTACTATCAGCTCCTTGGCAGGAATACAGGGTGTGGCATGAGGTGATTTTTAGGGTAAGAGGGATGTCTGCAGACAGAACAAGGTGAGCTGACAAAAAGTGCCTTTGGTTGGCAGAGATATGTTAATAATGCAGGTTTTGTGTTGGGTTACTTCTTTGTTGTTGTTGTTGTTGTTTTAACATTGGAATAGTGGTGTTAGCCAGAGATGTGTATTTACAGCCCAGATCAAACTTCATGCTGCTGGTGAACTTCGTAGAGTTACCTGGTACTGAGACTTCCTTTTTTACATCAAGCCAATGGTCACACTTTCTTTTCTCTCAACACTTTTCCACCTTTGTGTTTTTCTTCCTTTCATTGCTATCCTCTAGGAGCAGTATTCAGGTGCACCAAGGGAAAAATCACTCACACTGTATTCCCATCCTGGTTCTGCCACTACAAGATCCTCCCTCACTACCAATTTCATTATACTTGAATCAAGGCAGTAGTAACGAACACGTCTATAAAATGTATGAATGTAGACAAATGTGTTATTTCCAATTTATCTTTTCTTTACACTTTATTTTTCTTTACACTTCAGAAATAACCACAAAATAAAAAATGCTCTTTCTGCTGAATTAGATATTTTTAATGTTAAAAAATTGTAGAATATTTGGATATGCTTATTACACAGAAGCAAAAGCTAGAAAAACGTTTTGAGACTTGCATAGCTAATACTAATTTTAATAAGCATAATCAATCAGCTTTCACAACTGTTAGCTCAGAGAATTAACAGGTGTCACTAATAAAACAATCAAATTGTCTTTTTTTATTTACTTGAGGTCAGTAAAAGAGTACAACTGAAGTCCCTAAAATAATCCTATAATGCATTTCAGAAGAATATTGGAAGTGGAAGAGTCTCATATTTTTCAAGGATAGGTACTTTTTTACTCATCCAAAGAAAAGTAATTATCCCATTTTTTAAAGGCAAAATCAACAGATGTTCTATCTTCTTGTGATCTGACCTGTTCCACTGAGCTGTAGTGCCTGAAATAAAGTGCAGAGTGAGTAAAAGTACAAGGAAAAAGAACATGTTGTTCTAGGAGCTCTGAAGTGAGGAAGATTTTTATCTTAGAAGCCATTTAGATGCTACAGAGATGGTTACCATAACACTGGGACAGTGTCAGGTGTAATAAGTGTTTCTCCTAGGTGATCAGGGAAACACGTATCACTTTTCCATCATGCCAAGAAAGCACAGTTAAACCACAGGCATGCCTGGGCAGAACCCTCTGTGTACAGTCATGGGTCTGTAAGCATCAACAGCTGCCCCAGCACAAAGTTTTCCTCTGAAGCCAAGGCCTTGAAGAGGAGCAAGGACACGGGACTGCTGCAATGTGTTACTGGGCAAACTCCTTGATGTTGAGGGTGTGCTGTCCTTGAGGGACAGAAAACTGCATTCTGAGCATTATTCCTCTGTGAGCTTCACTCAAGTTTTGATCATACTAATGTCGCCATCACTTTGTTCAAGGAGATATTTCATGGGATGCATTGAAGTAAAAGTCTCATCTCACACTGGGTGTACATGAGGAAGAACTGGCCTGGAGGTGCGGTGCTCTGGGCTGTCTCTCTCCTACTAACTTTGGGAAGAAATATTTAGAGATCATTATCAACATTTGTCGGGGAAATTGCTCTGATTTCATATTGCACCAACACATCTTGGCTCGAAAAAAACAGCCTTGAAAGGATTTGTGTATGCAATTTCCTTTGCTTTCTGAGTTGGATAAACAGTTCAGTGTGTTTTCATGAAGATATTATTATCTTGCTTGTCTTCCTTTGCCCATTTATGCTAAAAGCAGTGGAATTAAAGCTCTCACACAAAATGTAACCTGTTTCTGGGTGGGAACTGGCAGATCTGAGCGTGACTTCCGTGTCATTTTGACCATGTACCCCACACTGTTCATGGTGATGACAGACACAGGTTTTCAAGCAATTATGCTTGCTTCTACCCCTTGCCCAGTCTAACATCCATTCTTGTGACAAAAGAGTCCTACTGATTTCACTGGTCACAGCACCCCAATCCTTCTCTTGTAAACACCTACTCCCTCAAGTGGTTTCAAATCTGAGTTAAGATTCCTTGTGGTGTGTGAAACGTAAAGATTTAGGCCACCTTAACTTTGGAGAGCATAAAATTTGGGTCATGATGGTGAAAATGTGCATGTTAGTTAGGAAATCAGATGCATTCATCCATTATAATTACGCTATTCACCAGCTCTATAAAGCTGGCAGAACCTTCCCTTAGATGATGAAAGGGAATTAGAAGTATGTATGACTCAAAACAATCAAGTGTTTCAAAGCAAAGCTGAATTCCTCGAGGTTAAGCAGCAGTAAAACTAGCAATAGGTACACAGTTCAGAGGTTCAGACACACTTGTTGTCTTGGCTGATGTCCAATTATAAAGAATATTGTCCTTGAAACTTGGCAATTAGTGATGGCAGAAGTAATTCCACAAAGAGATGATGGGATTTAGACAAATAGTGGAAAAGTGGGGAGGAGTAGGGCAAGGTTTTGAGGCAAACAACCTGCAGACAGAGTTCCTTCAGTATATTTATTTATTTATTTTCAGGTATTTATTTTTTTGCAAGGATGAAGCAGAAGGTAAAGGACCCTTGCACTTTGATTCACTACTAAGAGCATATACAGAAGCTGTAAAGCTATTTTAAATGTTCATGATGGTGAAACACTCTGGTGCCTCTGTTTGAGACAGGCATGAATGTCCCTCAAAGAAAAAGTCCTTTCACAAAATCTCATGCAGTGTCCTGACTGAAGAGTTATAGCACAAGTCATGTCACTGTTTTAAGCTGCAGAAGAGGTGTTGAGAGTCATCCTTAGTTCAGTGCAACCTGTCCCCTGGTGGGCAGGGAAGGCTGGGAAGCAGGGGCAGTGTGGTCACTGGAGGAACAAATAATCTCAGGAAAAGTATTTGAGTATGCTTATGGATTTCCAGCCCAGGGAGCCTGTCAAAAATGTTGAAACACACAGCCATTTTGTCAGCCACACCAGCAGCACCACTCCTGTGTGCCAAATTATAAGACATACCATTAAAAGGAAAAATTAGAAGCTGCTTCTCTCACAGGTGTCAGTTTGGCTGGTCAGACACATCTAAGTTGGCCTTCATGGAGCAAAAGAGTACTACTGCAATCACAGATGTCTGCAGACATTGGCACAGTGCTGAGCTCAATCACCAGAGTCAGTGATCTCTGTTCTCTCTGTGCATCTCTTTTTCACATTTGGTAGAGTTACAAACTGTGGAAATTATCTTGGGGGACTAGGTCATCTGTCCTTCGTTAAGATAAACAGAGCTGGCTGAATTTAGGCTGTTGGGCATGTGAAATTGTAGGACTGGTTGGATCAACTTGTCCAAAAGATGTCAAGACACACTTCTGTTCAGGCAATAGAAAGAACCAGACAGAAACTCAATAGAACTCAGAAGAAAGTAAAGGGAAAATATGGACCTTTTAATGTGTTTCCATATTTCTCTTCCCATCACGGCCTCCTATGAAGACTTTCCTTCCCTAGGTAACAGTGTTTTCCCATTTTTTTGTTCAGTTGTTTCTTATTATATCAATACATTTATTTTTCTTCCTGACCTAGGAACATTGTTATTACCATTATAATAGGTTTTTTTTTCTTTTTCTTTCTTTTTTTTTTTTTTTTTCCCCTGCAAAATCCATGGAACACATCAAAAGGAAGGACTTTGAGCAGTGTGTACTTTCACAGAATCCAACACAGTCTGCCACTGCTGGTCTGCTGGGACTCAGGGTCCTCCACAGGACATGACTGTGTCTTTCTTACCTACAAACATGTATATATCTGGATACCAGTATATAGCTGAAAATATACAGAGAGAGCTAACTTTATTGGGCAAAAGAGAAGCCACGTGGATATTGAGGGCAGAGTTAATAATGGAAGAGGAATCAGTTCAGTGAAGAGAAGAGGAACACTACATTTGTTCAGTTTTTAAAGTATGTGTGCCTAGTCTGGACTTGTCTCTTCTTTGATGTAATCTTCTGTCTTTCCTACATCTTACCAACTCTGATTTTAAATTCCATGAGAGGTCATAATGCAGAAGTGCAGGAGAGCCTGGAGTACAACAGACTGAGGGTCCATCTACTCTGGTGCCATTCAGTGGGGGCCTAAGTAAGAGTGAAAATAAAGGCAGGAGCAAAGGTTATTTACCATAGCAGCCTCCCTGGCAACAGCTACTTTCAGCTCAGGTCACATGCAAACTCTCTGCTTGTGGTAAATCCTCTGCTTCCATGAAGCATGGACAGCTTCCAACCTGCCCTTGAAACCACACCAGCTTTCAAAAGCCATTTTTTTTTTCAACTTTCTCTGTGCATCCCACACCTTCATACTCTGAGGGAAGGCTCACAGATTCTCTGGCGAGGCTTCTTCCACAGTACAGGCGTGTGCCAAGATGTGACCTGTCTCCTCTGAGCCCGTCTGCCTGGCAAATATGCATTCATTAGTTACAGGCTGAAACTGTACCTTCCACAGATAAGGAAACATCGTAACTTTGTCACACAGTATCAAAGGGGAGATACTTTGATACTGCTAAATCCATTCTGCCCAGGCCAGTGGTGTGTCACATCTTCTACTCCAGATGGTGTGTGCCATGGAGAGAAAAGAAATTCCTCAGACTGTGATAGAAAGGGTGTAAAAACCCCCATGGTATCCTGGCCTTTGGACTTTAGGGACCTAAATATAGGTGGATGAAAAAACTGCCCATTAGAGGAGCTAGAGTCATCAGGCTAAGTGGTAAAAAGGTAGAATCTATGCAGGGAATGTTCAGGAAGAAAAAAGCAAAGCTGGATGCTGTGGATGGCTTTTGTCATGGTTGGCACATGCACACTCTCTTTGTAGAGAATGAGGATTTGTCTCTTGGGAAGCTACGGGTTTTCATAGCTAAGAGAGGAGGAAGGAAGTATGTATGATACAGCACATTCTATTCAGGCTTCTTGGAGCAGGAAAAGGCTAGATACATGCTCAAGAAAGGTCTTACACCTAAAAGAGCACAGAAAATGGGGGAAATTATATAAATGTGGCCCTCTTCAAAGACATAGCTGCCATTTGCCATGTACTTCCAGAAAGGAAGGAGAGTGAAATTGCAGGAAAGCAGCTCTCCAGTTACTTATTTTGATACTATTTTATCTTATTGTGTTCCTGGCCGTAGCCTGTCATGTGTCAGATCTCAGGTTTGAATTCCTTTGATGGCGTGCTTCTCATGGTCTTAGACCAAGCTACACCAGACTTCCCAGTAAATTTAGGCTCTGGAGCTCCAGTGCTGTCAGTGTAATGGCTTTCACTGGCACTGATTTAAATTTAAAATATCACACTTGTGATTTACACACAATTTTATGTGTCTGTATAGGTCGAAGAAGTCCTTATGTTAAATAGAATGTTGTATAAAGTGTCTCCATTTGAACTGTTATGAAGCTGGCCCCATTTTATGACTTCAAATACTTTCCACATTATCACATATTTCAGACTGCAAACCCACAGGAAATTAATCATTATTTTTAATGGTTGTAGTTTCCCCATTTTTTTATTTTTTCTTNATTATATCTAGAAAGCTTTTACATTGTCCAGGAACATAGATTGTAAAAAAGTTGAAATGGGTTAAAACTGCTACTGTTAATTCAACATTTAAATGTTAAAATGTCTGGCTAAAATATCAAAATCTGTAAAGAAACATGTATTTTTTGTTGTTGTTAGTCCCTTTTAGAGAAGTCATTACATTATGTATCTTTCTAATGATTTGATGTAGTTCAAAAATGAATCAACACATGATGTAGAAATTACTTAAGTTCAACATCTTATGCTGCATGGAAATTTGGACTAAATGATCATAAAAGCTCTTTCTAGAATTCAAAGTTTATAAATAGCTACCTGCTTCTAGTGATTTCTTAGGAGTGAAATTTGGCTTGTTGAATATGTGTGTCAGCATCAGAGGAGATGGCCCATTCAGGCAGACACATATACTATCTGGCACTGACTGAATATTGGCTCAATTATTGAGCTCAAGGAGAGCTTAAAATAATGTTCTTGGCCTGCTTGAGGTTCTGTAGAATTTAAATGCCACTTACACAAGTCTGTACTTCTAGGCATTAAATTTGCTGTACTGTGAGGTGTATCCTGCAGTAACAGCTGTAAAACCACACGCTGTAACCACAGTATAGTACAATGCAGTACAATATAGAATAGGAATAAGTAGAAAAGCACGACTAAAAATATGCTGACTTTATACATATACTTTGCTATTAAAGACACTAAAGCAGTCTCCTCTTAAAAGCCCAGCAGTTTAGTGTGGGTCATAGTGCCTTAAGTATTCAGGGATTACACACCACTCTGGAGGTGAAGAAAGCCCTAGGTGGCTCTGCTTGTTTTGCTTTCTCCTTTCCTGGCAGTGGGGAAAGCAAAAAGATGGTTTGATTTGTTTAAAGGTAACCAAAGGTTACCAAAAGGTAACTGTAAAGGTAACCAAACCATGATTAAATTTCAGAGCCATTTGTCAAGCTCTGCTCAGGCAAAAATGCAAACAAGACTGACTGCAAATTAATTCTGTTTAAGCTTTATTACAGAGAAAAAACATTCTCAGTAACAGCAAAGTTAAGAGCAAAATAGTACTTCTGGTCTTTCAGAAAGCTGCAAATATTTTACCTCTTCTCCACAGGAAAATTGTTAAATATGGTCATTTTGAAAGAAAAGAAAATTCTAAAAAGAGATGTACAAATTTTTGTGACTTTGCAAGTGAGGAAAACCTTTTAATTTTTTTTCATATGGGTATTTTCCTAAAAGTGAAAGCCAACTTTCAGTAGGACTGATGTCACCTACATCTCTCATGACTCATACTTCTGCAAATGCAGAGGTTAGCAAAATTTTCCTGTTGATATGTAGCTGCTTCCAGACTGAAGTCCTGGCTCTAAAGTGCCTTCTTGGTAATGAACCACAACTGTTCTTATGAAACACACCTAAACTTGGAAGAGCTTGGACACCTGGCGCAGGAGATTATAAAGCTGCATCTAAAGTGTGCAGTGCACCGGAGAGTGAAAGTGACTATTAGACCCTAAAGGTGGAGCCTAGGAAAAATCGCTTCTTCATTAGCAGAAGAACAAGTTTTGCTTACAGAAATTGCACAGAGATGGAAATTCACTGGCATGTAGGACTACCTTAGCCTTAATACCTCCACCACACATTTCCTGTCTTTCTTTTCAGTTTCAGAGCATATACTATTCCTCCGGTTTGGAGAAATTTTGCTCTCTGTGCAGATACTCAAGAAAGAGCCAAAGTTAATCCCAGAGGCCATATGTAGCAGGCTTCCTGTAAAAAGAGACAGGAGCAAAGATGAATTGGACTGAAAAATTAAGTTTGTGCCTCCTCTTCCTTTTTGTACAAAATGGAAAAAATAATAGCTGATTGTTGACAGTAATTTCACCTTTGAATTGTACTTGGGTATTATGTAACTGTAGGAGTGGGATTGTTAGTTAAAATTAATTACCTTGCTGATTGGAGAGGAGGAATTTCTCCAGAGCCCTGAAGCAATGGGTCCCCTCTGCACACAGTGATGGAGCCAAACCTCAGTTTTTCCACTGAAGTTGGATGTGTTTGGTCTATGGGAAGCACCTGTGTCTTGCAGGCTGCTAGACACACTGGAGATTCTGGGCTAGGGAGTAGTGGGAGTTAGGGAGGAGGTCTGCTTCTCCTGGGAAGTGTTTCACTGAACGAGAATGTGCTGCTCAGCCTGCAGATGTTTCCCTGGGTTAGGGCTTCATTAGGATGGAGGTCCTGGCCGAGATTTCATGTCCTGGCTCTCTTCAGGTGCAAATTTCCTGGGACACACCACAGATACAATGGTGTCAACTCAGTCTCTTTTCAGATTGTGATTTTTCACACAGTTAATGTTCAGGAGACTGCATTCCTTGTCTCTAATCAGTTATAAAGCCTGTGACCCAAGATAACTGAGAAGGGAATTTAGTTTCAAACTCTTCTGCTACATACCTACATTTTGCTACATGTTGTTGTAAACGTTTTTAGTGGCTTGGGGTGTTGGGAAGGTATTTTTGAAATACGTAGCAAGCATATCACATGTTCTCAAATAAAACCTTCAAGCTTGTTCTATAGACTTGAAAATTACTCTGGAAAGCAGCTGTGACCTGCTGAATGGAATTTACAGGTCTTGGCTCTGCCTTGAAAATGGACTCATTGAGAAAGAAGACACGAGAGTGTCTGTGTGTGCAGGCACTCCAAGACCCCCCTGGTTTCTCTTCACCCCCAGGTTCTGAGATCAGTGCTTGTGCCAACACAGGACTGCTTTCCCATATTTCTGGCTTTTTATGTAACATAGCATCCTGATCTATACATGCAGACCAGCAACACACCACGAAGTTAAAGGAGCACGTTGCTCTGCACGTGGATTAAACCTCTGGGTTGAAAGAGAGTTTCTCATATCAAGCCATTTCAAATGCACCGAGAACAACTTCAGAGGAATCCTCTGTTTGGGCTGTCTCAAAATGCTGCACAATTAGGCTTGATCCTGACCCTCACTTTCAAGTACCTTTGATAAAATACCATGCAGAGCCAACTGTCGAATTGTGATGGTAATTAATAATCCAATGTTATATTTCTAGACGTTTGAAGCAGCTATGGGGAAGAAAAAGTGAATATGTTGCCTAAGTGAAACAAAGATTAGTGTACTGTCAGGCTTTCCAACCATTTATCCCAAAATGCATTTAATCCTGAAGAAAATAATCTCTATTATAAATCAATACGTACCTCATTAGAACAAAATGAGCAATTGCAATAATGACTTGCATTTAATTGAAATAAGTGGGTGAAGGAAATTAACAGGATGCTGAAGAAATATTGGATTACCCAGTGTCATTAATCCCTTTTTTAAAAAAAGGAGCTTTGGAAAACTACTTTGCAGGGGGGAAAAAAATATAGTGTTAGGTTTACTCACTGCTCATACCAATATAAAATGTCAGGTTGATTGGCCATTACTGTTAAATAAGACAGGCCCGGAATTCCTGGCAAAAGTGATATATAGAGGGGTTAGATGGAAAGATTTATTTCTGGCTGTGGGACCATGACAGAGACACAAAAAGGCAGCTGCCAAGCAAACTGTGAGATTAACTCTGCACTGTCGGCTCCTCCCAGCATTATCAGCGGGATCTCTCACATCTCATCTAGTTCAGCACAGCCTAGGTCTTAGTTTTGTTTCTGTGGGAAATGGTAGTTCAAGTGTTACTGATCCCATAATTCAGATGTCTGTCTGAGGCACAGGACACTGGTGTCTTACTTCTGGAAAATATGAAATCCAGTTTTAAGCTGGACACTAGTGCTGAATTCTTGCTGCAAGTGCATTTTAAAATATTGTAGCACCTATGGCCTGCAAAGTTACTAGTAAAAGAGTTGGTGGGACATTGTCCAGGAAGGAATTGCATTTTAAAAGGTTTTCTTTAAGTGACATTTTCCCACAGTAAATAATCCACCATAAAACAGAGACTTATGTCGCTGACAAAACAGTTATTAAACATATTAAATACCTTAAAGAGCATCTATGAATTTAAGTAATAATTTTTAAAAGCTTTCTCTCTAAATCAGCTCACAAAAATTGTTCATTTTCACTTCTTCTCAGTGGTACAGGTTATACAAGCTTTGTGAGCAGCAGTGTTTTGAGTTTTCTGTCGGATAACCTTAACTGCAATGTACCTCATAAAGACATGATCCATCAGCAGATGTGCTTCTCTATTAATGGCCTGTTTTACATCCCAAGCTCACTCATTGGCCTTGCAGTTGTGCAGTTGTTTACATTTATGTGAACATGTGCAAAGTGTTGATTAATAGGAACAGCTCATTCTGGCCCTCTCCATGGTGATGCAGCTACCGCATTCTCAAAGGCTTAGCAAGGTCAAAGTGGTGGGTAATTAGAACATTGAAATTAAAATGTATATGTTTACAGTTGGACTCGATGATCTTAGAACCCTTTAGCAACCTAAATGGCTCTATGGTTCTGTGATTCTATATTCCATAAACTGGAAAAAGGTTTGGTGCTGCATTCCCAGCATTTTACCTTGCTTCCCACCCTTGCCATATCCCACATCACAGGGGGGAAGCACAGCACGAGCTGTTTGTGGCCATCCTGCTATGGGTGCAGTGAAAGATGAAGTCACGAATCCACTAATAATCCATAACCACAGAGCTGCTGCCTGTCACTCACCACTCTGCCCATCAGGGCAGACATTTGCTCTTAGTTCCAGGGAATGGTGACACAGCTAGCAGTAGTTGTACTGGATGTGTGTCTAAAACAGGGAGATGGAATAAGAGCCACCTTAGGAAAACAGAGAAGAGCCTTTGTGGATGGAGAAGATCCCACGTGTGCAGTCTGGTTTCAGGCAAGCTGACTTGGTAAAAGAGGCTGAGAAGCAGTGAAAGCAAGGGTTGTCCACACAGACCCATGCACCCACCTCTCCAACACTGCCATGCTTGCTCCTTAACAGATGTGCTTTGCAGATCCCTTTGAAGTAGACAAGGGCTCCTTAATCCCAAAGAAAGACAATAAATGGAGACTCCAGAAGGGGTTTACAGATGCATGTGGAGTACACTTGACTTGGGGAAGAAATGCAAAGAAAGGTAGAACAAAGTGTGGCAGGTGAAAGTACCATTCTTCCAGATCTACTACTTGAAAAGTACAGCGAGTTTCTTGAATTTATTTCATTTTTTACCTCAAATCCACATCTTATCTGAATAGCATATCTTGCTATTATATTGCAAGATAAAAATTTTGGTTTCAATATTAAGGGGTTGTTTTATTATTTTAAATAATTTTTGTGTTGTGCTCATGAAATACCAAGATAAACAGAGTTGCAGGTTGGTAGGTAGTTGAATCTTTTGCTATAAAGCATACCAATGTTTAATTACATTAATTTTTTAAATTAAGTTAATTTTAAACAGGAATATTTCAAAACCTTTTTCTTCCAAATTTGTATTTCTTTTTAATTGTTAAAATAACACTGGAATTTGTGAGGTTTTAGGAGTATTTGTACTTAAAAAAATAAGATTTTTCATGCTTTCACAAGAAAAATTAAAACTGAAATAATTACTGTTTTAAACACACAATGTCAATGACAATTGAATTTTTCCATAAGCACTCTTCTTGATTGAGAAGAGTGTGATGTTATTCTGAGATTAGATTTTTTTTTTTAAAGAAGTGTCAGGTGTGGTTATTACAATACCAGATCAAAGACTCAGAAGCCTAAAAAATTGCAGTATGGTCCTAGGAGATGCAACATTACAATATTCAATTACTGAGGCAATCATTAGAAAAAGTCTATGACTGCTGAAGATTTTTATCTATTATACTACATTTAGGACTAAATTTTTCATTCTCTGAGGTATTAAAAGGCAGGGTATCAGCAGCACACAGTGCAAAAATATACATATTTATGCTGGAGTGGATGAAGTCTACATCAGGAACTCTCTTTCTTCATACAAATTAACATTTAAAAAACTTAGGTGATTTTTGACCCCTATGTATCAAACAGAGTATCTCCACACACTCTAACATGTGTAGACAAACTTTGCACAATTACAATTTAGTAAGTGTGTATTCTTGTTAAAAAAACTGCTTACTCAAAGCAGACTTCCTACTTGGACTGCTGCTTACTTGGAGAGCTCCAAAAGAAATATGCCCTAACACAGCCTCATGGTGTAGGTTTTATAGCAGTATCAAATGGATGAAAAAAAATATCCACTGTTTTGATTTGACTACAGTTTTTGATGTTTTCAAATAAAAAAAGCCCCCAAAGCCTCCCTGTGTTTGCTAATCATGCTCAGAGTGTGCTTTGCCCAGTTTACCAGCTTTCACATTTCCTGGGCTAAAAGGAAAGGACAGACTTGGTCAGGCATTGATTACACAAAGTAATTTGCAAGTAATGGTGTAGTTGAAAGGCAGTCAGAATGCAAAACAAACTTCACAAAAATGGTGCTAATGCCTCTATTTAAAATTTGGAAAAAAAGTTGAATACTAAATTTTTTAATCTGTGACTAACTCAAGCAGAACCTGAAAAAGGCTTATTGGCTTCTGTTGTGTCATGCAATTTGTATCACTAATAATGTGAGTTTAAGAAGATGTTTAAGTAATGCTTCTTCCTTATTTATCAGTCTAAAAAATTCCACTTCCAAAATATCAATAATGACAGCCCAGGTCTTATTTTACTGGAAGACTGATGGAAAAACATGTTAGGTATATTTATTCCAAGCACTAGTGTTTAAATAAGAAAGGACAGAAGGATGCAATTTTTTTTTTTTTGGTTGACTCTCTGGCGAATAGGGAATGATTTCTAATGTATCCAGAAAACAATTTAGCAGGTCAGCTAAAAGCGTCTTTCTCTCTTTAGGTTTTTAGAATCTGACCCCCAGTATTTCTTCCATTCTCCATTCAGCAGCAGCTAAACCAAAGATCCTCTAAAATGCTACTCTCCACAGTGGGGTCAATACTCAAGACACGGACAGCTACAGTGGTAAAGACTGTGATTGTGTACTGACACAATTTGGGTAGCAAACCCCATTCAATGAGACAGGATTGCAGTGACACAGGGCACTTCTGAGACCCAGAGAGCTCCGTGATCCCTCCCTGATCACACATGGAGCTTCACAGTGTGCTGCCATGTCTGAAACTGGTATATCTGTGGGGCTAGGATCAAGCTTATTTTATGCCTCAGACAAAACACAAAGCCAATGCTAATGAAGCAGCCTCTTCCCAGAAGAGTTCTTCCATCTTTCTGTAAGTCACTTTTTAGCCAAGACCCTGTAGCAACTACTCATTTAGAAGACATCAGATGCACTTTGCATACAGCAGGCATATAGCTTCAAAGAGAAGATTAGAAGGTATTTAGGGCTATACAGTGCAGAAGTGTCACAAGCAGAAGAAAATTCAGAGGGAACCAAAAGTTTGCATAGTTTAAGCCCTGTTTGCAGACAAAGGTCTAACTAACAACTTTGCCATCACTGAATATGTGCTTAATTCAGTGCATGCTGCTGTTTGGGTTTTAATGGTGTTACACAGTCACAAGATCTAGGCTAAATTTTCAGCAAACTAAGTCAAGCATCTGACAAGTTTAAATTTCTGTGTATTAATGAGCAAAATTACCAGGAACATTGGCAGAGTCTTCAGTGAGTTTCTGAGTCATGGTTATGCAGTACTTTGACACCTCCCTGCAGAACTGGCCTGCCTAACAAGGCTAAACTGAAGAAAAGTGGGAAAAGTTTCCTGCACCCTCCTACACACAAGAAGGCCCACAGTGCTGCAAGTGGAAAGGGTGTAAGTGGAAATGGATGGCAGGGTACCAATTTGGGCAGCAATATTCAGCCACTGTAAAGCTGCTCCAGATCTCTGTGTTCTGTTCTCTGCATTAGAAAAGGTGCAAAGAGGGCATGTGCTTGCTTTTCCACACCCATACATATGCTCCTTCTCCTCCAGAAGTATCAGGTAGCCCATGTACTTCTGCAATGTTTAATTCTGAGGACAAATGATCAGTTAAGAGATAACTTGTCAGTGATTGACCACCTTCCATGTGAGACTGGAAAACAGGAGACCTCATGCTTTTGGAAGATTTAGGTATTGACTACCATTGCTAGACCAGCAAAGAGTACAAATCTCAATCTTCAGCAAAGTTAGCTAGTCCAATACAACCTATGGAATTTTTTCCACAACAACTGTGTATCTGCTTTTAACACACTTCCAGGCTCTGAAAAATACTGGATGGATAGTAACCATATGAAAATAAAAATAAATGTCATGAGCAGCCAAAAAGGGAGGAAAAAGTGTGCAAGATGTGAATTCACTGGGTGTTCTGGCACAGTCAATGTATAACAAAACCAGCCTTGGCTGTCTCCTCAATATCCCACTGCAAATTCAAAGCTTTTTTTGCTGTATTTATTCAAGAATACTCCTCTCACTCTACCACATGCCAGGCATTTGTACACAGTAAACTTTTTTCCTAGGTAATTCTCATTCATCAGCAACAAACCTCTGTGTGAATACTTTTTCCCTCTGGAAAGCAGGGCTGAAATTGTAGCTGTTCACTTTTTTTTTTCCAAGACATACACTCTAAAATATGCTGGAAATTCAATGCTGTGTCAGATGACTTTTAAGGTTTTTCCAGCTCTTTCCATCTCCATGCAAAAATACATTAAATAATTTCTTTCAAGATAAGATCAAATGTGGTTAGAAGCTAAAATTCTGAGTTTAAATTAATCCTTCTCTTTTCGTCTTCAAGCATTCTGCCAAATTCTTCTGACTGTCATACATTTAAAGGTCCATTTGTCATCAGCACAAAGTGACATAGCCATGAATTTGTACTGCTTTCGTCTTCCCTCCTAAAGGAGACAAGAGAATATGCTGGTAACAACAAGAATATGTGTGTAACATAACACAAAGGGGGGGAAAGCTTGTTATCTGTAGAAGACAATTAAGAAAAATTGTCTTTTCAACAGATTGAAAGCCCTTATGTCACCTGAAGGTACCAAGGCTTTGAAGCATATTTTTTTCCTAACTTTTTTAATATTAGTCTGTTTTCCTTTTCCATAAGCCTAAAAAAGTTTTTTATTGTTTCTTAATGATTTTTCCATAATATTTTTTTTTCTCATACCTTGCTAAGCAGGAGCTATCTAAGGTTTTGTGGAAAAATTCCTAGAAATCTCAGATATATTTATCAATGAGATATTACAGCTAATTGAAGAAAGTGGCATTTGCAATATTCAACAATCTTCTTTTTCCCCATATATTCTTTTTACACTGGAAGTAACTAGAGAGCAGCATCAAAAGATATTAAGTAAACAGTTAAAAAGTATGATTAAAACCCTTTAATCTGCATTGCTTAGCTCTAGCCCTCATGCTTTCAACAGATAGCCACTTAAATGAAGGAAAAACACAAACCCAGACCCTTCCTCAATCCTTTCTCATAGCTCCATTAGAAAAAGGATGGAAGGTACAGTTTGCCATGTGGTTTTAAAGGTCAATCCCAGTACCAGGCACCCTGGGGAAAAAAGACCAGATGAGACATATCCCAAAGGAACTGTTGAGTTTGTATCCAGCAGATAGCTGAAGCTAAATGTAATGAGAGATAGATACTTAAAATGAAAACTTTCAGTTTCAATAGAAAATCTATATGTTACCAAGCTTGCTGGTAAAGAGTTGTGTGTATCCATGACAGCAGAAGTGGCAAAGGTTTCTACATAATGTAGAAATGTTTTGTTGGGTTTTAATAGGCTGTTGAGACCTTTCAGCTGAAAAATGAAAATGGAAAATTGTATTGGGATAAAACCAGAGGGTTTTAGACCTTGGGTGCATAAAATTTGAGGCCCAAAGTAATAATTTTGCATGACACATTTCTTACTTTCAGGGCAGCTATTTGAGCCTCTTGAGCCTGATTGATGAACTAAATTAAATTCAGGAGTAACTGAGAGAAAAATAACTGACTCTCATTTCTGCTACTACAGATAATTCAGTGACTGCTGTGAAAATAATGCCACCTGATAGGTGCAAGAGCTGTGCTAGGTATAGTGCTGTTAAATCACATGTGACATTCAGAAAAGCAAATGTTCTTGAAGCAGCCTCTCTGCCCACTATTATTATCCGTATGCCAAGCCAGAGGGTCATTTACAAGAGAATCAGAAATACACTTGAGTGCAGAATAACATGGTATTAAAAGCTAATAGACAAAACCCTTATGTGGCAGAACTGGTCAAAACCAGCATTGATGCTGCAATTAGTTATTAAAATGAAATTGTCATACTAAAAGAAACAGTGTAAATCACTTATTTTTCATGCTGTCTTATATCTACTTTTAACTTAAGAAGCTACTTCAAAGACCCACTCCAAAGGAAAATATCCCAACTCCATTTCTCTGCATGGAAAATGTGAAAATACTGAGAGGAGAAACCTCAAAAATTTATCCCTGTCTTCAGATAGGTTCTGTCTATAATACTCCCTGGCTACAAAAATAAGCCCCTAGGGGACTGCAGTGGGAAAATCCCACAATTCATATCCCCTATTCCTTCTATCCATTTCTGTCCTCTGATGGGAGAAGGGCTGAGCCTTCATCTAGGTCAGGAAGAAAAAGTGGTTTTGTCAAACTAAGGAGACTCAACATTCACTTCATATTCTGCCACAGCTCAACAGCAAAGCAGCTCCAACACAAACTGAGGCTAGCCTCTATTCTCAAAGTGCATGCTAGAATGGGTTTGAGCTTTTAATTTTTAAAAACTTTTAATTTTTTTTTCAATGGGACAGAACTTCATCAACATAAGAATATGTTCTTTACCACTTGCATTTGTTTTACCACCAGAAGTACATCAAATATGCCTGCATACTTCCTGTATCCAAAGTCAAAGTTATTTCTTACAGAAATAACTGTATTATAACAGTATTATTATTAACAGTATTAATACATTATGTATTATTTCTGTAAGAAATAACTATATTTCTTACAGAATTTTACTATATTACTCTAAGTGATGTATACCTTATATGGAAAAAGATAAAAGAGAAAAGACAGAAAGGAGAAAAGGGAGTAAAGAGATCAAAGCTGGGTGAATCTCCCTTGGAACACCATTTAAGTAATATGTAATAAAATTGTTCTTCTAGTCTCCTTTACAATAAAAGCATTTAAATCTTGACATTTTCTCTTGGGACAGGAAATCTACTTTCTGACCAGTTCTAGATGGGAGATCTTGAAGGAGTACTGTAAGCTGTGGTGTGAAACAAATCACAGTAAAGACTCCTTGTCAAAAGCAGGTAAGGACAGCACCCTTCAGAATACTCAAAAGTTGTGGAAAGGTGGGCACAATGAACACCCTGACTAGGAGAGCAGAAAGATTTTGCAGAAGCAAAATGGGAACAGGAGACCAGGGGACATCTTGAAGGCAGAGCGCTTCAGGGCTGTCCCTTATCCCAAAAGAGAAAAGTGCACCTACAAACTCTTTCGAGCCCATGGCTGCTTCCATCATCAAGTGCAGAGGTCTCCTGAGGGAGCACTATACACACATCCAGCTCCCTGCCCCACTCACCCTGGCCCAGGAGCAAAGCACAGGTCTGAGATCTGGAAAGACATGACCATATGCTATTTCTCTCACAACATTGCCATTTGCATCTGCATGAGCACAGCGTTTTGTTTTCTTTCTCTTCTTGATGATTCCTGGGAAGCTCAAAAGTCATTTTGCAAAAGAATTGGAGTCCTTTGAGATATGTTGCTGTCAAGTCCTCTGTATGGCAAGACAGAAAGCCCATGAAATGAGGTAAAACTGAAGTAGTAATCATAAAGAAAAGGGAGTGAAAACAAAGGAACCATAATTTATGAAGTTAATTTATCCCAAAATACTTTCCATATGCTTATACTCCAGTGGAGATTTACAGCATTGTGTGCAGTCCATTATTTAAGTGCTGACCCTGAAAACAAGTAACATAATTTCCTTGAAATTACTCCTGCCTTTTATTGGCCTATTTCTGTTCTTCCCCAGCCACTTTTAAGCCACTGAATTCCTCCCCCGCCTTGGCTTCCCACTCCAGCTGCCTGGTGACAGGGGCAGCAGGGAAGGATAGTGCAGCTGCGTTAGCTGCAGGGCCACGTGTCCCTGGAGAAGGCGATGGCAGCGACGCTGGGGCTGCAGCCCTGCCCCAGGGTGCTGCATGCTGGTACACACAGGGCTGAAACAGGAGTGAGCCTTAGCTGGAGCAACGAACTGAGAAGCAAACTTTTCTGTATACCCTCTCTCAAAGCATTGATTGCTGTCTCAGCTGGGTGCTCAGAGCAGCCTCTCCTCTAACCTTATCTCATAAAAACTGCACCAGGCTTGCTTGGCATGTGGGGTTTTGACATGAAAATTTCCTTACTTCTGGGGGAAGAGAAATTCGTACATCAGCATGAAAACCCCCTCAGAGATCTGCTGTGCAGCAAGGAGTTGACACTGTTAATCCCACTGGAACACATGGAGTATATTAAATTTTTAGGGGTGATATTGGTGTGAAAACTAGTACTGATGGGTGAAAATAGAGCATGCTACACCAGTGATGAAAAAGTGGCTGGGGACATCAGGTTAACCTACTCTTCACACATAAAATTGGCTCCTGCCAAGATCTGAGCCTAGCTCTTGGCAAGGAAAGGAAGTCTTGGGACATGTTCAGAGATTTTAAAGATGAAGAGAAGACATAGGAGGAAAGGTGATGAAATGTGACCAAAAAGGTGAATGGTTGGCAGTAGCTGAGCAGGACCCTCATGACAAGTACTGGTGCAGGTGATCATGATGTATATGCCTGCTTCCCACAGGTAAGTTGCAATGCAGGAGCCACAGATGGATCCACCAAGAGAGGACAAGTGCAGTGAGTGCAGAAGTGGCATTTTTTACACGTACAGCAGCCAGGCTGCATTTTCAATCCCAGCACAGAAAGAAAGCCATCTTGGCTGAGCTCTGCTAGTCCAATGCCTTTGTCCCATGCCCTCTCTCACCTTGGATCAGTTTCATAGAGTTTGTCCTTCATGAATTTAAGCAGGTTTAATCAGCCTCAGACAACAGTAGCAGCTTTCAGAATCCTGGCACCTTGCAAAAGTCAGCTCTCTGAAATAATGGCAAATAGCAGATGCACTGAATCTTCCCCCGATTACAATCGTAGTAACTGAGACAGAGTCTGTCTCCCAGGAGCCAGAAAGAAGACAGAGCATGTATAAGACCTCCCTGGACCTCACAGCACTTTCTAGAAAGGCTGCAGAACAAGAAACACCTGAAGCAGATGCCAAGTTCAAGAACAGTGCTTCATCATCCTGCTGTTTGCCACAACTCTATGGGCAAACAACGGGAGTATAGGAAATGTGGGATAAGCCCCTTGAGGGCTTGACTTCTAAAACAGAAGCTACAAAGACCATAGCTTTCCACAAGCCTGGATATTGCTGTTGTGAATGTAAGAAATGCTTACTGCTTCAGTTTTGCGAAACATGTGGTCACAGTGACACCCAGTGGAAATGACTTCCACAGCCGGGTTGTATATGCTGTGCGACAGACTTTCCTCTCTCCCATGTGCTGCTCTGCCTCACCTCATTCCCAGAGGCTGTCACAGCAGCCAGCAGCAACAGGAGGCCCCTCATCCCTCAACAGAAACGTTCCTCTGTAAGTTCACAAGTTGAAAATGCTGCACTGAGCTTCTGTGTTAAAAGAGCTGCATGTGAACAAATCTTTTTACTGCAGTGATGAGTCTTCCAGATTACAAGATACACTTTCTTCTTACAGTGACCCTGAGAAATAATGAAGTGCTGTCATTCCTGTTCTGGAAATGGATACTGAATCACAGGTAGCCTGTGCAAGTTGTTTGCCAAGGAGCCAACACTTCTGTAGTGTTTTGCCTTTAAGCCATATTTTCTCCTTGTTTTGCAGTGCTGTTGGGTCAGATTTGTGTTGTTTGCACGTTGACCTGCTGCAAAACCCAGGGCAATGCAACTCCCCTCTCACTGTTCAGCCAGTGGTTGCTGATGGAGTGGTGCTGGGACACCAGGTTAGCCACCTGCTTGGGAAACACATAGTTCATCCCTTCTCTTGCAAATTAATCCCTCTGCTGCTCACATGCCTGCCTGTCTCCTCCATGTCATACAGATATGCTCAGAAAACATTCAGTCAGAGTGTGGTATTTTCTTTTAGTGACCTCTGCGGATAGCCTGATGCATTAAGCATTTTAGTCCCATGCCTTACTCTCATCAGATTTTTTCCCTCACTCTCATCCTCCCGGAGTAACTCATTACCATTCCTGATTTTCATTCCAAGCCTCATATCTCCCTGGTTTGCAGTAGGAATCCAGAAGTGAATCCTTGAGGTGAGAGGGAAACTCATCTCTGTGTGGGGACACCTCTCTGAAACCCGCCACCAGCACAAGACCTACCTGCACGTGGTCCCAGGGCTGTGACACCTGTGTGCCTGTCCAGCCCAGCCCCACACCACCTGCTCCTGCTCTGCCTACGAAAGCACTGGAGAAGATGGATGGCTCTGAGACAAAGAGCCCCAGGCTAGTTCCCATAAGACCAAAGTAGAGCAGACAGGTCCTGGCACTGCTGCATATTGTCTTGGGGATCGACTGACATGGAAACATGGTGGGGAAGAGAGATGGTGGCCCTCAGAACAGAGAACATCCATAGTCATGTCACTGCTGGTGAGGGGATTTCCTCCTCAGTCCTGGGTGTGTTGGGTGTGTGTGAGCAGTGTGGTGGCTTCTCCTAACTATGTCAGAAAAAGCTTTCTGAGATGGAGTTCTCAGGCTTCCTTTTTTATTTGGATTCTTCACTCTTTCTGATTTCAACCTTCTCTCTCAAGATTTTGAGGACTGAGCTGGAAGGGACAGCTCGGGGCTGCTCCAGGCAGGAAGGGAGTGCTTTCTTTGAAACTGTAACAATACTCCTGCCCCAGGCATAGCATGTGGGTACCTACATCAGGCTCAAGCACTTCAGACCAGCAAATGAAAATGCAGCAGAAGTAGCCAGGGACAAGATACTGCACTGTCTATGCTCTGTGTGCACATGACTGCATGCAGAAATAGCAGCAATGCTGTATCCTTCAGGGAGTGTTTTTAAGTGCTGCATTACGTGTGTCTGTTCAGTATAGCAGCCCCAAACTATATAGCCTATAAGCTTTCTCATGTTGCAAGGATTTACATCCTTCCCATTTTTGGCGCCCTGACCAGTGCATTATGTATTCTCTGCATCAGCCTCCTGCAATGTGTGTATTAGCGAAGAAAGAGAGAGTTAAGAAAGAGAGAGAAAAGGCCAGAACTTCCAGCCCATCACTGGGGAGACAGAAGCTGATGTGGAGCAAAGGAAACCAGTGCTTCCAGGAGAGGTTCATCCTTCATTCATCCTTCAAGAACAAACTGTGAGAGCTGGAAGGGGCAGCCACCGCCACTGTACATGTGACTGAAGCTGGAGGGAGTATCAATCCACCTGTGGCCTCAGGTCCCCAGCCTGTCTTCGATTCTCCTGCTCCTTCCATGTGTCTTTGGGCACTCCAAAAGGACTTTTTGAGCAAGATGCTGCTCATTTCTTTGTGGGGTTAAAAATCATCCAATGAGTTTTTCACTCCCATGAACTTGTTTTTCATGCTCACCTCCCTCTATGACTGCAATACTGGAGTTTCAGCAGACATGGAGCCCGTGCAATCCCACCACGTGGGCTGTGGTGGGAACATCCCATCACAACAGGGGTGACATTCAACATCCAGCACTGAATTCTCTGGAGCCCAATGTGTGTAGAGCACCACAAGGAGTTTGGTTGCCGGTCTGCAGCAGGGAATGAAGCCTTCCAGCAGCCTGTGTTGCCCAGCAGAGGATTTGATCTGTCTGGGACAGGAGCTCACAGCATCCACCTGTGCTGCTAAGGCACTGTGGCTGGCAATGCAGTCAAGTACTGTCCTCAATGAGCCTGATGCTAGCATGTCAATAGCACTCTAAACTGCAAATATTTGACTGTAATGGTTTCTTTCAGGTTCCGTAGTGTTTGCAATTCATTATTTTAACTTGTGGATTATCACTGAGGTATAGCCTTTTCACTAGTACAACTGATGTCTGAGAGAGAAACACAATCTGAGACATTTTTATAGCAGTGAACACATAAAAAAATTTGAACAAGGTTTGAACAGAAATCAGGCCCACTGTTAATGAGTCCCACTATCAGGCTGGTCATATATGGTATTCAAGCAGTCATACATTTACTTGTAAAGCCACTACATCACTGAGCCTAAAAGAAACTACTCTAAAATACTCATGTGAGTGACTACTTCTCCAAGCAATGCTAAATACAACTTTTCAAAGTATTAATCCTGCAAGAGATTTCACAATGAATGATGCTGATTAGCAATAATTAATATCTATAGCCAATTTACAGAAAATGATTATGTAATCCTGATAATAACAGTCATTAGGTCAGTGATTAACATTACTTTGTGAAAAGTCCACATATTCAACATTCTTTTTGCAGTAATTCCCTGGAGAAAAACACACGGCTGTTTCTCCATCTGATTAAAGGCTGTAACCTGCCCTCTATCAGAGGACATTCACTTCAGACGTTCCTCAAAATTTGTCTCAAACCAGGACAACTGCAAAACCTGTAAAATCACCTTTCTCATACAAATGACTTGAGACAAACAGATTTTGGATAGTTACACAGAGAGTCTGAGTAGTTCCAGCCAGACAGTCTTCCTAGACTAGCAGAAGTTGATGTGATGGACTGTCTGAGCTCCTCTGACACTGACACCTGCTGCCTCCAGAGAGATGCCTTCAGTGGTCCGCCCATGTCACCTCCCCAACCTCTTCCAGGATATTCTGTCAGAAAGACCGTCCCTTACTGTGTCCTGTCCGTGTGGGGAGCATGGAGGACAAAAAAGAGTGCACATTTCCTTTGGTCTGGAGCACTGCATGTCAGCTGACCACACCATACTTTCAGTAACTACCTTTTTTTTGTACAGTGCTTTATAATTACTGGTTTTTTCCATTTCTGAATGACTGCCAACATAACTGATGGAAAGTTATACAGAAAGATTAAAGGGTTTAAATGTAAACAGTTGCAGAACACATCTAATAAGACAACCCTTCTAAAGGTATTAAAACCTTGACCTCCCAGCAACTTCTCAAAAACTCTTGGGAGGACACCAGAGCCATGGCACAAACATGCTCAGTCAAAGCCTCTGGTGCTCTGTCCTCTACTGAGCCATGGTGCACTCTGCTCTTTCTCTGTCTTTGCCCTTTTCAAAGTGCTTTAAAAAATCAATTTTCAAGCTACTATGCCACACATAACAAACACACAGTTTGTCTTGCAAACACAGCTTGAGGGATGACAGCAGAAATCCCATAAATGAAAGCTGTAGTATAGGAACAGATATGTACATACACATGTTTATATAAATACTTTATTGTTTATATAGATTATTTATACAAAAGTACACATACATGTATATTTTCTTGCTTTGGTTCATTTAAATAACAACTGATACCTGTAAATGAATCCGTGATTAATTTACAGGAATTTCCCATAGTAGCTCTGTTTGTCTGTTTTGATACTGATTTGTTCTACAGGCACATCAAGCAATCTTTGGCTGTTTCCCACATATTTAAGAGCTGACATGAATAGATAACATACCTCTTTGTGATTTGTGCTGTGAGAAGTGCTGGGCTGCTCTTGGGAAAGGCTGGAGGGGCGAGACAGGTGCCTGCCCAAGGGTTTTATGATGCTTTGATTGTTTGGTATGGACAGTAACCACATTATCAATGAAACCTGAGTGCAACCAGCAAGGATAGCCCTTTCCTTGTGTCATTTCCAAATAAAATTGATTCCTATCTGAGGAGCTGATTGAACTGCTTTCCAGCTGAACAATAAGGAAGACGTAATATTGCAATCTCAATGTTTAGGCATAGACTTGCCTCAGGAGAGCGGGCAGCAGGATGGTCTCTTTGAAGTCTCCAAGTTGTTGCTTGCAAAGAGGCTGAGCAGCAACATACAGTCCAGACAGGAAGGGGCTGGCAGCACTGGGAAGTACAGTGACATGGATGGATGGATGGATGGATGGATGGATGGACCGATGGATGGATGGATGGATGGATGGATGCATGCATCCTGCTCTGCTGCAAGCCTCTTTCCTCCCTGCTGTCCAGTGTTTGTGTCCATTTGCTGTTTCCCTCACACCTCACTGTCGGTGCCTACCATCTCTGCCTCTGAAAGGATCCATGATGAGGCACCAGCAAGAAAACTGCCATGAGAGCTGTGCAGAATCTGAATACTCCTTATTGCTCAGTTGGTTGCACCCTTGCCATAAAAGCCTGTTGTCATGCCACTGAAACAGGCTGTGGGACGAGGAGGGGCAGAAGCAGAGTGAGCAGAGGGCACAGCACAGTATGTACCCAGAGAGAAGGTGAGTGAACAGCCCTTAAACGTTGAGTAAGTGCAGTGATGCTTACTGTATAAAGGAAAGCAAAGAGGAGCAAACTTGCTAGAGCTGTGAGATTTCTTTGAAAAGCTGAATGTCCAGCTGCCTTAGCAGTCCTTGACTGTCATCACCTGGGGGTACCAGGAAAAGAACTGAAGGTCAAAGGCTGCCCTTTGTCCCTTCACCCTGCTTCACATCAGGAAGCAGGCCCATGATTTCCAGAAATTCAGACCAGTGCAGCTTGAGATTGTTTCTTGTCCCAGTTTGAGACTGTGTAGAAAAGATTTTTCAACTGGATGTAGAACTGAGGAAAGGCACTTTATACCCCTTCTCTGTCAGGAAAGGGGAAGCAAAGGCTCAAGTATTGCTTTATGAGCATCAGTCTGGAAGCTGATGCTAGACCTCTGCAAACTGTCCCACGTGCCTTATTCAGGGCAAGAGGGAGAGCTTCTGTGGACTCCAAAAGACATCCGGAACCTTTGTAATTTGAGTCTGAACATCTGGAGACATGGGGTTAGACAATTTACATGTCTAAAGGCAGAGACCAAAGGAAAAGGAGGCGTTGACAGTCCTCACAGGCACATAGGGTCATGATCTCTGAGGTGGTTCATTAGTAGACTGACATGCTGTGCCTTGGTTTCCCTAGGCAGGAAATGTTTTTAAAGTCCCAAATCAGACACCCCACACCCTTGGCTATGTGGACTGCCGGTGCTTCTTTCTTTCTTACCACTTTACACTGATGCTGCATTGCTGAAAATTGGAGTCCTTACCCGGCCACATGTATTTAGAATTCAACCCCAGCTGTGATAGGGGTTGGGAAAACAATCACTGGGTTTAGGAGGTGAGAAGGACTGCATGGCACAAGCACATCCCTCTTCCTACATCATCTTCTGTGGACGTAGAGCTCTAAAACCTCCCTGAATTGGCAGTCACCTGTCAGCAGACAGAGGGCTGCATGCAGAGGTTGACAACAAAGTCCTAAGATCAGTGGCTTCAGTGAGGCCAAGGAAATGATTTTTTTCTCTGCAAGACAGATGACAGCATCAAATACCTGCTTTGCTTAAAGATGTTTTCTTTGGTGATAGTCTGGAGGCTAAACATGCAGCCCTTCCTGAAGGAAGCTGTGGCTCATTGCACGGGCTGTTGTGCTCAGGAGACAGCTATATTAATTCTGATGGAGAGGGGGGACACAGAAGCATAGCATTTATGCTTTGGGAGGGCTCACAAAAGGATTTTGGATGTTAGAGATCTATTTCCCTGTTGCCAGGCATAGTCAGCTAAAAAACCTGAAAGATTCCTGAGCTGAATGTTTATGTCTAATGTGATCTTAAAAGCCTTCATTATGTGGGCACTCTTCTGTTCTGCATTTAAATCTATGTCCACCTAATGACAGACAAGGTATGGACATGGGCAGATGGAAAAAGTAATGGCAAAATCTTGGAGTGAAAAGTGTGGCCTTTTTCATTCATTTTAGGAGGCTGCATTCTGAGATGGAGCCAAGGGTTTATAGATACAGTCATTATGAGCTTCTCCCACTGACATTATCAGTCCTTTAAGGAGATAGTTTCTAGAAGCTACCATAGACCCAAAACGTTTTAGATTGAAATTGATTTTAACAGTACTGAATACATCAGTGGCAGGCATTAATGCAAGTTAGAGAAATAATGTGCCTGTGATGGGTTGAGGATTACAAAAATGGGTCCTTTTTTCCTTTCCACAGGATTTTCCAGACTCTTCTGGTTCTGTTAGTCAGCTCCTCTGCACTGAGCTTTGCAGAAGCATACTCAAACACCCTCCAGCCCCATGCTTGTACAAAATAAATTCTGACTGTAATTTCAGGAGTACAAAATACATCTCATGTGTGAGTAGCCATTCATGTACAGTACATCTTGGTGAAATTCTGTAGTGTTCTCAGATTATAATTCTCAGGTGCAGTATTCCTTAACACTTCTCTCTACCTTCTCAGTTGGTACAGCTCAGGAGAATCACCCTCCTATATCCTTGTAGCATGGTACAATTCATACAGACACATAGCTCCTCCTTCCACCTTTCCATCTGCAAAACGTTTGCATCTGGCATGACCATCAGCTGAAGACCCTTCTCAGCTACATGTGTATTAAGCAAGTTAGGTGCTTATGGCATGTACAATACTTGTGATGTGTGTGTCCTTGTGTCAAAATGCACATCAGCTCTTCCAGATGCCACAGTTCCTGGGCTCCTGATGCTGCCTCTTTGCATAATACCAGAACAGAACACGTGATCTCAAAACCCAAACGAAATACAAAAATCTCTGACTGTGATCAGCAAAGCATGTATGCCCAGGCTTGGATTTAAAAGTGAGATTGTGTTTAAGAGTCTTATTGAGTAAAGATGGAGTTTGACTGTGCAATTTACTACAGTCTCTGAAATTCAGTGTCTGCCTAGCAATCAGTGAGGCTAAACCTTAGGAAGCACTTTACATTCAGAGGCAGTTTTGTTAAGTAACAAACAGTGCAGGCTGTGTTTTCCCTGCCTCCTCTTCTTTTTAACTGATAGTATGGTGCAAAATTTTCCTTTTAAAAAAAAAAAAAAGTTACATTGTTAGATTCAAATCCTAAAGAATATCTCCCAGTGAAACAGTGAACATTTGACTACTGACTTCATTTCCAGGCCCTATTTTGGGACACTGCTTAACCAGCTGTGACCAATGCTGTGTGAATAAACTCATGGAAGTGACTTGGATGGCACCCTATGGTGAAGAGAGATGTCCAGAAGACTGTAGGTTCAGCTAATCACTGAGGTTCTGAAGTGGTTTTCAAGGGAAAGAACCTAAAGAAAACAGGAAAACTGACCCAGTAAGGCATGCGAATGTGGAAATCAATCAACAGTAACATTGTATTATTACAGACCTCAAGCAGAGATACTGTATCTTTCTCTTATCTTAGTAAGATCTAGATACAGCTCTTACCTACATTTCATGAGAAAGAACTGTGTGCATTAACACAATCTGGAAAAGACTAATCTGAGCAATTAACTGTATCTAGCCCTGAGGGACAGTGGCTGTTGCCATTTATTCAGGTGATGGGGAGAATGCAAGTTCTGCCCTCCACAGGGATCTGAAGGCATCTGTGCCATCCTGCTGGAGAAGGAATACGGTGATTTTGATCCATTTAAGTTTTATTTAAAGTCAAAGAGTAATGGACAGTTTGGTACCAGTGACTGAATTATGGGACTGGTTTTATTTGCTGTGTGTTTAGGAAGCTGTGGGAGGGGGTGGGTTCTGTCCTGCAGCTATGCACATACACAGACTGCTTATTACTTGACATATTTTGGTGCCTTTTCTGAAGGAAAAGGAGATCAGAATTGGACCTGCTTCAAAAATTTCCCATCTTTCCTCTCTAAGAAAAGTGAAAATAATTTGTTCTTTGTTTTGAAATAGATATTAATGCACATAAAGCATCCATAGATGTGGATACATAAAGCATCAAGGCAACACATCCCATGGTGAAAATAAAAATAAATAAAAACAAATGCTGAAAAACATGTCCTTGGTTACCAACAAAAGCCCCTTCCATGTCGAAAAGTGTGCTTGGTCAAGAGGTTTCAATAGAACACATGTCTTTGGCACCCCCAAAAGTTGTTTCTGTCAAGGCCACAGCAAAGCTGGGTTTTTCATTTGGAAAATGAAAATGCCATTTGGAGTAGCAGAGCCTCAGCTGCTGCAGGAACCACCAGGGACTGTCCTCTGCCTTTGGGCAGGTGGTGCCCAAGGTCCAGTGCTGGCCACACAGGGGTTTTGCTCCTGTAGGTGCTGACATGAGAGACTAATAGCACAGCACCATTTCATTGCCATCCGTTTCTTTTTTTGATGTGGGTTGCTGGATTGCTAGGAGTAACATCAGTCCTATTGACTTCAGGGAGGCAACCTTGGGATAAATATCCTGGAGCACACTATCAGGAGGTGCAAAACAAAGCATTCTTCTTTGGTCTCAGCAAGCAGGGGAAAGTGCTGAGCACAGGTGAAATGCTTGCAAGAAAGTAAAGGTTTTCACCCAAATGGCTTTTAATCAAAGGTTTATTCTCATTGAAACTGTTGACAGGAAAAAAGGAAATTGTTTTTCACGTTAATACAGTTTCAACACTTTATCAAAAATATCAACAAATGTTTTTTTAACTGTGCTTTTATGAAACACATTATACTATGCAGATGAGCTCAGGCAGTTTCAGAGAGACAAATGGCAGCAAATATAATGGTACTTGCTCCCGCACATCACACTAAATGGAGATTTCCATGCCTCATAGGCAGTCACAGCAACTTTTCACTCTCCAACAGCAGGCCAAGGGAGACAGAAGAAAAGAATGAAGAAAGATGAAGAGAAATCTGCACACATCACAAATACTGCTCTCAGTGAATGCTGAAATATCATTCTTACTCAGTGTATCTGTCAGTGCGAGTGGCAGAGCTCAAAAACAAGCACTGTTGACACAATGGGACCAACAGTGCTACAAAAAAATCAGTGGTGTTCCCCAGCCAGAAAAGTAAATGGCTGTTAAAGACACCTGTGAAAAACGACTGAAGGAGCCGGGGTCATACATATGTCAGGACGGCAAGACATGGAGATAATAGGTTTACTGATGTGTAACTGGCTTTCAGAGCTGTTAATGCTGCTGTTGCCACTGCCGGAGTGCAGGACTAGCAAACACTTTTTACCAGAATGCTTTCCGACAACGCCCCAGATTCTTTACAATTTGGAGTTTATACGAGGGAAGAATGAAAACATTTATTCTGTCTTTTTAAAATGTATTTCACCTTTAAAAAATGGGAGGGGTTTTGTGCTTCAAAATGAGTGCTCTAAGTAATGTTTTACATCTGAAAACATTTCATCTTTTTGCTTTCTTTTACTTTGATTGCTTCTAAGTTTTTGCTTCTATTTACTTCTTCCCAAAGAAAAGGGGGACCAGAAGAATAAGAAGGGACTTTTGGAGGAAATTGCTCTTCCTGTGTTCTCTTATTTTGTTTCTTCAAAGTGCAAAATGATAGGTAAACAAAAATTACCTTAGTTTTGAAAAATCAAAACTAGGAATGAGGAAAATGGATTTTACATTTTTTTAAGAACTGAAAGGGAATGCAAATGTAGATGAAAATTAAATTAAGAAGACATTTTTTTCTGGAATGTCTGGTAGAAAAATGTAAGGTTATTTCAAAAAGGAACTTTTTTGCAATTTGTTTTCTTGAGAAATGCATTTGATTTTCAGTCTGCCAGAAGGAAAGGGACAAGTCTTCCCTACCAGAACTGCAAGAATTAGATTTGAGTAAATTCTGCAAAACCTGTATAGTTGATGCAGAAATCATTACTGACATAAAATGGGGGACCATTTCTGTAGATGTATTTTTGAAAAAAAGGAGCAGGTACAGACCTTTGCCCATGGTGCAGTAATGCCCTTTCTACTTACTGCATAGTCTATTTTAACACTACTTCTTCTGGATCTCCATACCATTTAAAAAAAGACCATTCAGTGACAGGCTCATACATTTTCATTCTTTGGCCTTCCCAAGGCGAGCTGCTTGTCCACCAGCCCTGGCCTTCAAACTGTCACACGAGGATGTTCGTGACAGCTCATCGTCACACTACTCCTTGATGATCCCAACTAGTGCATGGTTGAACTTTGATGCTCTCACTGAAATGACAAAGCTGCAAGTCACGAGCTTATCTCATTCAGAAGAATGCTTTTCATTTCACCTTACACTGAGCTCTTGTGTCTGGTTATCAGACACCTTCAACAGATGTACACAGAAAGGAGCTCTCTTCCTAACAGCTTGAAACTATTCTGTGATTCTGGGGTTGGGCCTTTTTTGTTTGGTTTGATTTGGGTTCTGTTGGGTTTATTTGGTTGGTTGGGTGTTTTTTTGTTTTTGTTTGTGGTTTTTTTCTTGTTTGGGTTTTTAATTTGTTTTGGGGTTTTTTTGTTGTTTTGTTTTGGTTTTGGTCTTTTGTTTAATTGTTGTTTAACTTTTTTCTGGCTGCTCAATTATAGTTACCTCAGAAGCCCACTATCTGAGTAAATGGTCCTTCTCAGACTGTTTCTTGAGTGTCTCTGTAAAAAAAAACCCAAATTGGAATGAATTCAAGTTCTGCTAATGTCAGCAATCATGATTTGAACTGTGCAAAGACAAATACCAAGACTGTTAATTTGCATATGTCCATCCACTGAGTAAAAGACTGGAGAAAAAGGACAAACCACTTGGCCCTCCTTGTTTCAGTTCTTTTACTGTAAGCTGTGCTATGGAGAGTCAGGCCACCAACACGATCAGTGTCTGTCTGGGTGCAACCTTGGAGCAGGAATACCACTGCCTGTGCCTCTCTTGAAGTCTAAATATCTCCTACCCCTGCTCTGCCTTGCATTGCCCCTGTGCTCTTCCAAGACTTTTAACTTGTAGCCGAACTTGCTTTCTTTCATCTCCATTAGTGGCTGCTGACAGCAGGAATATCTGTAGCAAAAAAGAGTAGTGGGTTTGCTCTTAGGTTAGAATTTTCCGTATTGTTGCTTAAACTCTGCTTATAATGTTGCAGTCATTTCTCTTTCCCAGGCAAATTCCATGCATTATCTATCACTGAATCAATATAAAACTTCTTTTATTTTGACTTCTCTTTTATAGCTTTCCGAACTCGTAAGAGTTGTTAAGTTGCTGCAGTCACTCATTAACCTCTTGCTGATCTACTTATCCTCTCTCCTGCATAAGCAGATTTACTTCCCCAAGTCTTTTCACTGACGTGTCTTTCAAATCTCACTTCTTTAAGCTCTTCTCTGATCTGTAGCCCATTTTCTGACATCCTACCAGAACTGGCTGTAAGAACTGGACACAGCATTTCAATGGAGACTGGCCAGTATGTGAACAGAGGTTTTACAATCTCTCCCCTCTGATTCTTCAGGCTACTGCCCAAACTTGTCAAAATCAGACATGCCCCTGTGACTTCAATATTGCCCACACTTAGCTGACCACATCTTAAACTGTATCACACTGCTAATAATGTTTCTGCAGTATGAGTAACTCATGTTCCTCAGATGCAGGTGAATAGTTTAAGAACTTCGGTTATGGTGCAAGCCCGATGAAGTCTCATATCTAGTCAGAGGTGAGTACCTCACCTGCTGTGGACAGTCTCTTCCTTAGGGCAAATTTTTGTTAATTTCAACACTTTGTGCTTAGCACTAGAAGAAAAAAATCCTTTTCTACATTCCTCTGTCTTCTAGTTGTTGTTACTTTGTCATACATCTCCCTGTCATATTTTTTGAAAGATGAAGACCTTTTAGAGCAGTTAGCCCACAGCTGCAGCAGTTAGTTCAAGTGTTTGGAAGTGCATGGTCAGAGCTGTTTGTTAGCTGGGGTTAGACACATAGATTAAATAGATTTTTATACTGGAGAGGCCTTTGATGTTGATCTGTTCACCTCTCTAACACTGTCATACACCTTCATTTAGCAGAGTCTGCGTCATGCCTGGTAATTCTGGCTAAGGTAGAGGACATTTGGGTCTCAGACATTTCAGCTAACAGAAAATCTCCCAGACAAATGCATCTTTTTTCTTCTCAATTTATCTCTGTACTGGGTACTCCATATAACTCAACTCCTACATCATGGCCATCATTTCTATTTCAGGTACACCCTGTGTTTAAGAACCTGCTCGCAGTCACCACCTCAGCACTCCCTGTGCAAATGTGCAAACATATTAATCCTCCTGATTTAATCTCCAGCTAAGCTGTACTTTCACAATTAGTTATGATCCCTATTAAAATCTAACCTGCTATTTGCAGATTTGTGTACTTCTAGCTTCTAGTCAATAGGCATTCCTGGCTTTCACGATCTTGTTTCCTCAACAATGCAGAGATCACTGTGCACGTAGATTAACTGAATGCTTGCAGTCTGGAATTTCACACTTTACCAGAGACTATAACAGATTTCAGCTCTCGACTTAATACTGGGTTATTTCATGAGTAGATCTACTGCAGGCACTACCACTGGCCACATAGCAGGATTCTGTGAAATATTTCTAGCATATGAAAATTCGTTGGTTTTAAAGTCACAAGGAAACCTTACAGTCAACAAGACTGTTCCTCCAGGTCAAAGGCTATAAGATTTCTGCAACCACGCCTGTCTCCCAAGGGTTCAACTGTTGCACTTGTCTCAGAGTTTAAACTAATGCACTAGAGACATTTGCTGGAGACTAGACTGAAAGAAATGAAGGTTCAAAAGCTTCTGTTACTCCTCCACTCCCAGCTAGCTTTGCCCCTGACAAAGGTGGCTTTTGAGCAGCCCAGCCATGAGGTCTTCCGCATTCCTCACCTTCCTCAGCACAGTGATTGATACACATGTCCTATGTGCCAATGCTGGAACCAGCTCAGCACACTCACTGGTATATGGTGCTCCCACACATCTTGAGCCCTGTATGCTCCAGGAGTGGGAGTAAACAATTTTGTGTACGTACCAATAAATAAGCACATATTTGGACCTGTCAATGATGTTTTAACTGGATATTTTTGGCAGAGTGGCCCACACAGGACCTAAAAGCATAGCTTTGTATTTGTGAAGGCATGGGCATGCCAGAGAGAGAAATCCTAGAAGCTGCCATCAACACCCTGCTATAGGAAGGAGTCCTTAAAGCAAATGTCAGAAAAAAGTAGCAGAATAGGACAAAAAAGACAATCCTGTTAGCATTGTACAACAGAAGATGTATGATAACTTAAAACTGAGTTTGTTTATTGGTTGACTTGTAACTAATATGGTTATGTATGCTTCACTAAGGTAATGACATTTCCTAAACCAGTATTTGAACAAATATGTTGTTGCAGTGGAGCTGACTTTTAAATTCTGGAATATCAAAATGGACACTATTATATTGCCTAATAAACAGGATTTCACACAAGGTTAATTTTGTTCTAAAAAGAGAATGAAGAAACACCTTTGTCCTTCAAAGTCTGATGTACTTTACAGCACATTTTAAACAAAACTGTTTTTCCACTGGTGTAACCTAAGTAAGTTCACAGAGTTAATCAGGACAATACCCAGTCCTCATTCTGCATGTCGGTTAAAAGTAGCATTGATGTGATTTCAACAGAATTCAGATAATTCCTTCAAACATGGTATGGAATCTATAGTTTATGGATTGCAAACACTGCCTGATTATCTAAATACCTGCATCTTTAAAGCATAATGTACATATTTTATATATATAATCATCATTATTATTATTCTCCTCCTCCTCTTGCAAGGCCATGGGACTCCAAGGCACAGTAATTTATCCCAATGCATATAAGAAATTTGCAACAGAGAACTAGGTTTAACTCACACCTCTTGGGTAACCAGGCCCTATTTTTACACTTTGATTTTGATAAAGGCTGGCTGTGCACTGGAAACGATGAAGAGAATGGTTTGCCTCTTCAGAAAGGTGAATTTCTTGCCTTTTTCATAGTTATCATGGATGCACCTTAAATCTGTATGTAACTGCATATCTCAATCATTTTTTTTCTTGTGATCTTGCTCTTGTACACGTTTTTGTTTTTCTTTCTGTGGGGAAACATCTGTGTTCCATGCATGGGGATGAACTATTCCCAGTAGCTTATTATATATTTGTTTCAAGGCAGACTTTACTTACACCAGCTCTCACGACTACCTTTTTTATACTCCAGGTTTCTTAGCTATTGAATGACAAGAAAGTGCACACACCAAATGAGATATGCAAAAGTGTATGTATTGAGAAGTGCCATTATAGACTTCCCTTCATACAAACAAGGTATTATGAAAAAAAGCACAAGAACAGCATTTTTTCTGTTGAGTGATGTGGAAAGGGGAAAGAACATTTATTTTTGTCTTTAACTTGATTTGGTGATTAACACTCTAAAATGCTTAGTCAGATGTAAATTTGGAAATATTTCTGTGCATAACAATCTGTTTCCATCACCTTACCATTGTGCTATTTTGGGATGAAAATGCACTACATTGTACATATGAAAATATGATTTCTAAAATTCCTCCATAAAAATTATAACTAGATAAGAAAATCACATCAATCTGCTTCCCAGCCTGATACACAAGGCCTGTCTGCTGTTGAGATTGCAAAATATGTCATAAACTAAACTGACAGAATTAGCTTGGACATTTTAATTTTCCCATAATGACACTTGTATTACTTTCCTACCATGCCCTAGATTTCTTCCACTGAGTATTAGTCACAATCTCTAGAGAACCATGATACAGCACTTTTGCTTCTGCACAGTGATTGTTCCACTATGTGCCAGATTCCGTATGGAAGTCCTGTCTTTGATTTATTAACTAGATTCAAGAGCAGGCCGCTACTCAGGATTCAACAGAAAACAGAAGGGTTTGGCCCTTGGGCTTTGTGAGATCTGGATACCAGTGGCAGAGTGGACAAGGACAGCTCCCAGGCAAGAGGATATTTTGCTCTTTATATGTAGATTCTAAATCCCATGTCAGGGAGTGGGAACACTGAATAAGTGTCATGAGAGGAAACACCTTTCTCATGATAAATTACTCCTCTTGTCACATACATGTTGTAACTGCAGCCCTTGGGAAATCAGCACAACTGGCAGAGGCACAGTGTTATGCAGGGCTTGCAGGGCTTGCCAGGTTGTTGCCAGTGCCAGCAGCTCTGTGCACTGAAACAGCAATGGGAGCTCCAGGGCTGCCCCAATCCTTCCCTGCCAAGTGCTGCAGCAGGAACTAGAAGCGGTGGTGCACCTTCCTGTGAATTTACTGCCTTCCCTTTTTCTCTGCTAAACAGATCCCTCCATGGATGAAGTCATCTCCCTGTGTGTCCCTTGCCATATCCCACCGTCTCCAGTCTGGGTGAATACCAAAAAAGTGGTGACAGGGTGGTCTCCACATTACCCAACATGCACAAACCTGCCTCATTGATAACCTCGGGTTCTGGTGATCTGAGTTAGAGAGTATTTCTTATGAATTGAAAATAAAAGGAGGAGGTAAGATCAAAAGAGTTTGCACTTTCTATGAGGTCATACGTCTGTCTGAAGTTGAGCTAGGAAGGTACCTTGTATTTTCATACATTTTGCCTTAGGTCATTTTCCAACCCTGCAACATCGAGGCCAAGCCAGACAGCAGATCACAGCAGATAAAAAGAAATGGCTGGGGTTTTTTCTTGCTTCTTGTCATTTCTGTACCAGGACACTGATAAATAGGCATATTTGGAAGTGGGCACATGCTTCTGTTCTGAAGGAGACACGTGTTTCTGCAAGAACTTTCTTTTTCTGCCCCCCTTCATTCCCAGAATAAGAATTATGAAACTCAGATCCCAGCTTTAAAATTAAAAAAAGACAGATGTGCTTTTTTTTTTTTTTTTCCCTGTGTTTTCCCATATGACTCCTAGAGGATTTTTTGTTCTCATGTAAGCTGAATATCAGGACAAGATTCTTCACCCAGAGTGTGGTTGGGCATTGGAACAGGCTCCCCAAGGAAGTGGTCATGGTACCAAGCCTGACAGAGCTCAAGAAGTGTTTGGACAATGCTCTCAGGCACACAGTGTAATTCTTGGGGCTGTCCTGTTCCAGGCCAGGAGTTGGATTTCAATGATCATTGTGGGTCCCTTCCAAATCGGGATGTTCTATGACTTTATGATTCTGGGAAACAGACCATTTTGGAAAATACGATGCAGGTCCTCTTCCTTCTCCTCTTTTGTGTGTGATTGGACCCAGTTCTCATTCTTCAAACTCAGTCTTCAGGAAACAAGGACTTCTTGACCTCTATTCCTGCTTCCATATTCTCTACATGTTTCATTCTAATTGAATTGATATTGATAAAAGTTCTTTATTCTCCCAGGCTGAAAAAAAAAAGAGTTTAGAAACACAAGATGAAAAAATACATATAAACTGGGGATGGGAAGGATTGGGGGATTTCTTTTGTGGATGCAGAAATAAAAATTCATGTGAAAATATTGCATTCCCTCCCAAAAGAGAGAAAAATCACAAAAAACTTTTCCATTTGTTCTCAAGAATGCCACCTTTGTGCATGAGTTACTTGCCTTCCTGTTTACAGCAAAGATTCCTATTTTCTTCACCAAAATCAGCATGCACCTGGCCTTCTGCATGACACAGGGGGTCTACAACTTTCCATAGTTCTCACTTTCCATTGCCAGGCTTCGAGTGATGTGTTTTCAGTCTAAACTTGGGATTGCATCAGCCTGCTCCTGGCTGTACATGTAGTTACAATCTGGTTTAAACTCAGAAAAGCAAAGAAAATTAAGTCTTTGTGTATAAAGTGGAAGGAACTTTGAAGGTTGAAGATATACCAAAAAAAATCATTAAAGCAAATGAGGTTAGATGTTGGTGCCAAAAATACTCATATAGTTTATTTAATAGTAAAAGAGGCA
>VXAC01006328.1:0-45500 GCA_013399225.1 Rhipidura dahli
AAGAAAAGGAGTCCCACAAAGTCATTCAGGTGTGTCATGGGAATCAGGGAATGGACAAGGAGCTTGGGGTGGGAATGTTTGGAGGGATGGAGCCACATCTTCGTGAGCTGTGCAGCTCCAGCACAGCATCCCCGCACCTCCAGTGTCGGCCAGAATAGAGAAGAAATAAATAAAGAAGAAATGAAATGAGTCCCATGAAGCCATTCAGGAATGAGCCCTTGAGGGAACCAGTGGGACTTCCACCAGCCAGACCTGGGAGGGGACCCGGAGCTCGGGACAGGGGACAAGCAGCAATGTTTGGAGGGCTGGAGCTCCGAGGAGCCAAAGAAAACCCCCTCAGGTTGGCAGCAGCAGCAGCAGCAGCACATCCACTCCCCGAACAGCTCCCAGCCCTTCCCAGGGGCTGCATGAGAGCCCATTTGGCTGCCCATGAATTAAGCATGGCCATAAATGATGGGGCAGATGATTCGCGCAGCGCTCCCCGGCCCGCGGGGAGGGTTTTGCTCATACAAAGAGCCGTGCTGGGGGTGTCTGAGCGGGGCACTTTCAGCTCTACATGAGTGCTTGTGACATTTTCCCTCCCTCCGAGCTTTTAAGTAAACAACGCACGGCCGCCTGCAAGTCTTCCCGGTGTCAGTGCGAATCCAGGCCCGGATGGAGAATGAATCCCGCTCTTTGGTCCATGGAAAAACATCCTTTTCATGTGGAGCCTCGCTGGTGAACGGCGTCTTCACACAAAATCTTCCTTCTTCTCCAAGCAGGCTCCTCAGCGCAACGCAAACTCCGGGTACTTCCCTCCCATGGATCATCCCTAATTGTGTCTCCCTGGAAAATAAGAATAAAGAAGAAAGGAGGAGTGAGGCAGAGGGGAAATGAGTGGTATCTCGGCACTCCAAAGGAAAGGAACCCAGCAGGATTGGCAGCAGGACCCCCCGGCAGCAGAGGTGGCCTCTGGTTCTCAACGCTCTGCAGTTCATTTTTTCATCTGCTCTTCCAAGTTCTGGTCTCCTGGAGCACGTCTGTGTTTGAATAATTCTGCTCCTTAGATTTAAAAAAAGAAAAATTAATTTTTCCTCTTTGCCTCCCGCGCAGAAGAGCAGCAGAGATCTCCTTGGCTGTGCTCCTCGGCTGCCTCTCCCGCGGGATCAGGGGGGAAATGGCAGCCCTTTGGTGCAGGATTCTGCTTTGCTTTGGGTAGGAAATGCAGAAGAGCCTTTGAGCTGCACTCTCTGGGCATGGGGATGCCTCATTTTAGGCAGAGGGACCACAGAGGGGATTTGTAATATGGAATGGGCTGGAAGGGACCTTAAATCCCATCCCATCCCATCCCCCCCCTGCCATGGGCAGGGACACCTCCCACTGTCCCAGGCGTCTCCCAGCTCCAGTGTCCAGCCTGGCCTTGGGCATTGCCAGGGATCCAGGGGCAGCCACAGCTGCTCTCGGCACCCTGTGCCAGGGCCTGCCCACCCTCCCAGGGAACAATTCCTTCCCAAGATCCCATCCAGCCCTGCCCTCTGGCACTGGGAAGCCATTCCCTGTATCCTGTCCCTCCAGCCCTTGTTCCCAGTCCCTCTCCAGCTCTCCTGGAGCCCTTTTAGGCCCTGGAAGGTGTTCAAAGGTTCTGCTTCACCACTCTCAATCTGCTTCCCTGTGCTTTGGTTCCTCACTGCAATGCCATGCAGGGGGAGTCACCATCTCCCATTTTCTTTTCCCACACCACCAGGACAGCCTTCCACAGCCATTCCAGGCTGGATAACCTCAGTCTGCTCAATTTTTTGACATCCCTGGGTCATCCTGTTCCCGTTTTTATCTCTTCTTGCTGTGTCCTTTCTGAAATGCAGGACCAGCCACCCACCCAGGACTCAGAGCACAGACGGCTCATGGATGTCCCTGCCACCTCTGGGGACAATTCCTGCCCTGCTCTCTCTGTCCCAAGCAGCCCCAATCATCCTCCGGGCTTTGTGACCGGAGTAGCATTTCCAGGGCACCTCCCCAGGGCTCCATGAACTCGGGAATGAGCAGGGATAGCTCATTCAGAGTTAATCGTTGCTTAAACTCCGTTCCCACTCTGGAATTTTTTTCCCCTTCCTTGCCATCACCTTCCGTGTATTTACACAGAATTTCACCTCCTGTTTTATTGTCAGGAGCTCACTCCCAGCAGATCCTCCAGAGCTTTTCCCTGTCACTGTTGGATTTCATGATCCTGAATAATTCTGTCACATAGGCAAACAGTGTCACTTCATCATTCCCCACTTTTCCGGATCTTCGATGAGTGTTCCACGCCGCACATCCCAGGACAGGTCCCCAGGGATCCTCGTGGCTGCTCTGGGGCCAACAGGAGGAGAAATCAGTTTTCCTTCCCTCGGTGTCATGTTTTAAACCACTCTTAAATCCGTGGAGGGGGTTCCTCCAGCATTCCCTCAAATCCCAGTGTATCCAAGTGCCTTTTGGGAGGGTTTGGAATGGAATTTTTGGGAAATGCAGTTTACCTACAGCCAGTCCTTGCCTGGACCAGTGCTGCCACCTCCAAAGGAATGTCACAGATTTATGGGATGTGATTTCCCCCGGAGAGGCCGTGCCGACTCTTCCCAGTATATCCACACTTATCTGGGCTCCCATTAATTCTGGGATTTGCCTGCCATGGAGACATTCCCTGTCTCCAGCTCCTTCTGCCCTTTCTAAAGAAAGCTGCTGTGGCATTTTCTGCCTCCCACGCCACCAGGAAAATGGGAATGTGGGGTTTGCTCACCCTGAAGGACGAGCACTCCCTCAGCAGCAGGGGAAGCCCCGCAATGCTCCAAACCCCAGGTGGGCACATGCATGGACTCAGACTGGCACCTTCCCATCCTCCTGAGCTGCTCAGGGTGCAGGAAGGGCAAGGACAGGATTCCCTCCGAGCTCCTGCAGGTGCCACTCCCCAGCTCCACTTGGGAAGGGCTGGATTGACACTGGAGTGGCACCACTGCCCCAAACTTTGTCCTGAGCAGGAGCAGCCCCTGGCTGAGGTGACAGACCTGGGGTTGTGTCCCTCGGGGTGGAACCAAGAGATTCACATTGGATATTGGGAAAAAATCAAATGGAAAGGGTGCCTAGGCACTGGAACCTGATGTCCTGGGCAGAGGTGGAGTCACCGTCCCTGGGGGTGGTCAGATGTGGCAGTTGGGGACAGGCCTTGGTGGGATTGGCAGTGCTGGGTTAGTCATGGAATCCTGGAATGGTTTCGGGTGGGAAAAAACCTTAAATCTCATCCCATCCACCCTTGCCATGGCAGGGACACCTCCCACTGTCTCAGGCTGCTTCCAGCCCCCATGTCCAGCCTGGCCTTGGGCACTGCCAGGGATCCAGGGGCAGCCACAGCTGCTCTGGGCACCCTGTGCCAGGGCCTGCCCACCCTGACAGGGAACAATTCCTTCCCAAAATCGAACCTAAACCTACTCCAGAATCCGCTGTTATTTCACTGCCTTATCCCAGCCTGATTTTCCCTAATTTTCCCTGACTCTGGAACATCAAACCCCATTTTTTTTCCTGCCACTGCTCTACTTTGTTGCTTCCTTTCTGAGATTCCTGCCCCCAGCCGAGCCCCTCAGCCATGGGAAGAAAGCTTTGCCAGCAGCAGCTTCCTCCTGCACAAAGCCCAGCGTGATCCACAGGGATCAGAGGCAGGAGAAGGCAGGATCAGAGGCTGGAGAAGGCAGGATCAGAGGCAGGAGAAGGCAGGATCTGGGGCTGCTGGGAGCTTGCAGTGCCTGCCATTGTCTGGTTGGGAATTCTGGGTCACTGCAAGCTGTTCCTAAATGGATTTGTCCCCCTCAGTGCCCAGTGCAGGATACCCCTGCTCTGTTCCACGCCTCTAAGCCAGTGGAACTCTCCACCACACCAAAGAGGAACTTTTGTCCAGGTTTTACCTCTGGGTTACCCACTTTGGGATCTGCTGGGAGCCGTGGAGGTCGTTCCTATTGCAGGGAAAAGAGCTGCCTGCCTTCTGCATGGCTGGGTGGTGTGGAGCTGGTTTGGACACTCCAGCAGGGCTGGATTTTAATCATTAATAAATCAGCAGGAGCAGCCCTGGTGGGGGAATGATCATTCCCAATGTGTGTCCAAGGATTCTGACTCCTGGGTTTAAGCTCCTGGCGGTGCCAGGAGGCTGCAAGATGCCACATTCCCCCCGTCCTCAGCAGATGCTGGGGACATTGGCTGGCAGGACCAGCCCAGCTCCAGCTGAACATCCGGAGCTCCGAGTTATTCCAGCTCCCGAGGCAGCCTCGGAATGTAAAAGAGGTGCCACAGCTCCTCCTTGGAATCAGGCCGATTAAAAAATCCGTGCATTTGGAAGAGAAATGAGAAATGATGTGTGGTGGAGCTCATATTGCTCCTGCCAGGGCTGAGCCTCTCCCAGCAGCCTGGATGAAGGAAAACATCTTCCCTGAGAGGGGGATTGGAGGCCTGGCTCCAAAGGTGACCCCGCGGTGAGCACATCGCTGCTCCCACGGAGTTCTGTGAGGGTGACTCGGAGCAGAAAAAACCGCACCTGGCGTGGGATCCTCAATCCAAATCCACCCTGAGAGGTTCCAAGGCTTTTTGGGATGCGGGGAAGGCGTGGATGCGCAGTGGCTCAGGTGTCCCGCTGGCTCTGCTCCTCCTTGGAAGCCCGACTCCGGGAGTTGTTCCATTGATTTCAGTGCAAACAAGATCAATTGTCTCTCTGGGCTCCTGTGTGGGAATGAGATTATGTTGAATATTAATTTGCCTTGCGATGGGCCCTGACTGTAATTTTCTATCAGCAAAGGAGAATTCATGTATTTCCATAAATTCAGATACTTCCATCTATTCATTCCGCATATTCACAGACATTATCTCAATTCCCAGCTCTAGTTCAAACAAAAGTTAGTTCCTTTTACAAATAAATTATTTTCCACTGTTGATGATATTTCTAATTTTTGTAGGCAAATTTATCCATTTGAACAAAGGAGACAAAAAGTATCTTTGATGTAGCAAAGCCTTTCTGAGAGCCGTGAGTAAATTAAAGGAGAAAAGATAGTCTGGAAAATTTAAGGAACGGATGGGAATGATTCCAAGTTACCTTGTACTTAATTGAAGTTCTCAGAAATGTTCTTTTCTTGTTTTCTATATTGGAGCTGTTCCTTGAAGGGTGTCTGAATGCCTCTTCAAGCCAGCATTTAATCTTTGACTGCATACATTTATTTTTTCCCCTTGTGGAAATGGAAGGGCCCTTTCTGGAATTTCTCCTTTGCCGTCTCTTCACCTTGGGCTCTCGTTTTTTGGGGAATGTTGCCGGGAGATATGGCAGCACTGGATTGTTTGGAGCGGGATTTCCCCCAGTTTCTGCTGCGGGTTTTGGGAGATCCTCGAGCCAGTACAAGTCTGCTTTGCTCTCGGATTATCCCACTGGAGCATTTCCTTGGATGTCTTCACCACAACGGGACAATTTGGGGTGACTGAAGGTTTCAAGCTGCCCGGAGTTTTCATTCACCGGGGCAGGAGGAGCTGCAGTGCTGCTGTGAGACACAAGAACCAAGCCGGGAGCACCAGGAATTCCTCCATTCCCTGTAAGCCACCTGGGGAGGTTCCGGCTGAGGGTCCCCCAGGGGCTGCTCCGGTGCCACCTCCCTGCCCCAGCAGGGCCATCCCAGAGCTCAGGGCACAGCAGTGCCCACACAGCTCTGCCATAGCCCCAGGGAGGGCACTGCCCAGCCTCTCTGCACAACCTGCTCAGGGCTGGGCACTGCCCAGGGCAGCAGCTGTGCCTCCTGGCAGGGCTCCTCTCGAGGCTGAGCAGCCCCAGCTCCCTCAGCCTGTCCTGGGCACGGGGATGCTCCAGGCCCTTCCTCAGCTCCAGCAGCTCTCTGGCCCTGCTGTGCTGAGGAGCCAGAGCTGGACAGGGCACTGCAGAGCTGCCCCCAGGGCTGGGCACAGGAGGAGCATCCCTCCCTGACCTGCTGGGAAAGCTCTGCCTGATTCTGGAATCATTAAGTTTGCAAAGCCCTCGGAGATCACCAAATCCACCCTTCCACACACCCACAAACCCATCACACTAATCCCACCTCTACTCCTTTTTTGGACACCATTTCCAGGGATTGTGACTCCCCAACTGCCCTGGGCAGCCCTTTCCAAAGCTAAACCATTGTCCCAGTGAATAAATATTTCCTGATATCCGACCTGAGCCTCCCCTGGTGTTCCAGCAGCCAGGCACGGCATGTCTGTGTGCAATTATTGCCTGCATCGGATGCCTTGGAATAAACAGCTTGGAGCAGGAATGTGCCAGACCTGTGTGGAGCAGCTCGTTCTGCCTGCAGTAAATGAATCAGGGTAGTAGAAGTAATAAAATTAATGGGAATGTTGTCCTGGGTGGGATATTAAAATCCAGGAGAGCCACAGCTCCCCGAGGAATCTTAAAAAGCCCCATAATTGAGTCACAGCAGAGAGACCTGCAGCGAGTGAGAGAGGCAGGGAGAAAAGCTCCAGACAGTGGGACTTCAGCGCTGGCACTCGAGGAGCCGGGGACGACAAAACTTCCACTCAGAATGGAATGGCAGGAGGTGCCTTGGAATTTCTTAAGGCTCGGAGGAAAAGAATAGCAGGCGGAGGAGCTGTGGTGGAAGGTGTTGGTGCAGCCAGGGGTGTGCAGGACAAAAAAAAAAAGATATTTTGTGAAAGTGGCTCAAAGAACACCACTGCAACAGAGCAGGGAGAAGGGGGTGGAAGCAATGTCAGCTCAAAGTCCTTGGGATGCTTCGTTCCAAGTGGGAAAAAAATGGCGTGACTGGGAAAAAAAAAAAAAAAAAAAAAACCACAACAAAAACCCCAAATATTTTAGAACCTAGAGCTTTGCCTGTGAACAGTGAAGAAATGGATGTGTGAAAAATGAAATTTGTTTAAAGAAGAGGTGTGAGGAGCAGGGAGGAGAATTAGCAGTGATTTATTGCCAGGCTGGCAATTCCCTGGGGAAAAAGACGTGCACTGGAGGAGAATAAAACACTAGGAAAAGTCAAGGGTGGGAATTAAAATGGAGCTGGAGGAAGAAACATGATTTTAGCCACTCTCGTAAGTTAGGATGACCTGAGCCACTGGAAAATAACAGCCAGGGAGGAAAAACCCTCAATCTTCCCCCAGCTAAGGGATAACAGAGCAAGAAGGAATAAACGGTGGAATTTTAAAGGGAAAAATCGCCGTGGAGTGACTGGCTTTGAAAATAACAATTAAAAGAGATTATTTCATCCAAATCTGTCTCAGACTCCTGTTATTGACAGGTAGCGCTCCCGAGCTCAGAACTTCCTGCAGCAGGGCAGGTGTTTGGATCCAGGAGTTTTTGTGGGATCGGAGCACTCGTGGGGCACGGGAATGTGGGACGTGAGCGCAGAGCCCCAGCTTCTGTTTGTGCTGGGCTGGGGGAGAGGAGATCTTGCTTGTGGAAATTCCCTCAGAGATGCTCAGAAAACAGGGAAAAATGGAGAACCATCTGTGTGCAACTAAATAGGACAAACAGGGAGAAGGGGATTGTTTGGGATGGCAGCGGGGGACAGAATCAGCGCCGCCGTGACGGGAAACGTTAAAAATCCTGCATGGCAGCAGGGAAAAGGTGAATTTGGGAGAGTATCCAAAGCTTCCCCCAGCAGCTGGGCTGGGCTGCATGGGCTCCACAGCCTGGAGACGCCACAAATTCCCTTAACCAAATCATCAGGAAGCACTGAGCGGGACTCGTTAGGAAATACGGAGTGGGATCTGCGCTTGTTCTCGCGCAGTGAACGGCTGTGAGAACCTAATTAGTTATTTCAATCAGCCTCCCCAGAGCCAGGCACGTCTGGATTCGCCTTGCTGGCTCTGGAAGCGGCTCCTTCCCGGATTTGGGGTCAGGTGGGGAGCTGGGAGCCCTGAGGGCTGCGACAGCAGCGGCACGGGGCGGATGCGGGGCAGCGGTGCCCCCCAGCCTGGGGGCAAAAAGTCAAGAGGAGAGAGGGAAAAGTGGAGGTGACAGCGGTGGCGTGAAAAGGAGGGCAGGGGAGAGGCTTCTGCAGGAATAAAGGAGAGCTGGCTGTGGATTCCTGTGCTTTTCCACATGAACACCCCATGCCCAAGCCCTTTGCCAGGCTCCGCGTCCCACGCGGGTGGTGCCGCTGCTGCCTCCATCACCCCCGGGCTTGGACAGCTCAAATGCTCTTATTTCCAGGTGTGTGCATGCAGAAAGCTTGGAAAAAACATGCAAAAGCATGGAAAAGCATGGTAATCCCAGCCTGGCCACGCTGAAGATTCACTGACCTGCTCTGGTTTGTGTCGTGGGGTCAGAGTTGGCTCTTGGGAAGTCGGGACCAAACCGGCCCAGGAGTGTCCCTGCAGAGAGCAGTGAGATCCCAGGAACAGCTGGATGCTCACAGCTCCATGGATTTTCCTTTGCCACTGAAGGAATTTTGCACTTTCTGAGTCACATTTCAGCCCCTTCTGCCCAGGACACATCCCTGGGGATTTGCTGCAGGCACACCTGTGGCACCTGGAGCAGGGAAGGCAGGGAGGGATTTAGGCCAGGTTTGTGATGCCTGGGGGTACAAAGTTTGCACAGCAGCAGGAATTTCCCCATGGAAAGGGTGCTCAGGCCTTGGCAGGGACTGCCCAGGGAGGTGTTGGAGTGCTCATCCCTGGAGGTGTCCAAGGAAGGGCTGGAGGTGGCACTCGGTGCTCTGGGCTGGGGACAAGGTGGGGATGGGGCAGAGCTGGGACTGGATGGGCTGGGAGGGCTTTTCCAGCCTCAGTGATCCTGGGATTCTGGGATCTTTATCCATATGGAAAGGGAGGAATGGGCCAGGAGAGAGTCTTCAGCAGGGCTGGAGGGATCATCCCCCCACCTGTCTGACAACAGCTCCCAATCCCAGCAAGTGACACCGATCCCTCCCAGGAAAACACAGAGCCAGGATTGTCTTCCCACAGGGAACAGCCAGACTCTGACCCAGGACAGCCTGAGGGAGGTGTTGGCTCCTGGATAAAACATGGCCCAGCTCCCGTTCCCCTGTGGTTTGCAGGTTAGATGGTGGGTTTGTAACTGGGATGGTGGTTTTGGAGCTCTGGGATGGGTTTGGAGCTCTGGGAATGGTTGGTTTGGAGCTTTGGGATGGGTTTGGAGCTCTGGGATGGGTTTGGAGCTCTGGGAATTTGCCACTCATGGGACAGTCCCAGCAGCCTGTCCCCTGCAGTGCTTCCATTGTGAATTCTGTCTCCCATCCCAAAAGGGCCACACGACCCAGACACTTTTCCCACCACAACTGAGCCCAAGAATGCAAGATAAAGCAGTAAAAAAGTGGCCTGTCACAAGCATCAGCTTTTTTGGGACTTCTGGAGTTTGCCCAGATTTCTGCTCCATAGAAAGGATTTGGTGAGTGGTGGTGGGAAGCTTCAGACATGTCCTGGCTGTTACATCCCACGGGCATGGGCTGGAAAAGGGGAATGTGGCCACTGGGAAGGATTTGATGGATGGCTCTGTCCCAGCACAGTCAGGGGTTTGTAGGAGTGGGGACAAACCCTCCTTAGCCCATCCCAGCAGTCTGGAGCTCACTGGGAGCACTGAGAGCACAGTCAGGGGATTTTAGGAGTTGGTACAAACCTCCTTAGCCCATCCCACCAGTCTGGAGCTCACTGGGAGCACTGAGAGCACAGTCAGGGGATTTTAGGAGTTGGTACAAACCTCCTTAGCCCATCCCACCAGTCTGGAGCTCACTGGGAGCACAATCAGGGGTTTTTAGGAGTTGGTACAAACCCTCCTTTAGCTCATCCCAGCAGTCTGCAGCTGACTGGGGTCACTGGGAGCAGCCAGGCACGCCGAGAAGCGCTGGGGGCTGCAGCCACACTCCGTAGATGGATTTCTTTTCTTAAATTATGCTTTAATTTCCTCCCCTTCTGGTCCCAGCGCCTGTGTTTTAATGAGCTCGCTCCCCCAGCATATCAAACACGGCTGATCCCTGGTGCTCCCTGTTTGCAATTCCCAGTGGCTCCCAAGCAAGAATTGTGCTGTTTAATTTTGCCAGACTTCCAGTTTACTCTGAAGCCTGAAAAAAAAAAAATAAAAAAAAAGAAAACCCACACAGGCGCAAGGCCCATATTTCTCCCGGCCTATTGATAGAGCGTGATAGGTATTAAATTCTATAATTCTTTCACTGGCCTTTAAGCAGCCTGGGTGTTAATATTTAATGATGAAGGATGCTGGTAATCAGCCCCATATCCCAAGTGTCTGGATGCTTTATGGTCTTGCCTTTGGGAGCCTAATTGTGAACCCAGCCTGCCAGAGCTTCCCACCCCAACTTAATAAACTTTGCCGCTGCTGCCCAGCACATCATCTGTCTCCAGGCAGGATCCAGCTCCGGGAGGAAGGATGGGGATGGAGAAGGGTGATGAGGGAGAGGATGGGGAGGCACAGCCCACTCGGGGCTGGGGATGTGGGCACAGCTCCAGCTTTGGGGCAGGAGGCACCAACAACAAAAACAGCAATGGCCACGTCCTCCCCCTGAGAACAGCCAGGCCTGGGGGCTGCATCTGCCACCCCCTGCCTGTCCCTGATTCCTGGGTTATGCTTCCTTCACCCTCGGGTGTCTCCACATCCCATCCCCTGCCCGTCCCTGATTCCTGGGGGTTCCCTCAGGTGTCTCTCCCAGTGTCCCAGGCAGCCTGATCTCCTGCACCACCAGCCTGGACAAAGCCAGGCACTTCCTCCCGGACTCCCAGCTCCAGGTTTCCGGTGTATCCCGAGGTTTGCACAGCCAGGTAGGGCTGAGGGTGATGCTTCACTGGGCTGGAATGGCCCGATGCAAAGGCAGGAAGGGGAGTTGCTGCTGGTTGTTAACAGCACTCAGCACTTACAGGGCACTGCCACTGGAACTCAGCTCCGTGTGCAGATGTGATCCCCTGGGAGCAGCAGCTGCCAGCCCAGCCAGCTGGAGGGAAACTGAGGCACACAAATGGGGGTGCTGAAAGGGCTTCAGCAGGGAATTCCTTCAGCTCTGTAGCATTTTGTGGGAGCTCTGCCTTTCCCATGCAAGCTGACCAAAACAAAGTTAGTAGTTTATCAAATATCCACACCTGCACTTGTTTTTCCTGGATTGTTGTGGCTTCAACTGGAGAAATATTTGGGAACAGACGTGTTAGAGTTGGGCCAATCCCCTCGAGAGGGGTGGATGGCCAGAGAACCAATTACTTTATGCCATTTAACTCACTTTTTGGGAACTAACATATAAAAACCTTGTGAAAAAACATTAAATTGGCCGTGCCACCATTGATAGCTGATCCTGGACTGGGTGTGGTTTTTCTACGTGTCCATGTTGCGACAGCAACACACAAACGTCACCTGAGAGCTGTGGGCACTGCCACCACCCCCGGGGGCACACTGCCACTTCACACAGCCCCGGGCTCTTCTGATGCCACCAGCAGGCTGGTCCCGCCCTACTGGTACCAGTACGGGGCCCTTCCCACCCCACACTGAGCTGCTGCAGCATCGGTGCTGATTCCACCTGGAGGCTTTTCATCCCGATTTAAGAGGTGCAATAATTTTCTCTCCTTTTGCTTTCTCTTTGCCTGCCCGGGGTCTCTGTGTGCGTAATGAGATGAGTAAGGAACCTTGCAGCCTGGTTTTGTTATATGGCCCTGCCAGGGGCTGGGAGCAAATCTTCCCTCCTGAGCACGACCCTGAGGGAAGCCTGGCTGGGAGGCTGAAGAGAAACGAGGGCCTGGAGTAGGGAAATCTGGAATTCATCAGTGTGGGGGGCTCACAGCTGCAGCCAAGAAGGCCAAGAGGAGCTCCTCCAGGAGCAGGAGGTGCCAGAGGGATGGAGGGAGAGCCTCTCCAGCCCATCCAGCCCACTCAGGACATCGCATTCCCCTTCTTCCAGTGTTGTTTGGTCCCACACAGAGTTCCTCCTCTGACAGGTGGTGGGAAAAGAGGGAGGGGTGTCCTCTCCTGGTGTCACAGGTTCCTGGGAGCAGACTGGGCCTCCTGAGATTTTGCTCTTCATACAGAGCTGGACTGGGCCGCTGGAGCTGGGAGCACTGGGAGGCCCCAACAGGAGGAGAGTCCCGCAGTGACTGCACACACCCATGGAAAACTGCACACACCCATGGAAAACTGAGCAGCCCCAGAGCCCAGGGATTTGCTTGATGATAGCAGCACCTTTTTGTTGTCTTCTCTGGAGAGGAACCTGTGCTCCTGGGCTTGCCCAGAGGAGACTTTTTGGACAGAGAGGTCACCTTCACACTGGTCAGAGATTCTTTAATCCCGTGCACCACTCCCCCAGTGAGACATGCTTAGCTTTCCAGAGCAAGGACATGAAGGATTTGGCATCTTGGTCCATCCCAGAGCTCCTTTCCTGCAGGTTTTGTGAGCCACAGCCTGACCAGAGCTGCTTCCAGGCAGGAAAATGCCACTGGGTGACACCCGTCCCTTGCAGTGCCCCATGTCTGAGCCCCCACCTCCTCTGAGCACCTGCAGGAGCCACAGGGATCGTTTCCAAGTGCTGGAAAGCCACCAAATTCCTGCCCAGGCATCCAGGTTTGAACAAAAGGGTGGCAGAAATGCTGTACGACAGAGGCAGCTGCGGGAGGGTGAGTCCTGCTGGACATGAACTGGCAGCTCCCACCTCCTGCTTCCCATTGGGATGAGGAATGGGGAGCAGGAGATGTGCTGGGAGAGCACCAGGCTGGAGGCTGAGGGGAGCAGATAAGGATTCCAGGTGCTGCTGTGCAGGGAGAGCTCCCTGCCAGCCCCAGAGCTCTCCTGGCTGCTGCCTGCAGGGCTGGGATGTGGCACAGCCGGGTCTCACTCCCTGGTCTGGCCCTGTCCCTGCAGATCCAGAGCTCTCCCTGTCCCTGAGGCCACCTGGAGCCTCCCCTCAGTCCTCAGGTGGGGTCCACGATCCAGCAGATTCCAGCACCGTTGGTGCCAGGCCCCCCATTCTGTGGGCACCTCGCTGTCACCCAGTCCTTGATACCTTCTGGGCACTCTTTGGGAACAGAGCTGGATCCCCAGGAGCAACTGAGGGAGCTGGCAAAGGGGCTCAGCCTGCAGCAAAGGAGGCTCAGGGGGGACCTTGTGGCTCTGCACAGCTCCCTGACAGGAGGGGGCAGCTGGGGGGAATTCGGGCTCTGCTGCCAGGGATCAGGGACAGGAGGAGAGGGAACGGCCTCAGGCTGAGCCAGGGGAGGCTCAGGGTGGGCAGCAGCAGGAATTTCCCTATGGAAAGGGTGCTCAGGCCTTGGCAGGGGCTGCCCAGGGAGGTTTGGAGTGCCCGTCCCTGGGGGTGTCCAAGGAAGGGCTGGAGGTGCTCTCGGTGCTCTGGGCTGGGGACAAGGTGGGGATTGGGAACAGCTGGGACTGGATGGGCTGGGAGGGCTTTTCCAGCTTCAGTGATCCTGGGATTTTCTCTCCCTGTGACATCACACACCCAACACTCACCTTTCCCCTCCTTTTGCCCACCAACCTTTGTCCCCAGCTCCATCACCCAGCACTGACCATCCCAACATCCTTCTCTGCACCCAGGATTTTCCCAACAACCCCCGTATAAGAAAACCCCAAACAAACCACGGCGGGCATCAAACATCACCGTGGATCTTTGGCTTCTCCCTGCTCTTCCAGCCTGGAATATCCCAGGCAAGGCACAGCTTCCATCGTGGAGCAGGGAGGTGCAGTGTAAACACCGTAATGAGTTCAGCGCCAGTGAGAATAGCCCCAGCTATTCCATCTCTCTTCCCAAAATGAGCCAATCCTTCTGATCCAATTTACTGCCATCATTAGCGGGGCTTCCGGCTCTGCTGCTGAGCCTCCCCCCCAACTCCGCTTCCCATTTGAAGCTCCCAGGCTTAAAATGTTATTGTTTTAATCTTGACATTGCGGGAATGGTTCGGAATCAGGAACGAGCTTTGTCTGGGGGGATGCCTTGAAATGCTCATTTTCACCCAAAGGGCTGCAGACGCTGGAGTGGAACAAGGACAAATTAACTTTCAGCCCCAGCAGCCATTCCAGGGAAATCTCCAGCTCCTGGGGGCTCAGGGTTTTGTTACAAGGCCCATTCCTGTACTTCCCGAGGGCAGCCAAGCTGCTCCAGCCATTCTGGGCAGTGCTGAGGTGACCTAGTGACCTTTAGCCAGGAGGTTTGGAGTGAAGATTGAGCGAAGCAAAAAATCCAAAAATCAAAAACATAAGAGGTTGGGATTTTTCACCCAAAATTACAAAATTTCTCCCTCAAATTTGGTGTTTGCATTTTTGAGCGAGTTTAAAAACTGCAGAGCACCCAGTTTGGAGGGACTGGAGGGGACAGTGGAGTCAGGATAGTTTGGAGTCCATCCTTCAGTGTGTTTGCTGTGGAGATGCAGGATCGGAATATTCCTGATGGAAAATGTAATGAATTTTTAGAGGAATCCATGCTGGCCTGCATGGTGCCACTGCTCCGAAACTGCCAGAAAAGCTGGAAACTCCTGGAACTGCTGGAGAATGATGGAGTTTAGAGCCCTGAGGAGATCTCCAGTTCTGCTTTCTGCTCCAAGTGGGACCAGCTTCAAGCTCAACTCAGGTTGCTCTAAGGCACTGCTGTTGGACTTTGGAGGATGAAGATATTGAAGGGTGAAGGATGAAGATCTTGGAGGATGGAGGATGAAGATCTTGAAGCATGATGAAGATCTTAAAGGACAAAGGATGGAGATCTCAAAGGATGAGGGATAAAGATCTTGGGAATGGAGGATGAAGATCTTGAAGGATGATGAAGATCTTGAAGGACAAAGATGAAGATCTTGGAGGATGAAGGATGAAGATCTTGGAGGATGGAGGATGAAGATATTGAAGGATGAAGGATGAAGATCTTGGGAATGGAGGATGAAGATCTTGGAGGATGGAGGATGAAGATATTGAAGGTGAAGGATGAAGACCTCAGAGGATGAAGATGCCCCTACTTCTTCAGGCCATTGGCCTGGTGCTTGACCTGCCCCGTGGGGAAGAACCTTCTCCTTATGTTTTATGGAATTTCCCTTCTGTTTGTGCCTGCTGCCTGTGAACTTCCAGAGGAGCCTTTCTCCACCTTCTCCATAACCCCAGAAGGTTCCCGTGGTTCTCCAGGGGTGCATTTTATTTCTGAGATCTGTTCAGCTGCTGCTTGAGCTGTGGAACAGCAGAAGCAATAAAAGAGGAGATTTCCAGAGAAATCATATTCCATCTTGCCATGCTGGAGGGATCTCCAAAGAGATGGGAGGACTTACAGAAACACAAAGGTTTCCTGGTTGTCTTAAAGGAGAAATTTGATTCTCCACTGTTGGGATTTCCCACCTCTGGAGCTGCCTTGGAGGTCTCTGCCAGGCTGCTGGCTGCACACAGAGCCCCTGGATGCCCAGCCCTGTGTGGGGCTGGTGCTCCTCAGCATCCTCTTCCTCCTCGGGCACAACGCCGTACCCAGGTTGTCATTCCCATTTTATTTGGGAACAGCTGACTCCCATGGAGCTGGTTCTTTTCCAGCCGAACTCATCAGGCCTCATTTGTCTTCCCCTCCTGCCCTTCTCTGGAGCCTCCACCTTCTCCTGGGTCGTGATTAAACCCTGCAGCTGTTTCACAGAGCCTGGGAGCAGTTCCCAGGCCCACAGCCTCAGACCCCTGCTTGGGCAGGACCTGTGCACACGCATCCATCATTCCATCTGTCCCAGCTCTGCTTCCCATTCCCAGCACAGCTCTTTGTCCAGGTAGAAGCTGGAGAAAGTCCTGGCAGGTGCAAGCGCTGATGGTGTGGGAGCCACCATTCCAAAGGCGCTGTTGGGATGTAGGGAATTCCCTGTCCCTCAGGGCTGGGAGGACCATCCTCAGCAGTTTCCAGGTCAGATCATCAGACCTGAGCCAGGTTTTCCTGAGGAGAGCCAGGAGTATTCATCCATGACCTGGATGGGAGTGCACTGTCTGGAGAGACAAGAATTAAAGAGGCTACAAAGCCCAGCAGGGAGATAAACGTGGCTGGGGCAGCGTGAATCACTTGGAGGCTGAATTTGTTCCAGGAGCTTGAATTTTGGGTCAATGCAACGAAGATCCTCACTTCCAGGAACAAAGACATCCACAGACTGCTGGACATGGATTAGGAAGGTGTTGGGAAGCAGGTGGGACCTTCTGAACTGGAAGTTCCTGAGGAAAAGAACGTCTCAGTTCTGTGGGACCATGAGAGCACTGGATGTGCTCGGTGTCCAGCTCCAGGGTCACACTTAATGAAAATGTGGAAAGAATCCAGGAAAGAGGGATAAAAGTCAATGAAATTTAAAAGAGACACCAAGCCAAACACCTGCTTTTCTAATGAAAGACTTGATGAAAAACACTTTGAATCCTTGCTTGGCACAAGGCTGGGATTCCAACAAGGTGTTGCTCCCCAGCAGAAGAGAATTTATTTGAGACTAGAGAGCTCTTTAATCTGGCGATCAAAGGTGTAACAAGACGTGGTGGCTGGAAGCTGAAATTAGACAAATTCCACCTGAAAAGGAGACACATTCCAGCAGGGAAGGGAATTAGTCATAAACAACCCATGGAGGAGGTGGGCGATCCTTCCCTGCTTAGAGTTTTCCCTTGAAGTTGGATGTGTTTTGAAAGGAGCTGCCCTAACCAGCCAGGAATTGTGGGGTGAACATGGGAAAAGTCTCTGGCCTTGGGAATAAGAGAGGACAGAGCTCCTTCAGGATCCCTGACCTCCTGCATGGGAACCTTGGATCATCCTGGTTTCCATGGCTTCAAGAGCCACCTCAGCACGTCTGGTCGCAGCTGAGTTACCTTGAGGTGTCCCCAGGTTACTCCACTGCATGGAATGGCTCTGGAATTCTCCAGCTCCAGGAAGGTCCGTGTGATCCAGACAGATCTCCTGCTTCTCCCCGTTCAGCTTTTTTCTTTTTTTCTTTTTTCCCCTTCCCTCTTTGTCCCTCTGGAACTTCTGGCACAAACCCATTTATCCCAAAGAAGTTCCTCCAGTTCCCCATCTCTGGGGACAGCAGCGATGGCGCTGAGCCCTGCACGCCCCAGGAGCACTGAAGGATGTGGGATCTTTGGGATCACAGCGGGACAGGGCTGAGTGTGACCCCACCCGGGGCTCTGTCCCTCCTGCTGGGGCTGGTTTGGGATGCTGGCAGGAGCTGGAGCACTCCCAGGCCAGGGAAGGGACAAGGCCACCTCAGCAGTGGCACAGAGGTGTCTCAGTGACAGGGAGCTGCAGGCTCTGCTGACCTTCCTGCCTCCAGTATTGGTTTTACCTGGATTTGCATAATCCAGCAGAGCAAACAACGGAGGGATGGGCCTGAATGGAGGGCAAAAAGAGGGAAATGCAAACAGATTTAACCTGGGATAATCAGCAGCTCTCAGAGCAGCCAGGAGCTGCCACCTGCACTCCTGAAGGGCACAGCCTGGAGCTGGGAGGTGAAAAGGGGGGAAAAGTGTGGGGGGAAAGCAGAATTGCTTCCTTAGGGACGAGATATTCCACCTCTTCCCAGCTGGGAAGGGTTGTCTGCCCCAGGAACATCCCCTGGGCTGCTCAGGTGTGGGATGAGGCCGAGCCCAGCCCATGGGAGCTGCAGGGAGGGTGGGATGTGGAGAGGGGATGGAGCTGGGAATGTGCAGAGGGCAACCTGGGCGGGTTCTTCCCCAGCACCTCCTCATCTCTCCCCTCTTCTCCTGCTTCCCCAGCTCCAGCAGGAGCAGTGGGGACTGTGATGGGAGTAGGAATTCCCCTCTGAGATGAAGGCTGAGCGCATCTGTGAGCAGGGAGCAGGCTGGAGGAAGGGTCAGCACTCAGCCCACGCTGTTGGAATCTCAGGTCACATTTGGTTAAAGAGATTTTGAGAGTAAATTTGTTTTGATTCAATGGCTTTAAACAAACCCAAACATCGCATTTCGCATGGATGTCACAACAATTCAACTCCAAATCCCCTTTTCCAGGCTTTGTGGCAGGAACAGACCTGAATACAAGCCTGGCTTTGGCCAGCGGGGTGTGTTTGCTTTTGCCCTGGCTGGGTGAGCAGACCGGGAGCAGAGGATGGCTGCATAAAGCTCTCCCCGCCCCAGCAAAGCCAGGAGCAGGGATTCAATCCTTGGAATGTGCTCCTTCCCGGGGAGTAGGAGCCAGGCTGCTGCCGAGGTGCCTAACAAGGTGTGTGCTTTATAGGGGAGAAGGTTTTAATGGGGCTGAGTGGATCTGAGAGTCTCCACTGTGCCATAAATTCCTGAGACAAGCTTTTGGTGTCACGTTGCTCCTTGGGATAATGAAGGGGATTTGAATGGGATGTAATGGAGTCGGGAGCGAAGCTGTGGCAGCAATTTATCCCGGGAATCGGCGGCAGCGCGGGGGAAAATGAAGGCTTCTTTAGATATAGATACAGATGGATTGGAAAGGGACTCGCCTCTCACACAGGAGGCTCCTTTATCACCAATAATATCGGGACAAATCCTGCCTGGCTCCTGGCACAGCCTCTGGCTGCACAAACGGAGCTGGGAGCGGGGCTGCTTCCAGCTGGGAGCTGGTTCCCAGCTCAGCCCCTGGCACGGGGAACGGGGTGCCAGCTGCTCTAGGTGCGAACGTTGTCAGGAATGGCATTTCGGGAGCAGAAGTTCCGGATCCGCTCCCATCTCCCAGAGCAGCTCTTTGCTTTGCAGCTCCCCGTTTCCAGCTGGGGCCGGATGCAGGAGGGGAGGAGAGGGAAAACTCCGGGGGAATGAGGGAAAGGCTCAGCCCTCAGGGACAGCATCTCATCCTGAACAGCAACAGAACAAGGCGGGGACAGCTTGAAACTAAAAATGGAGAGATTTAGGAAGAAACCCTTTCACCCCTGCCATGGGCAGGGACACCTCCCACTGTCCCAGGCTGCTCCCAACCCCAGTGTCCAGCCTGGCCTTGGGCACTGCCAGGGATCCAGGGGCAGCCACAGCTGCTCTGGGCACCCTGTGCCAGGGCCTGCCCACCCTCCCAGGGAACAATCTTGCCCAAAATCCCATCTGAATCTCTCCTCCTTTACTTTAAAACCGCTGCCCCCTGTCCTGGCACCATCTGTCCTGGTGAAAAGCCACAGGGAAGAATTTTTTTCCTAATATTCAATCTAAACTCACGCTCTGGCAGTGAAGCCATTCCCCCTTGTCCTGTCCCTCCTTGTAAATCATCTCTCTCCATGTTTCCTTTTGTCTCCTTCAGGCCCTGTAAGGCCCCAGTGAGGTCTCCCCAAAGCTTCTCCTCCCCAGGTGAACAATCCCAGCTCTCCCAGCCTTTCCTCCCAGCAGAGCTGCCCCATCCCTCTGCTCATACGGGGGACTGGAAGCATTTTGGGGCCAAATCCAGCCCTGGAGGTGCTGCTGTGCCCTGGGCTGAGCACAAACCCCACAGACGGGAGCCCCACACCCTGCAGGGACCCACCAGTGCTGTCACAGAGGGAAAATCCTTCTGGATTTCTGGAAGAAGCTTTCCCCGGCACAAATCCTTATTTGTGGAGCACCAAACCCTCTAACAACTGCAGGACTGACCTCCTGGCAGTGTGCGGAGGAGTCCAAGGCTTCCCTGCAGCATTTGGGCTGCACTCAGGGCGGGAGGGGGAAGCTCCCAGCACTTCTCTGTCACTGCCTGTGGGGTAACTCAGGTGTCAGCTCTGAGGGATGTAAATGCTGCAGACATCAGGTTATTCAGAATTTGCCTGATTCCCTTTTGATCTCGTATTTGTGTCTTTTCCAGGGCTCGAGATGTGTTTATGCACCCCACCCCCCTTCACTTCTTTCTTCCTTTCTCCTTCTAACTCTAAACATCCCTTTTAACTTCTAAAGATAGGGCAATGCTGTGCTAAGGAAACAGTAATTCTGCAATTTGACCTAAAAATGGGCACGTTTGGAGGCAGGCGCTCCTTGGAATGCGCCTTGGGAATTAGACACAGCTTCCAAAAGTCCAAATGTGGCCCCTGTGCTGGGCAGAGGGGTTGGTGATCCAGGAATGCGGGGACTGGAGCCCAGGAGCGAGCAGGAGGCCGGGCTGGAGGTGGGACGGGCCCGTGATGGCTTTGATGGCTTCAAGGAGCGTCATGGCAACGGCGGGAGCTGGATAATTAATATTGCACACGGAATTAACAGCGCGGGCAGGGCTGGGAACGCACCGGGTGCCCCTGCGTGGGAGCCCGCCCTCCCAGCCGGGTGGGGACCGCGGAATTTTGGGATCACAGAGCCATGGGAAAGGGCAGGGCACCTCCAGCCGTGCTCCCGCTGACCCTGTTCCTGGCACAGGGTTTGGCCCGGAGCCACGGGGCCGCGGGAAGGAGCCACGGGGGCTGAGCTCCCAGCTGAGCTTCCCAGCAGGAAAAGCGGGATGGCAAAGCTGAAGCCGCTCCAGGATGTGTCCTGCAGGTGACAGGAGCGAGCCTGGCAGGACGTTTTGATGCCTTTCTCCGATGTGAGGTTTCTGGGAAGGGGGAAACTGGTGGGGGCAGGATGGGAACATGGGAAAAGCCCCTCCAGGAAGTTCCAGGGGTCTCTGAGGGAGTTTGGCTCCGTTCTGTCAGAGCAAATTCACGAGCAGGGGCAGGGTCACCACTCCTGCACTGTTCCTCTCGTCCAGGTGAACAATCCCAGCTCTCCCAGCCTTTCCTCCCAGCAGAGCTGCTCCAAATCCCTCTGCTCATCCTGGAACTTCCTCTGGCCTGGCTGCAGCAGCTCCAGGTCCTCCCTGTGCTGGGCCCCAGGGCTGGGGCAGCTCTGCAGGTGGGGTCTCACCTGAGGGGGCTCAGGGGCAGAATCCCCCCTGCCCTGCTGCCCACGGTGGGTTCTGAGTTGGGGCAGGCCCAGCTGTGACCCCGAAATCTTTCTCCCAGGGCTGCTCCAGCTGCTCATCCCAGCCTGGATTGATCCCAGCCAGGATCTCCCTCGCCCATCCTGCCCCTGGATCCTCGCTCCAGCCGAAGGCTCCGCATTCCTCCGGAGCAAGCAGCGCTTCCAATCCCTCCCCAAACCGCGGCAGGGATGGGGGAAGAGCTGGATTTCCTCCCCGGAGCTTTTAAGCGAAGCCAGAACACGCAGCCCCCGGAGCGAGGTGTGAACAAACAGCTCGGCTGTTCATGAACGCCGGGAAGGGGCTGCTCGCAGTCGGGAAGGAGCTCGGGAGCGCTGCGGGAGCTGTTAGCTGGAATTACCGCGCCCTCCTGGATCGGGAGGCTGCGAGGGAGCGGGGTCGGGGCTGCGGTAACGAGGAGCTGGGGAGCGGGGCTGATGAGCTGGTAGATAATAAACTAATGAGAGGAGTGCCAGAGGAGAGGCTGAGGAAGCTGCAGGTATCGCACGGGGAGGAGGAGTGGGCCGGTAAAGAGCCGAGGAGAGCTCGGGAAAGACGTATGGCGTGAACGGAGCACTTAATGCTGATAATAATTGGAGCTTGAGGGTGTGCTTAGTGTATGAATAAAGTAATTAACCAATTAAAAATGCACAAGAGACGCATGATGGAAAATGATAACCAACAGGAAAATGATGGATGCCCTGCACGGGGGGGCTGGAATGTTCACGGAGTTATCCGGGAGAAGCGTGAGCGTTCCCGATGCCGGCACGTGGAGACCCACTGGGTGCTCCTTGATCACTGCCGGCCCTGCCACCTGCTGAGCTGCCTGGGTGACAAATGGCCTGGAATTAATCCAACCTCCCGTTTGCGAGGAGCAGACTCTGGGAAATGTGTGTCACCCGCTCGGGCTGGCTCGGGAATGGCCGAGCATGTGGCACAGCCCTGCGGGGCTGCTGCTGTCCGAGGACACGGGGTGCCGGGAGGAGGACGAGCAGCCAGCTCCGGGTGGCACAAGGAGAAGTCCCCAGATGAGCCGGCGGGATTAGTCTGGTGGTTCACGATTGGAATTTCCTTTGCTGGAGCCTTTTTTTTAAGACCACCGCAAGCATCAGCCACAAAAATGGGGATTTCGCTGACTGTCAGTGCCTTGTTTTGAACTCTACAGCAACGTCTGCACACCTTGGGTTTGTATTTCTGGTTTTATGGTCGTCATTTGTGATTCTTTTCCAGTTCCAACCCACTGGGAATGGGTGTGGAGTCAACCAGGGCTTATCGTGCAGGACCCACCATCTGAGGAAAAACTGGGAAAGTCTTAGGAAAGAAGGTGAAAAACTAAAAAAAAATGAAATCTTTCCTGGTGGGAAAGGTTTAAAAGAGTGGGTGCCAGAGTGGAGAACCACATATCCCTGTCTCTGCGTCCCTGCTCCTGCTCTCCCATCCGCAGCCAGGAATTCCTGAGAGCTGGATATTTCACTGCTGATTTCAGAAGTGCTCCCGATCGCCCGGATCTGGCTGAGACCTGGAACTGCTGAAGGCTGAGGGGTTGTGCCACGGCTGGGGTCACTGGGAGCCTTGCTCTGAGCACACGGGCTCCCCTTAGAAAGATTTGTCATCAAAAAAAGAAGGGGGGGAAAAAAGGGGGGAAAAAAGGAAAAAAAGGGGAAAAAAGAGGAAAAACTCACAAATTATATGAAAGAAAAAACAAACAGGGAGCAGGTGCTTGGAGCTGGGCATCTCCCACTAATGCATCTGTTTAATCTTCATAAAGCCCTTCACGGTGCAGAGCCTGGTGCACACGAGCTCCTGAGGATCCCAGAGCGATGGCTTTGGGACAGAAGCAGGTGAGGACGTTCCCATTTCTGGGCTGGCTGCAGCCTGGCATTGTAAATGAAGCAGTTCCTGCCTGCCAGAAAATGAAAGAAAGAAACCAAACCCAGGAACTCACTCAGGAGCTGAAGTCCTGGCTTTGAGCTGGTTCAAAACCTCGCTGCTCCTTACGGGGTTTGCTCCGTGTTCAGGGGGTTTTTGCCTCCATGGCCAGCAGCCAGATCCCATTTAATCCCATTTAATTCCCTGCCATGGAATGGGTCAAGCAGGAAAAGCCCCACAACCCTACAGGGATCGCTGGGAATGTGGCAGTGAGCAAGAGGCACCAGCTGATGGATGCTGGGCCAGTCTGGAGCCACCATCCCTCACTTTGGATGGGTTTTTTTATGGAAAGGGGGAGATTTGAGCAGAGGATGGAGGCGCTGTGGCTTCTCTGGCAGCTCAGGAAACGCCTTTCCAGTCTGGGTGAAAAGAAATCGGAGCTGCAACGAGGCCACTTTGGCGTTGCTCAGCACCTTCCCAGGGATCTGGGCAGTGATTCCCATTCCCACGTGGGAGGTGCTTCTCAGGGCAGAGTGGGAGCTCCCGAGCCCAGGGTTGGGCACAGGAGGCTGCAGAGTCCCCTCTGCTCTGCTCCAGAGCAGTGACAGCGGCTCCAGGCCCCCTCTGAACGCTGTCCTCAGGGATTTGGGATCCACACAGGGGTGCAGCAGCTCTGGCCAGGAGCCCAAATCCCACTGCCTTGCCTCCCACCTCCCAGAATGTTTGAAAAGTCTTGGTAAATTCAATACATGTGCATGAAGCTGCTGTGATGTATCCACACATCCTTGCTTCTCTAGGTCTGATCCAGGTGCAGTCTCTGTTTCCCGTTGGAGCAGAGGCTCTGGAGCTGCAGGAGCCGAGCTGTGTCCCAGGAGGGCAGCGCTTGGCGTGCAAGGAGAGCAAACCTTCCCGCAAACCTGCCTGGAGTGCGGGGAGCAGCCGGGCTGCCACTCCCAGGGGAGCTGAGGGAAGCATCCACCCCTTTCCTTCCCACCCTTTTCTCTGTGCCCTCACCCATCCTCTCCCTGTACATCTCCCTTCATCCCCCTCTCCCTCTTTCCCTTTTTTTCCACGGAGATGCCCAAATTAGGGACTCTGTTCCACCCCCCCACCAAGTCTTCTCCCGATAATCATTTTTATGATTTTATTTCTAGTTAATCGGTTTCCCTCTGCCCAGTGGAGCCTTTGGGATGACCCAAAACCATGTAGGACTCTAAACAGACCCTCCACATCAGCTAAAAAATGGGATTCTCCTGGATTAAACACTGGAAGTCCATCTGCCACTGCAGAAAACACTTCCCTACCCTGCCAGTGAATGAGTTTGGTGCCTGAAATAAATGAGTGGGAATCCACAGCTTCGGAGCATGCTGCAGATATTAAATCCCATTGTTTCCTGCAGCACTGGGAAGCTCTGGGATGCTCCAGTGCCAGGCACAGCGTGAGCACAAACTGGGAGCAAACAGCTCCTTCCTGCAGCAGGGAGGAGCAGGAGAATGGAATTCTGTTCCTGGCAGAGAGGAAGCCAACCCGACCCCCTCATTTTCCCTGCCTTGAATGAGTTTGGGATCTGCGTTATTGAAAAGGGAAAAGGAGAAAAGAAAATAAAACCCTCGAGACAAAGAGGAGAGGTTTATGTTCCCATCCCGATTCACGAAATTGCCTGGGAACACACAGCGCTTCCAGCCCCGCATTCCCACTGCTGCTTTGTTTTGGGGTTGGGGGTTTAGGGTTGAGGATTGAGGCCCCGATCCAAGGGGGAGGAAAAATCCTGTGCGGATCTGGAGTGGTGCTGGAGGAAAGATTGCATTGCTTAGACAGATCGAGGCCTTGCTCAAATCCTCCTCCAAGCTGCCCTGAGCACGAAGATTCCTCTGTCCCCTTCAGCTGAGCTAAAGCGGCTCCTTTCCCCGGATAAATCCCAAAATCTCCTTATCTCTGTGGAGCTGAGAACCCTCACCCTGCCCCAGGGCAGTGCTGGGGGATCCAGCAGGATCAGGACATCCTTTGGATCCCCTCGGCACCCCCCGAACCCTTCCCTTGGTGGTGAGGGATGCAGGGGGGGGTGTGACGCCGGGGAAGGCTGGATCCTGCCTGGCATTCCTGCTGGGAAGCGCGGGACAAGGNGCTCCACAATGAGCCGTTCGTGGGATTATTTGGGATAATAATCCCAACAACTGCACCGGTAATGCCGACAAGGGCCATAAAGGTTCTTGTGAAGGACAATGAGCTCTGAAAGGTTCGGAAAAGTTTTGTGGGATCCCTGTCCCCTGCACAGGCTCGGGTCAGCCACATCCCAATCTCCCAGGCAGCCCTTGGCGGGGCCTTTCCCTGCAAACCACCCCACATCCACGCTCCTGTCCCATTTTCCATCCCTTTCCTGCTGCGTCCCGCGGGTTCAGCACCAGGACCGGGCACAGAGGGCGCCTTGTTTCTCGCGTCCCGGGGCACCTCCCGCTCCCTGCAGACGGAATTCCTGCCGCCGCTCCTGCTCCGGTGCTTCCCAAAGGAGCAGCAGATCCCGAGCATCTCCCGCCGCAGCCGCATCCCACCCACGGGCACGGCGGCCAAGCGGTTCCCACGGCGGGCAGCCCCGCGAGGAGGAGCCGATTGAAAATCTCCATTGTGAAAAAATGTCAATATTTACATTCTCCCCGTGAAGTTGTTCTTTCCCCGACTTTCTCCCAGAAGTGCCTGTTAGAAGTGTTTTGAAAAGCCGCGGACCTAAGAGCAACACAACCGGCGACTGACAGAATTAATAAAAGAGAGGCTGGGACTTAAGAAAATAAGATGATATTAACAAGATAATTATCTCTCATCAAATTAGTCCAGAGGGAGCCGAGCCAAGCTCTGCTCAGGAGCCTGGAAGGGAAGGAGCTGGCAGGGGAAGCGGTTTGTGGAACAACAATAGGAGCACTTTGGCCTCGCGGAGGAAAGGGCTGCGAGCGGCGAGGCTCCGCCGCGTTCAGCACTTCGGAGATGCGGGCGCACGCAGCCTTTTGTCTGCCGAGCTGCCAGCGAAGCTTCCCGGGGAAGCGGCGCCGCTCCGCAGCCTGCTGAGGGAGCTGGGACCTGGGGAGAGACCTGGGGAGAGACCTGGGCAAGCAGCCGGGATGCGGGAGCGGCTGTGCCACCGGGGGTGTGCCATCAGCGGTGCCTCCCATCCACCCTCACCCACCTTCCCCCTGCTCTCCGCTCCTTCCCTGCATTTTCCCCTCCGCTCCCGACCGCCAGCGGATTTGTTTCCATCCTGCGCCGCTCTGGATTTAACCCGGATTCTGCCTCGCCGGAGAGCTCGCACTGATCCCATCTCTCTTTTTATCTCCCCATTTTGCCACCACAAAACGAGGGGGTAGAAACCCCCTGCGAACACGCCCTGGCTGATCCTGGAGGAGCTGAGCATGCCTGGGGCGATTTGGGCAAAGCTCTCCCGGGAAATTTGGCATCGGGAGAGCGTCCGGCCACCCCGTGTGCCCTGCCCCGAGCTGCCCCTGCCAGCAGCACCAGCAGCCTGCAAAAGTCAGAGGGCAAATCCCAGGAGACAGCTCCGAGCTATTCCTATTCCAACATCCAAATATTTCCCAGGACTGGACCTTAAACCCTCTCCTGGGGGAAATCCCTGCCCGGAGCTTCCCCCTCTCCAATCTCCAGGACTTTATAAACACACTGCGTTCTCAGGCTCCCCGAGCCGTGTGTTTGTCATTCCCGAGCCGCGTTGGGGGCGGTTTAAGTCGCTTATTCCCATTCTTTGTGGCTGTTTGCGCGGCAGCCGCGTCTCTCCGAGCACAAAGCTTTCCTGGAGGCTTTGGGTGTGCTCCGCTTCCACCCCTCCCTCGGAGCCTCTGCCTTTGCGCGCTCCCCTAGATGGCAACTTAAGACAAGCGTTTATCCAGCCGGGAGTGGCTCGGGAGCAGCGGCGGGGCACAAAGGCGTGGGATGGCAGCGGGGATGGCCGGAATTTGGATGGACTAACCCCGGTGCTGTCGGGGACCAGATCAGCGCCGGGCTGGGTGAAACCTTCTCCGAGGGTTTCTTTGAGCCTCTGCCCGTTTCGCTGCGCTGGGAATGTCACAGAGCCACCAAGCCACAGAGACACGGAGCTGGTGTCTTTGTTGTGTTTAACAGGGACTGGGAATTCACGGGAGCGTGGAATCCCAAACTGGGGCAGGTTGGGAGGCTCCTCTGGTGCCACCTCCCTGCCCCAGCAGGGCCATCCCAGAGCTCAGGGCACAGCAGTGCCCACACAGCTCTGCCATAGCCCCAGGGAGGGCACTGCCCAGCCTCTCTGCACAACCTGCTCAGGGCTGGGCACTGCCCAGGGCAGCAGCTGTGCCTCCTGGCAGGGGAATTGCTGGGCTCAGGCCCTGCCCGTTGCTCTGTGCCGCTGCTTGGATGCTTCCGAGATCCAGACCCGGCTGTGCTCCTGCTCCTCGTCTCCAAGAGCTGCCCCCACATTCCAGCCTTGGCTCCTGTGGGCAGTGGGAGGTGTCTGGGTGTCCCCTTGTCCCATGGCAAGTCCCATGGGAATTTCTAACCTCATCCCTGCTGGCACAGCCTCCCCTTGCTCTACCCACCCATTCCTTCCTCTCCTGCTCATCCCTGTCCTGCCCTTCCCTGAGCTGGTGAGGATCCAGCAGGATGAGTTTGTGAGGCTCCACCTTTGGAGCAGCTCCCCTGAAACGTCTGGAAAAGGGGGCACAGACGGTTTTTCCAGGCAGACCCTGGACCTATAGAGCAGCAGCCTATATTTATTTATAAATAAATAAAATCCATTTATTTTTCCAAAAAAACCCAGTTCGAGGCCACTGTTCAAATAATTAAAATGATGATGTTTGTGCAGGTCCTCACTGGGAATTCAGGGGGATCCTCACTGGGAATTCAGGGATCAGGGGGATCCTCACTGGGAGTTCAGGGACCGGGGGATCCTCACTGGGAATTCAGGGATCAGGGGGATCCTCACTGGAAATTCACGATCGGGGGGATCCTCACTGGGAATTCAGGGGGGTTTTCACTGGGAATTCAGGCGTCAGGGGGATCCTCACTGGGAGTTCAGGGATCAGGGGGATCCATGCCCTCACTGAACACCAGGAGAGGGTGACAGACTCTGGGCAAACCCTCAGTGGGGACACACGGGTAGGCTGGTGGGGACAGTGCCAGATGTTGTCCAGCTGCAGAAAGGCAGCCCCAGCTCAAGGTGGCACCCCCCAGGCGCCCAGGGCTGCCACGCTGGCCTGGGGCCACCACCTGAGAGCCACCCGGTGCCACCACCTGAGAGCCACCCGGTGCCACCAAGTCGTTGTGACCACAGCTCCGAGCCCACCGGAGCATCCTGGCAAACACACGGATGCTGTGGAGGGAATGAATGAGGAAATGAGTGAATGAGCACTTCTGGCTTCTCCCAGCTCTGGAGGAAGCCGTGCCCTCCCTGTGTGCCAGCCTGCCCGGGGCTGCCAAGTGCAAAGCCATCCGAAAAAAATATATAAAAAAAAATTAAAAACTAGGGAAAACGAGTCAGTGAGCTAGAAAATGCCTGGGCTGCTGTGTGAAATTCCTCTGCACCAGCCCTGTCACTCCTCCTCAGCCTCGCACCCGGCTCTGCCTTTGAAGGGCGTCTCTGGGCGTAATTAAAGGTGACGGGGTGCTGGGGACACAACGGGGTGGGGCTCCCGCCGTGGCACCGCGGCCACCTCAGCGCTGCCGCTGGCCCTGGGCTCCGTCTCCTGGAGAGCTGCCAGCCGCTAGCCCCCGAGATCACAGCCAGGGCAAGAGGCAAAATGTTTGGTGCCACTTCCAATTAGTAAATTATTTCATCTCTCGGTTGCCGGCTCCAAATCCGTTATGGCGGCTGGGAAATGCCTCCCGTGGCGGAGGAGATGGATGCGCAGGAGATTTTTTTAATTTGCAGGAGGCGTGGAACATCCTGCTCCCAAGCCAAAGCGCTGCTCCGAGCCCTGCCCTGCATGGGCTGCAGCCCCCAGCCCCGCCGGGGTACTGGGAGCACTGGGGAACCCGCGTGCCGGGGCGGGGTTTGTGTGGCACTGGGATGTGTGGGCAACCATCCTTCGCCACCACGGGAACTGCTCCCGGCTCCCCGCGGAGAAATCCGACCTGACACGGGGAGCCCGCGCCGGGAGAGCTCCCCCAGAGCTCTGGGAGACACGTCCTGGATCTCTCTGGAGCCTGGCACGGAGCGTGGATCTGCATCTCCCGATGGAAAGGGGGTTTAGCACACGGGATTTCCCACCTGGGCCTCCCTTTCGGATCCCCAGGCAGCACTGAGCCCGGTCCGCAGGAAAAGGGGGGCAAGAACAAATTCCAGAGAGTAAAAGGGTTGTTTGTCCAGAGGTTTGGAGGAGGTGGAGGTGTGAGGGGGCAGGGAATAGGGCTGCACTCTGGCACTGGGGGGTTCCGGGTGGGCTTGGCCCCCTTTGCCAGCCCCCACAGTCCCAGCTTTCTCTCTCTTGCCATTGCAAACTCTCCCCTGGCCCTACAAACGCCCTGGGCTGACCCCACCGCCCCTCAAAATCCTGATTTTCCAGCTCCCGGGACCACCGGAGCTCCGACACCGTGTGCCAGGCCCAGGTCCAGCAGTGCCAAGTGCCTGCCTGGGTGCAAAGCTCGACTGCCCGAGCCAGGATAGCAAATATCCAGGGGAAAACCCGGAAAGGAAGGATTGAGGCTATTTCCTGTTTGATAAAAAAGTTGCTGAATGTCTTGGAGCACATCCCGGGTTCGTGGCAGGGTTTTGGCACCTTGGAACGGCTCCTGAGAGCTGTGCAGAGGTTCCCTGGAGCACAGACAAGGCTCTGCACAGAGCCTTAAATGCATTGAAATGAGTGGCAAAGATAAAAGAGCAGAGATAAGCGATAAGAGCTCCCATATGACAGCGGCACAATCTTCAGAGCTGCAGCAGGAGCAGGAAAAATGGCCACATTCAAATTCCCGGAGAATTATCTGGGAAAACAAGGAGTAATTACCCTGGCAGGAGATAACTCTTCCTCCCCTTGCCTCTCTCTGCACGCTCGGCTCCAGAGGAAGTTTGGGTGACCTGCAAGGGGCATCTCCACACAAAACGAGGCTTGGAGCCTTCCCCGAGAACGGGAGCAGAGGTGGGAAGGCTCCACATTCCCTGGAAGTCTCGGAAGTTGTCCCTGAGCTTGGAGCCGTGCTGATCCAAGGCATCTGTGCATCGCACTTCAGCACCTCCTATCTGCACCTCCATCTCTCCTTGGGATCCTGCACCCGGGAATAGCCGGGATGCATCCTGCTCCTGGCCTGGACACCAGCTGGAGCTGGGAAGTGCCAGGGAAGGGTTTGTTTATCAGCTGGGCGAGGCAGCACTTACAGCTGCCCTGGGTGTCGCCTCCAGCAGCGACAAGGGAGCTTCTGTTCGGAGGCCTCTCCAGCCACAGATCCCATCTGTTCCTTTGTGTTCTGTCCCCCGATGGATTTGTGAGCCGGCAGTTTAGGGAATCACCTTCTGGGCTCACCTGGGCAGGGGTACAGAGCCCCGGCACCCCCGTGCCACACGCCAGGGTGTCCCGCAGGAAAGGCTTTTCCCGTCCTGCTGCTCCACCACTCCATTTGATGTTGTCCCTGGTTCTTCCTCTCCACTTAACAGGGAAAGCCCATCCCCAGGTCATCCCGAGCTCGCTTTTAGCCAGCTCCCCTTTGCTCAGCTCCTTCCCTGAAAGGCCTTTTCATGTCCCCGAGAGCTTCCATCTCTGTCCTCTGCCGTTCTCCCGCTGCTCGCGGGAGCTTTGGAGATCAGAGCGCGGGGAATGCACGGGAATTTTCGGGACTCTGGGGCAGAGCAGGGCTTTTTTAATCACCCCAGACCCGGGAATGCACCCTCGGCTCCACCTGTGCCGCCGCAGACCCCGCCGGAGGAGCCTCCTCCACCGTCCCTTTGAGGGCGAGTAATGAGGAGTGCCAGGACCTGCTGGAGTCATTTCTTCCTGATCCAGCCCGGGAAGCCTCGGGAGTGGTTTGGGAGCTCCCGGAGCCAACCCTGTGGCCCATCCAGCTGGGAATGACAGGCCGGGGTGAGATGAAAAGCGTCAGGGCGCACAAAGAGGCGAAGCAGAGCCCTGCCAGTGCGCAGTCATCGCGCTCGGCTGTCTCCTAATGCCTGCCTTTGAAATGCTAATGCGCTTTTAAAGTAGGTAATTTTCATGTAACTTCTACCTACAGGACTCAAAGAAGGTGTTTATTACAATCCTGCCTGGCCTGGGGCACCGCTAATGAATTCCAGAGACTTTCCATGACCGAATTCCAGCCGGGCTGCCCAGCCCGGGCTCCTCCCTGCCCTTTGGGCAGCTGATCTGGCACATGGCAGGGCTGGCACGGCACCTCCGTGCCCTGCTGTGTCGGGATCGGGAGAGGAGGAGCAGGACCAGCCCTCCCTGACCCACAGCCCGGTGGGTTTTGCGGGGCTGCACCTCCTGCCGCAAATCCCATCTATAGGGCCATGGGACGTTTTCTTTTATTGCATCCCAAAAGCGGGATTTGCGTGGTGGATGGTTTGGAACAGCGGGCAGCCCCTCGGTTTCCATCCAACAGCACCTCCAGCACGCAGCTCCACCAGAAAATTCCCAGAGCGCCACCACAACCTCGGAATATTTGGACGGGCTGCTCCAAAAGCCGGCTCCCCACTTCAAGCTTCATCTCAGCGTTGTTTTTCCCGGGGTGCTGGCCACGCCGGGAATGCGTCAGAGCCTTCTTGGAGAAGGAGGGGGAGCTGTTTTTCCATGAGCACCTGGAGTCAGAGTGTCTGGGGGCTGCTCGGCAGGTCCTTATTCCCACCCCGGGAAGCAGCTCCGGGGTGGAGCAGGGCTCCGTCGGGCTCGGCCGGTTCGGGAGGCACCGGCGAGGCTTGGGACATGCAAAGAGCCAGCCCGGGGCTCCGTGCGGGATCAAAAAGCCTGGGAAAATGAGCGTCGGGAAAGCGCTGGTGTCCCGCGAGCCGCCCGCTTTGAAGAGGCACTCCCCAAGAGGAGGACACCGAAGTGGTTTTGGTGCAGCTGAGGTTTGTCTGCTCAGCCCAGGAGAATCCCACAGAATTCCCGATGCCGTGGATCTCCCAGGGACGTGGCCGGGGCCCATCCCCGCCCTGAGTGAGGCAGAGCTTTCTGGCTGACTTGGCTTCGTGTCCCGCTAATCGCGGGCAGCGGGGCCGCCCGGATCCTGTGCTCTGGTGTGAGTTGTGTGCACAAAACACGATTTGCTTTGCTAATGGTGTTTGGCCACTTCGGTGCCGGGGAACTTTTCAGAAATCATTACCATGCACTCGGCTCTTTAGGTTTTTTCCTCTCTTCTGAGGCAATTTGTCAGAAGGGATTTTTTGACAATTTCACTGAACCATGCATGTTAACCCCTCCAGAGCTTCCTCCTCTGCTCTGCTTTCCCTGGGATTTGTTCCTGCTGCCTTAGCAGGGGCAGTGGGGAGCTGCAGGGATCAGTGGATGCATGGATATCTCTCAGCTCCTGGGGATCCACATCCCAAATCCTCCCTGACATCCCCTGCACATCCCAATCCTCAGCTTGGTGGGTAATGAGGTTCCCCGTTCCCGAGGGATGCCCAAACAATGGGATAATTGCAGTGGTGCTGGGAGGGATGGCTCTGGAAGCACTGAACTGGAGAGCATCCCTGAGCAACAGTTGCCTCCCAGGGGCTCCCATTCTCATCCCCAAAAAAACCCTCTTACTTGTCCCTCTTCTCAATGGATTTTCAGGATGTGTGAGAATTCCAGGGTGGAATCAGGCCTTCAGACAGCTGAAATGGGAGAGGGTTTGGGGCTATCCCGGTCACTCCAATTTTCCTAACAGCTTTTCATCCCTTTGGGCCTTCCAGGTGCTGGGTAATTCCCACTGCTGGGAAGGAAGCTTGGAATCCTCCACCAGCCTCAGACACATTCCAGGGCTTTGCTGCTCTGTGCAGGCCAGGACTTCCCCTTTGGGAATACCGGAGCCACTCCCCGGTGCTGAAGGTGGGGATGGAGGTGGCCAGGAAGGAAAGGGCTGCTGGGAGCCCTCCAGAGCCAATCCCATCCATCCCTGGGGTGTTGGAGAGCTCAGGACAGCTGGGAATGCTGTGCCCAGTGAGCCTCGATCAGGGGAGGGAAGTGACGATTTCCCTGCTGCTACTTTGCCTGAAATCTCATAAAATCATGGAGTGGTTTGGGTTGGAAGGGACCCGAAAGTTCATCTGCACCCCACTAATTGAGGAGCTGTTTCAGCAAACCCTTCTACCACCCACTGCACACTGAGGGTGTTTTTCTGGAGCCGGGGCTCCTACAGCCACTGCTGCTGCTCTTTGGGAAGGTTTTGGAACGTGCCAACCCCTCCTCTTGTTTCCTGAGAGTGGAAATGTGTTGGGAATCTTCCCGGGGCCCTGTCCTACATCTGCAGGAGCTGCTGGAATTCCCTCAGAGCACTCACAGCCCATGCAGCCAAATTTATCCACATCCACATTTCCATTGTCCAGCAGCACCAAGCCCTTCAGCTGGGCATGGCTGTCACTGGGACGTGCCACCCTCTGTGCTGGAAGCTCCCCTCACCCAGCCCTGGTGTCCCCTTTAAGGCCCAAAAATAACTCTGGACCTCCACAGACCTCTGTGGCCGAGCCCTTGAGGGGTCTTAGAGGAGCGTGGATGCTGTGAGCTCCTGGTTGGATTTAATCCCGTCATCCCGTGTCCTGGGAATTGCTCTCGCCCTCACCCTGTGCCCACCTTCACCCCCACAGGCACCTTGGCAGCACTGCCAGTTCCTACTGCCCCGGTTTGGTGTCTGTGACCCTCTCGGTCCTTCCCAGCCCTTCCCTGGCTGGGTGATCCTCCCTGCACATGGACAGGGGACGGGGACAGCAGGAGCGCTTCACTCTCACCCACACGGCAGAAACACCTCTGTGCTCCACACCCCAGCCCTGCTCCCCCTCCAGTTCCCAGAGGTCGCTTTGCCAAACCCCCTTTCCCAGGCAATTTGCTGTGAATATTCCCAGCAAAACCTCCTTGGAGCGGAGCTGCAATTCCTGTGGTGCTGGGACACGATTCCTTGTGCAGGGCACCGTCACCAGGGCTGCCATCCCAGAGGAGAGGGACAGAGAAATCCGGGAGACCCCACACTGCCTTCCACTGCAGCAAATGCGCTTTAATTCCCCATTTAAGGCACATTCCCGAGGCACTGTCCCTCCCGTCTGAGCGCTCTGGTCGAGGGCAGGTGGCTCCCAGTCCTGCAGGAGCAATGGAAATTGGTTCCAGGCTTCCCTGGAGTGGGCAGAGAGAGCTGCAGGTCCTCATCTCCTCCCTGGCACCTGCTCCAGCAGTGTCCAGAGGAGCTGGAGCTCGAGTCACCCTCCTGCTGTGCCTGGAGAGCCAGATGTGACCCCAGAGATCATCTTGGGCCTGTCCATCCAGGGATGGGATCCTCCCAGGGCTGGAGCCTCTCAGACATGGAGCCAGGCTGGGAGAGCTGGGGGTGCTCGCCTGGAGAAGGGAAGGCTCCAGGGAGAGCTCAGTGCTGCTTTCAGGGCCTAAAGGGGCTCCAGAAGAGCTGGAGAGGGACTGGGGACAAGGGCTGGAGGGACAGGACACAGGGAATGGCTTCCCAGTGCCGGAGGGCAGGGATGGGTGGGATATTGGGAAGGAATTGTTCCCTGGGAGGGTGGGCAGGCCCTGGCACAGCGTGCCCAGAGCAGCTGTGGCTGTCCCTGGATCCCTGGCAGTGCCCAAGGCCAGGTTGGACATTGGGGCTTGGAGCAGCCTGGGACAGTGGGAGGGGTCCCTGCCATGGCAGGGGTGGAACAAGGTGATTCCCTGCGTTTCTCTGATTTCCAGGATCTCTCCCTGGGCACGGGGCCCTCCTGACAGCCAGGTACCAGCCAGGAGTGAAAACCGTGGGCTCTCTTTCGACTTTCCCAAAAGGGAACTGAAGGCTTCACCCCAGATCAGAGCACTGCTGAACTTGTGGCACCTCCAGGGTGGCAGGTGACACACCTGGGGTGACAGGGAAGGAGCCCTGGGCGGGTGCTGAGGGTGCAGCACCTCTGGGAGCACCTGGGAGCAGGGGAACATTATTCCCAGCGGGAAGAGCAGACATTCTCTTGCATGGAGCTGAACAATAAAAGCTGTGGCCTTGGAGAGAGATGAGTGAAGAGGGACGTGGTGAGAGCTTTGCAGAGGTGATTACCGAGTGATTATTGCCGACTTCTCATTATGCAGGAACGAAATGAAATTATCCTGCAACTCATTTAAGGCACACAAAGGGAACAACCTTCCCCTGTGGCGCATCATCCCGGAAACCCAGGGAGAGCAGCTCTGCCCACGGCTATGGACCATCCATCGGCATGGCAAACCTGGGACGGGCACAGGGCCGCCACCCCAATTAGTGCCGCCGCCGTTAATCACTCGCTGCTGGCCAGGGGAACCTCTGATGCCCGTCCAGCCCGTCCCCAGCCCGTCCCCAGCTCCCCCTTGTGATTATCCCTGCGCCAGTGGGTCGGGAAGGATGCGGCAGGGACCCAAGGGAGCGGGATGTGGCTGGGAGCAGCTCCGAGGATCACGCAAGTGACAGCGTTCAAGATGTCGAGTGACAAATGCCTGACTGTGCAACTCGGCAGCCCGAGCTGTCACAGGGAGCAGCTGCCTGGGGAGGGCAGGGGGCTGCCATTCCCCCAGGGAAAACGGGCACGGAGGAGCTTCCAGCAGGTGGGAATGCTGAGAGCGCGGGCTCCTCTTTCAGGTGCTTCCTCTAGGGAGCCTGGAATGAAGAGGAGCCGGGGGGTGAGTGGATGGAGAGGCTGGAAAAGTGGGCAGCGAGGGGCAGTGAGGAGGGATGGAAGTGAAGTGACACAAGAGATAAAGAAGGAAGGGATTGAGGAGACATCCAGGGAGGCACGAGGAATGCAAAGAGGCAGCAGCAGCTGGAGGCAGAGGTGGCATCAGGAAAAGAGGGGCTGGGACAGAGAGGGGCCCTGAACCCTCATCCCGGCTGTGCATGCCAAGGAATATCTGCAGCCTCTTTCCAGGAGCACTCCGCAGCTTTCCAGGAGCATTCCCTCAGTTCTGCAGGCTGAGGAGGCAGCACCAGGATATCTCCACGGCGTGAAAATCAAAATTTTCACAGGAAAAAGCAGATTCTCTGTGTCCTTCCCCACGCTTGTGTTGTGAGGGCAGAATCCAGAGAAGGACCAACCCAGAAAGATGTGGAAATGGGGCAGGAGGTTGCTGATGGTTCAGAGCCAGCCTGGGCCGTGTTATAGTGCCTGGGGTTTCCAGTTTAATCTAAATTATTTTGCCTTTTCAAGTTAAAAAAGAAAATTTAAAAATCGATATTTTTGGTGCTCTGAGCAGCACAGGAAATGCAGTGGCTTCCTAAATTCCTTTAGTCCAGGCGATTTTCTAAGGATTCAATCTGACTTATTTCACTTAGGATTTGAAGAGATGGTTGGCTTTTGGTTGTGTTTGAAGTCTCTTAATGGACTGATTAATGATGGATTCATGAAGGATTATTAAATTACCCAATACTAATCTGGGTAAACCTTCCAACGAGCTGTGTGCCCTAATCGATGTCACCTTGCCAAGGTGCACGATGTCCATGGGAAGAGGCAAATCCTTGATGTCTCCAGGGCTCCTGGCAACAGCTCAGCGCTCCCAAACCCCACCAGGCTTTCCATGGGGGTGGTGGGACCGAGAGGCCACAGCCTGTGCTGGAAACCAAACCTCAGCAATCCCAAAGTTCCTGGGGAAGGGCAGGATTTGTCCTCTCAGAGCTGCTAGGGCAGGGATTTGGTTCCCTTCAGCGAGCGACGCTGCAGCGAAGTGACATTCCCGATATTTCCGCGCTTTCCCAGCTCATTTCCCTGCCTGGCTCTATGGCCGTGGCGGCAGCAAACGGCCCTGGGAGGGTTACAGATTGAAATCCCTGTGCTGGGGCCTGGTTTTCCTAAGTGGAATGTGATCCCAGAGAGGTTCACTGGCGAGTCTGTAACACCGGTGAGTCTGTAACGGGAAACCGCAGGATGGAGGCGCGGGATGGAGGAGGCCGCGGATTCTGGGATTCTTATCTGATGCTCTCTCAGAGCATCACCATCCTGCAGCTCCCGAGGTGCCACAGGGGCTGGAGCTCCAGCAGTGTTGGGATCCTGGAGCCCACGAATGAGGAGGACACTCGATACAATAATAGGGAAAGGAGAGTGTCCAATGAAGCCGAGGCGTCTCCAGGTGAGCGCGGCGTGCTCGGCTCAGCAGAATTCCAGGCAATTCACCCAGCCTGGAGCTGCTGGCTGGGCTGGATCCAGCAGCGATTCCACAGGGCAGAACACCGGGTTTTTCAAGGGCCTGCAAGGACAAACCCCTGCCCGTGGTGGAACAGCCCCCAGCACATCCCAGGCCAGCTCCCAACGGAGGGGGATCAGCCCTGGAGATGGCAAATATTGCCCAGCAATCCATACCCAAACTCACCTTGCTGGGGTCTCACTGGAATATAAACTCGGCAGGTGATGGGAATTCTTGGAATAATAAGGAATAACAAAGGGTTGGGAGCAGCCCTGAGCGGGCTGGCATGGGAGAGGTGGGGAAAGCACAGCAGGTCAGGAGGGAAAGGGATGGTACAGCCATCTGGGAACTTCGGGAATCCCAGAATCATGGAATGAATTGGGTTGGAAGGGACCTTAAAACCCATCCCATTCCATCCCTGCCATGGCAGGGACACCTCCCACTGTCCCAGGCTGCTCCAAGCCCCAGTGTCCAGCCTGGCCTTGGGCACTGCCAGGGATCCAGGGGCAGCCCCAGCTGCTCTGGGCACCCTGTGCCAGGGCCTGCCCTCCCTCCCAGGGAGGAATTTTTTCCGACCTCACTTGTGGCTGATGGCTCTGCTCAGCTGAGGGTCCCTCCCCCAAAACCAATCACAGCTGTAGCAGCTCTGAGGTTGGATGTCCTCACTGCCTCCTCCAGGATCCGCATCCTCCTGGGATGTCGTTCCAAACCAGCCCTGCAGATCAATAACGAGCTGCAAAGCCACGAGCCGGCTGGGGGGAGTTCCTGTTCCTTGTCCCCATGCGGGACAACAACCGTGCCCAGGCCTGGCTGCTGGCTTGGCTTCTCTTCGGGTTTTTTGTGTTGTATTTCTTTAAATTTCATTGATTTCCTTTACTGTTAATGGGCAGGGAAGGAGAGCGACGGGGATTGTTGGAATGTTGGAATTCTGCGTCCTCAGAGCGCTCTTGCGAGGGACAAGCGGAGCCGGAAAGGTCACAGCGCAGCCTCTGGGCACATCTGCCTGGCCTGCAGCCTCTGCCCGCTGCCAGGCAGCTCCTGCCAGGCCCTGGGCACTGCCACTGTCCCCACAGCGGGCTGGGACGCGGTGCTCACTGCAGGATTAGGGCAGGAGCCAGTGCAGCGGCAGCGGCCAGGCCTGGTGTGCCCAGCTGGTACCAGAGGGCACCGGATGCCACCCCGCCAGCCAGGTCCTGCAGCAGGGACAACCTTCTGGTGGCAGGAGCGGGGTGTTCTGAGCTCTGAGCCCTGCCACGGGCACAGTGGATGGAGTGAGAGGTGGAAATGCCCCCTGCACTCCCCTCTCCCAAGGCAGGACGGTGTTTTCATCCCTGTCTGCCCAGCTCAGTGAGCTGGGGGTGGGGAATGCAAACCTCTGATCAAACATCCCTCCGTTCTTCCCCCCAAAAAGAGTCTAAAGTGCACCCTCAGTCAACAGACCGCTGAAATTCCACTTTCATCAGCCGACAGGCCGGCACAGAGAGCTCAGGTGCGAGTCCAAAGCAAACAGCAAAGGGCAAAGTCGGAGCTAGGTGGATTTGTTTGCCGAGTGAAGGGTTTGGGCACAGGGCTGATGCCACAAGCGAGGCGGGAGGGCCCTGGGGCTGTGCAAATGCCAGCGGGGGAAGGAAACGCCATGTGGAAATGAAGAGGCTGCTGGAGAAGAGGGGAAAATGTGCGGGTTGTGCCAAGAGAGGATGTGAGAAGTGGCACCAAGCCCTGCCCCCCGCGAGTCCCTGGAGGTCCCAGCAACCCGGGATGCTGCCCCTTTAAAATGGGGGGGGGAAGACGCAAATGAGGAGCCGGCTGAAAATTAGTAGAGCAGAAAACTCCAAATGATGCAGAGCTAATTCCTTAAGTGTCAGACTGGCTGCCAGACCCTCCGCTTCTCAGCCCGCTGGCCCCGCAGCACCCGGGGCCACTCTCTGCACCTCCCCGGGCCCGGGCCCAGCCCCCGGGGTCCCCCGGGTCACTCCGTGCCACACTCCGGGCTCCCCTCCCCGCCCGCAGCCCCGTGGCATCGCCCCCACCCCGGCGAGAGGGCAGAGGAAGTTTTTTAATATATTTTTATTGGCCTGTAAATTTCTTTTCTTTCCCCACCGGCTCGGATCGATGTTCGCAGTTTACCGGAGTCCCAGGCACGCAGATTAAATCCTCTGCCTCTATTACCCGAGATGGGCTTTTATTCTCCCTCTGATCACTCGGAAATAAGCAGTGGGAGAGGAGAGGGGGGCAGGCAGGAGGCGGGGAGGGGGCGAACCCATTCCAGACCTGTTTATTCCCTACCAGCCCCGCAGCTCCCGGCCATTAAACAAACCACTTATCCCAGCCCGGCCTTTCCCCGTCCCCCTTCCCTCTTCCCTTCCCCTCTCCTCTCCCCGCCGCCCTCCCCTCCTCCCCGTTATTTTTAAAAGAACAATAATAATTAGGCAGAGCAGCCTCTAACACAATTGTTTCAGCCTGAACAGGCAATTAGGACAGGCGGAGTGAGGCTAATGAACGGTGCATTGGTTCCCCCCCTCCGCCGCCGCCCCCCTCAGCCAGCCGTGCCCCCCACATCCCCGCAGACGTGTGGCTGCTCCGCCGAGCCGCTCTCCTGACGCGGGCAGGGGCTGGCAGCCAGCGGGGCCCCCGGGCCGGGGGGGGGGGACGGTGCCCGGCGCAGCCAGCCCAGGGCGAGCCGCGGGCAGGGGCTGCGGATGGAGCCGCGGCCGAGCTGCCAGCCTGTGACTTTGGCACGGGTGACGGCCCCCGGGCATCTCCCGTCAGCCCGGGTGCTGCTGGGCAGGGCAGGAGAGGCCACCCCGGGGTCACCCGGCAGGGAAGGGACAGTTGGGGACGCGGGGCGCGCGGGTGACAGCGCGGGGGATGCTCCTGGAGGGGCTGCGCGCAGACACGGCGCCGGACCCGGGGCCAGGCAGCTGCGCTGAAATATTCATGCCAAGCTGGCTTTGAAGACAGCGGGATTTCTTGGAAACTTGCTGCACCTCCTAAATGGAGCTGTCGGCTCGGCACGGCTGCCTGGGCACGACGGGAGCGCGCGGGGCGGGCACGCCAGGAGCGGGGGATGTTCCGCTGTCCGAGGGTAGGGATCCCGGCCCACGCTGCCGGTGGCCAGCCCTCGGGGAGGCTGAGGGGACAGTGCAGGGTCACCATCCCACGGCAGGGATGCTCTGGGAACAGCTGGTCCCAAGCTGGGATAGGCCATGATGGGAGGATGGTGCTGCCGCAGGGGGATGGAGAGGGAGGTGACAGGAGACAGGGAGGTGCTGGAGGCAGAATTCCCGGGCAGGTGACCCCAGAGGTGTTGGTGTGGTGGCTGCAGGGTGGGGACAGCGGCAGTGTGACATTCCAGGAACTGCCTGCTGCACTGTGCCCCGGAGTTTGGGATGGGAGCCCCCTCCCTGCCAGGGGGCTGAGAACCCCCCCAGCATGGGGCTGGGGTTGTCCTGGTGCTCCCAGCTCCGCTGCCTGATTCACGTGTGGGGCTGCGGCCGTGGGTGTGCCCTGGCGGGGGAACACTGGGGATTTGGGGTCCTGTCACATCCCCCATGTGCCCTGATGGCCCCAGCTGGCCCTGGGCTGCCCCAAACACAAATACCCCCATTTTTTCTGAATCTGGGATCCGTTCTGGGATTTTTTGGCCCCCTGACACCCAGCACTGAGGCCTGGTTGCTGTCTGTGCCCAGCTCCTGCTCTTTCCAGCACCACACATCCCGAATCCTGCTGCAATTTGCTGTCCCTCAGGCTGCTCCCTATTACTGCTCTCCAAACGTCTCTCTCCCAGTCTCCATGGTGTTAAATTATATTTCCCCAGCTGGATTACTTTGCATTTGTTCAGAATGAATTTCATTTGGCTATTTCCTTCCTAGGCCTGACCCTTCTTTCCCGGTGCATTATCTTTTAGCTCTTTGTCCTCACCAGGATTTGCAGCACCTTCCCATTTCATATCCTCTGCAAATTTAATTAACAGGCTCTTTACCCTCCCTCTTTTGGATCAAATGAAGATGTTAAAGGAGAGCAGACCTGGCACAGATCTCACCACTAACCACTAACAACAATACAAGTACCTCGCACTTAAATTATGCACTTCCCATCAGAAGATTTCAAGGGCCTGTGCTGCGGAGGGATAATTATTAAAGCTGGGAACTCTGGGAATTTAATGTTTGAGGTCTGCCTCGGGGCATGTGTCTTGTTGACTGTTGTGTTACCACTGGCCTTGACAGGCCTGGGATCGATGGCCCCGTGGTGCTGCTGTCCCTGTCCCTGTCCCTGTCCCTGTCCCTGTCCCTGTCCCATCCCTGTCCCTGTGCCCAACCCCACCATGCTGCTCTGGCCCCACAGAGCTCCCTGGATGTGGGACCCCCATGGATGTGGGGTGAGGAGGAGCCGTGCAGTGACCTGGTGCTGGTTCAGCAGTGGTGCCAGCAAACGGCTCAGGGAAATGCTGAAATTTGGCTGGATTGGGAAATCCAGGGTGCTTCAGCCTCGGCCATGGTCACGGGATGGGGACAGAGGGGATGTGGACAGGGTGGGGGGCTGTGATTCACCTGCCCTTGGGATGTGGAAAGAGGGACTCCCAGGGCTCCTGGAGCCGGAGCAAGGACAGCTCCTGGTGGGCATCACTGCCCTGGGATGAGCAGGGGCTGAGCTCTGAGGGTGGGGCAATCCCACCTTGTTTTCCCTTCACCCCAGCCTGGAAACTCCCCTTCCTCCTGCACCCTACACGGGGATCACAGGCTGGATCTTCCCTTGGGGATAGAGGGAGGCCAACCCCCAAAAAACATCCCTAAAATCCTGCTTTTGCTTCATTTTCACGGTGAAAAAGTGGTTTGTGAAACCGTGGGGCAACTGCAGCATGGGAGGGATTTGCAGGAGGCGTTTGCAGAGTTCTTCACACAGCAGTGGCCTCTCTTTTTTTCCTGTTTTCCAACATATAACAGCGGAATGCTCTCCTCGTGTCAGTGCTACCTGCCTGATGAATAATGCATGCTGCTCCTGCTCTGAGTGCCAAATCCCAGCTGCATTCTGTGCCTGCACACGAACCTCCAACCAAACCTGCTGCTGGGGCCTCCTCCAGGGCCACCACCGTGGCCACCACGGCATCCTGCTGGGGGTTGTGCCCAGGAAAGGGGATTTTCTGTGCTCACTGCTCCGACTTCCTCAACAGAAATCGGCTGCCAAGAGGGAAATTCCACGGATAGAGGGGTGCAAAGAGGATTCAGCATCACTGCAGAGCCTCTCCCTAAGACTGGACAGGAGGGCTGGAAAAACCTGGCTCTTGGAAGGTGCTTTTTTGTGCTTTCCTGGTAATGCTCCCAAAGATCCCCCCCCGTGCTCCAGGCTCCTGCCTTACAGGAGGAATTGTGTTATTCCCTGGTTGTGCAGCCCCTGAGCCTGGCTTTAGGTCCCTGTGGCATTTTTCTCTCCTGGTAAGTCAGCTCATACCCTTGATTCTCACAGCAATATTTCAACTGCTCTTTGCAACAGAAGGAAAATAACCCCCGGTGCCATTTCAGGGGAATATTGATATGGCACCAAAAGGGAAAAACGGACTCTGAAATCCCAGCTGGAAACTGGGACTGTGAAATCCCATCTGGAAACTGGGACTGTGAAATCCCAGCACTGAGCTCTCTAATGCCCCTCCAAAGAGCAGTAGGATTAAAACCCAAATTCCTCATAGGGTGAACCGCCCTCCATCTGGGAAAGAAGTGAGCTGGCACTGCTGGGAGCTGAATTTTTGCGGGTCAGATTTCCCAGAGCAGCTCTGGCTGCCCCTGGATCCCTGGCAGTGCCCAAGGCCAGGCTGGACATTGGGGCTGGGGGCAGCCTGGGACAGTGGGAGGTGTCCCTGCCCATGGCACTGCGGCTGGGATGGGATGAGCTTTAAGAATTCCAACCCAAACCAGCCTGGGATTCCCTGATTCCATCCCAGGACCTGTCCCAGGCTGTTCCTGCAGCTCTAACCCTAACTGATAATGAGTTAACCCTAAATCAGCAGCTCATATTCCCATTTCTCTTTTCCATGTGGGTTTCCTCGCTCTGCCACAAGGAGTTGGAACCCTTTGCTGTTTTCCCTGCCTTTTGTTTAAGCCAAAATTTCCAGCACCTCACTGAATTTTCACTGAGGCAGTGAATCAGCTGAGCTGATGAGAGCTAATCGCCCTAATCCTTCCCTCAACTCTCCCACCTTTTCCAGCACCATCCATTTCCTCCACGGCTGCAGTCTCCACCCTCATCCCTGGCCAGGGCCACTCTGCCTCTCGTGCTGTGCTGGAGATGGGAGACAGAGCACAAAATCCAAATCAGGATTTTTCCCATTTCTCCCTGTTCTCCACATGGTTTATTATCAGGGAGAGGTGCCAACCTCGCTCTGCCAGGGCTGGGAAGATGCTGCTGCTCCTGCTGCTGCTGCTTCGGATTAATTCAATCCAGGTAAAGTTGTCTGGGCTGTGAATTGTCCCTTTCCCGGTGCCAAGTCTGCTCAGCCAGGTTCTCACTCCTCGGGAGCAGCAGCAGCCAGCTCCTCCTGAGGCTGGAAATACCCTGTGGTATTTTAAATAAAACAATCGTGGGTTTTCCCTTGAGAGGAGGGAAACTGGGAATCAGGTAGCTGCAGGAATGAGGTGGGGAGACCCCAAAAGCAGCTCCTCGCTGGGTGGAGGGTGGGCAAGCTCAGCTCTGTGGGGATCTCTCGGATTCTCAGTGCCCTGGATTCCAGTTTGTCCTGGTAAATTATTAATCCAGCAATAAAAACATTCCCCCTTTTGCCGGCCTCAAAGCCCTGCTCGGGGTCTCCCGTGGCTTTTACCTCCTGCTTCATCCCAGAGGAGAAATGGAGGCGATGGGATGGTCCCAGAGGAGCAGCCAGGGATGCATTTGTGTCCCTGAGCCGGTGTTCTCCGCTGTCCTGCATCCCAGGAAAAGCTGCCCAGGCACAGCTGGCTGCTGGGGTGTCCCAGCAGTGAGGCCACGGCTGTGTCACTGCCAGAGGGCAGCTGGAAATTGGGAGCAGCTGACACCCAGAGGTGCTGAGTGTCCGATGAGAATGTCACCTGGGGGGTCTGGGCTCACTCCCACGCCTCCCAGTGAGGCCAAGAAATTCCCTGGATAGAAGGAACCGATGTTTTCTTGGCCAGATGCAGTCAAAGGCCCCTGTATCCTTCCCCTGGATTGTGTTCCCTTGGAGAGGCTCTGCTGGGGAAGAACGCTGTGGGAACAGCAGGACTGGGAAATGGGAAACACCTGCAGGACCATGGAATGGCAGAGCGAGGAGAAGATGGACAGGGCTCGGAGCAACGCGGGCTGCTGGGAGGTGTCCCTGCCGGGGCAGGGTGGGAATGGGATGGGAGTTCAGGTCCCTTCCAAGCCAAACCAGTCTGGATTCTGTGTCCCTCCCTGTCCCTCCCTGCCCCTCCCTGTCCCTCCCTCCCCTCTGGCACCTCAGCAGCCGCGAGTTTCCCCCCCTCGGCAGCCGCTTTCCCCGCTCAGCCCCGTGTCACCGACACCGCCGCTGGTGTCACCTCGGATCGTGGCCCCGGCGTGTCACCTCGGCACAGGGGGAGGCCGGCGAGCTGCGGAGGCAGCGAGGCAGAAGGCAGAGCAGATGTCAGCCCTCCTCGCGTTTCCAGGGCAGAACATCACCCGGCGTCACCAGAGACACGGGCGCCGCTGGGTGATCCCCGCCCGAGGGCGGCCCCGAGCCTCGGGCCAGGGCAGAACTTCGGCGTTCCCATCATCCCGGCACTCAGGAGGGAAAACTCTTCTCCAGAGCATAAAGGCACCCGTGCGGTGGGTCTCACAGGGACAGAGTAGAGGGCGACTATCCCCTCCCCTGAGCTGCTCATCCACGAGCATCCCGTTGGCTCTGCTCGGCATTCCGGTGGGAATCCGCGGCTCGCCGGGATGCCGGGCGGTGCGAGGGGCTGGGAAGGGTGGGAATGCTGAGCCCGTGCCGCACACCCGTAATGAGGATGATTGAAGGCTGAGCGCGGGATGATACAGAACAATATCAGCGAGTGGTTTTAGTGTCAGCAATCTTCAAACTCGCTGTCAAAGGGAACATTTAAACGATTTTCCTGCTACTCCAACGCATCCAGGTTATATTTATATCCGGAGAAAACTGGTGCTATAAATGTCAGGTTTGGAGAAGGGCTGGCTGCATCCATCAGAGTGGGAATTAGGAAGGAGGGAGGAATGATGGATCGCTGCCAGCTGACGGACCCGTCTGCACAGAAAATCCCTGAGGCCTGAGCCATGGGCACGGAATGTCCCAGCCTGGGAGTGTCCCAGTGGTTGGGATATCCTGGGTTTGGGGGAACAGCAGGAAAGGCCCTGAGCCAGCCAGAGCTTGGAGCTGGAGGTGCCTGAAGTGTTCAGAGGCAGATTTTAGCTGGACACGGGAGAAATGGGATGGAGGACGGTGATGGAGGATGAGGATGGAGGATGGGGATGGAGGATGGGGATGAAGGACAGGCATGGAGGACAGGCATGGAGGGCACGGATGGAGGGCGGGGATGGAGGATGGGGATGGAGGGTGAGGATGGAGGGGAGGGATGGAGGATGGGGATGGAGGATG
>VXAC01006328.1:45516-60281 GCA_013399225.1 Rhipidura dahli
GGAGGATGGGGATGGAGGATGAGGATGGAGGGCGGAGATGGAGGATGGGGATGGAGGGTGGGGATGAAGAATGGGGATGGAGGGCGGAGATGGAGGACAGGGGTGGAGGATGGGGATGGAAGATGGGGATGAAGGATGGGGATGAAGGACAGGAATGGAGGACAGGGATGGAGGATGGGGATGGAGGACAGGCTGGGTGCCACAGGATCCCTCTCCAGCAGGGAACAGGAATCAAGACCAGGCAAACAGACACTATGGTCCCCCCTAATCACCCCCATTTTCCTCCAAACCTCAGCTCAGCCGCCTCCCGGGCCAGGCATCATTAGTGGGTTGTTAATCACCCTCTCGGGGTCCTCTCCACGCCTGATCCCGGGGATTTTTAACCCAGCCGGGGTGTTCCCGCACCCCTCGCCCTTCCCCTCGGCACAGCAGCGAGCTCAGGAGAGGCCGGCTCTGCTTTCCTGCAGCACCACGGAATCCGAGACGGCACCGAGAAGGGCGAAGGATTCCTGGAGCCTGGGAGCATTTGTTGGCATCAGATAATGCTGAGGGTGGAGAGGGAGGCGTGAAACCAGAGCCTGGAGGCTCCCGCCTGGATTCGGTGGCTGCTAGGGTCCGGTTCCAGCAGGAAAAACGGAGGAATTGTCGCTGTCCCTTCAGGACACGCAGCTCCCGCGAAGGAGGGGGAAGCACCACCCTGCCCTTCCCAGCTCTGCGGACACTGCCCTGGGCAGGGCGCTGGGATATTCCCGGCGCTGTTTCCCACCCCTCCACCCTGCCGTGCTCCTCCTGTGCTCGGTTTTTGGTGTTCCCAGCCATCCCAACCACCCCGCCAGCATCGGGAGCTGCGGGGCATCCCAATCCCAATGCTGCGGGAAGAACAGGCTCCCCGGAGCTCCGGATTCACCCACATCCACGTCTTTGCTCCAGAGCAGCAGGGGAGGCTCAGCCCAGGTCCTTTCCCGTGGCCCAGCTCCCAGGGGGCTGCTGGAGACATCCAGGATCCCATGGGATCTTCTGTTGCTGGAGGTTTGTCCTGTTCACGGGGCTTTGTCCCCACGGGCAGCCAGGGCACTTCCAGCCATGCCAGGGCTGCCAGCCTCAGCCCGGGAATGCCATAGGGATTAACGCTTCCCCTGACCTGAGCAGCTCACCGAGTCTTATTTTTGCTGGGGAGAGAATTGATTTGGGACTCCTATTTCTTGGTTGTAATCCTGTTTTGGAAGATACTCGGAATGCCGTGTCCCTGAGTAGGGAGGACCTGCCTCCAGCTCCTTTCCCAGCTGGAATCCTGGACAGCTCTACCCTTCCTGGGGCTTCTGGCACCCAGAGGTACCTGGAGTGTGTGGGAACACCCTGCCTCCCCTGGGAACTGCAGCGGGAGAAGCCTTCCCACACCACGGCTCGGCTCCACTGGGCTTTTATTTCAGGCTCTGCTTCTGACCCAGTCTGAGTAGGGAATGCTTGTCTTTCCTCCACTGAGGTGTCTCCCACCTTCCCAAATCCTCCTGGATTCCAGGGATTTTTGTCTCCTTGCTGGTCCTTCAATGTTTCATCCCAATCCTTCCCTTCCAGCGGCTGAAACGTCAGAGGAGTGAAGCTGGAGCACACCCCTCACCCCTCTCTGCTCCCTCCCCACTTTTCTCCAAGCTTTTATCCCAAGTTTCCCTCCAGCACACCCACCCCATGTCTTCCCTGGCGTGCTGGTTTCTGGAAGGGCTCACATTTCCTGTCGTTTGCTTTTTCCAGAGGGCTGGAAAAAAATTGGGAAATTAGAATGTCTTGTCAGCCACAGGAGAAACCACAGCATTGCTGGGATTGCAAAGCATTCCGTGGGGAGTAGCAGCAATCCCAGGATGTCCCACGGACCTTTCCCAGCCTTTCCTTGCTCAGGGCTGGCACCCACAGCTCCAGAGAGAGGTGAGGAGCTCCAGACACCTCTTTCCATGGAGTTCCCTGGTTCCTTTTTCGGGCAGGAGGGGGTTACTGCCACCGTTAATCCATGGGAAGAAGGGTCTATCCATGGGAAGGAGCATTTTCCAGAGCTCTCCCCCTCAGTGCAGCTGACTCGGTGATGTTCTGGTGCCCATTTAGGAGAGGACACTCTGGGACGTTTCCAGAAAAATGAGTGAATGCCTTCCCACATCCAAAAGTCCTAGTGGTCCTCGGAATCCGCCAGAAACCCCTGGATGCAGGGCAATTCCGTGCTGAGACGGAGAAGCCCCGCGGAGATGTGGGACCGCAGGATTCAGACCCCTCCACTGGGATTTGCTTGAACTCTTGCTGAGGAATGCGAACGCGGCAGGGCTGGCCCAGAACTGCCCAAAGCCAGGGAGTTTCCCCCCCGCTGCAAAGCCCGGTGGGTCTTCCCAGCTGCTCTGGGAAATCTCATTTTCCATCTGCCTGGCAACTGGGAGTGTCCCAGTGCAGGGCAGGGGACGCCGAACCTTTGCGAAGCACGTTCCTAAATCCCATAAATCTCCCACCGGGCTCCGGGGCAGGTGTGAAATACAGGATGCTCCACGTGTGTCCTGGAGCCGGGCAGGATTTACTCCGCGCCGGGCTCTGGATGCACATTTCTTATCCCAGCCCCGAGATTTATGGAGTCCCTGAGATTTATTCCGCCTGTAAAACGCTGTTAAATGCGGGCTTGGGCTGCGCGATGGCCATTGTTTGGGAATGCTTTGTGTCCGCTGGCAGAAAAACGGGCACGGCCCTCCCCGAGCGGCTGCCAGGTGGGAAGAGGCACGGCGGGGATGGGAGGAGCCGGATGCTGCTGCCAGAGGTGTGGACAGGAGCCGGGATGCACCAGCATCCCGTTCTGGTGCTGCTGAGGAGGGATGTGGGCAAGGCGGGTGTCCAAGGAAAGGGGAGAGCACGGAGGGGGCGAGGGAATGGCAAAAATCCCGGTCCGGTGGTGCTGAGGCTGCACCTCCATCCCTCACTGCTCCTGCTGGAAGGGACACTTGGGCAAGGGGATAACGGGCCAAGGAAGGGGGAATTTTGTGGAAAATGGGTGGTGAAGACCCCGGTCCTGGGCTGTGCTCCCATCCCACCTTGTTCCTGCTGGAAGGGACACTTGGACAAGAGGATACTGAGCCAGAGAGCCCAAAAAAAAAGGGGAATTCTGCTGAAGAGAGATGGAGAGAGCGAGGGGCTTGTGAAAATCCCAGTCCTGTGGCACTGGGGATGCGCGACCATCCCACCTGCTCCTGCTGCAGAGGGCACTTGGGCAGGGGGATGCCAGAGGGTGGTATCCCGAGCCCAGAAATGGGGAATTCTGTGGAAAAGGGACGGAGGGAGAGAGGGGCCAGCGACGAACCCAGCCTGGTGCTGCATCGGCTCAGTTCTGCCTCCCAGCACCCGCTCGGGGGAGGATTCCCGTGCAGGCCGAGGGCAGAGGGGCAGCGGGAAGAGCTTCCCGAGGTCCGGCTGCGGCCACCCCGATCCCCGGGCGGGGCTCGGTCCCTGCCGGGCTCGGCGCTGGTTGGGGGAGGCGGCGCCGGCGCTGGCAGCAGAAAAGGCTCTTTTGATGGAAACGAAAACGTTCGCTTTTGAAAAACCTGGAGTCGGGGAACGAGCCTGGGGGTTACCATGGAAACCCAGGGCTGAGCCGTGCCGCAGCAGGAGCCGCAGCCACGGTGGCTCCGAGGACTCGGGGACACCCCGGGGCTCACCGGCACCGCCGGGCGCATCCCGGGAAACCAACCGTGCGTCCCAGCAGCGCCGGGAAAAGGGATGGGCTGATGGGAAAGGCTTGGTTTGCCCTGCTGGGAGCGGGCTGGAGGCAGAACCCGGCCGTGCTCAGCAGAGCAGGGGCCACCAGCCCGGCGTAAACAAATCCTGCGGAGTGACAGCAGCGGGAGCCGCGCCGCCGATTGGCTCCCGCTCCTATCTCCGGGAAGATCGATAGAACAAATTAGAGCGGGCGGAACGATGCGGGAGAGAGCCCTGCAAACCCCAATCACCCCAGAGCTAATTAATGTGTTTTTAAACAAACATTACGGCAGCGCTTCAAACGGCGTTGAGGCGGCTGCGGGAGTTTCACGAGGGCGGCGGAGCAATTCCTTAGCCCGGGGCGATGGGGTGGGAAGGATCCCAAAACAAGAGGGAAAGCAATCGCGCGGTCCAAGCGCAGCTGGAGGAAAACGGGAGCACTTCCCAGCGCAGGGCACGGGGACTGCGCTCCCCCAGCATCCCGCGGGGCTGCGGATCGATAGTCCCGGAGAAAAACGGGGAATGGGGAAGAAAAGGAGGAAAATGCACCGCGGCGGCTCGCCCAGCCCTTCTAGGAAGAAGCAGACAAAGGGATGCAAAGCCCAACCTTCCTGAAAGGACCGTGACCCGGAAAGCTGACCCCTGGGCAGAACGGGATCCTTGGGAAAACAATGGCACTGGAACAACAGCGCTGACGGCTCCCGGGAGCGTCTGACAATGCGGGAGCGTCATCCCAGGCCAGGGCGAAGGAAAACACAGGAAGCCCGGTACCCCTGCACACCTCCAGGACATCATCCTGCCCGGCCAGCTGGACACAGCCCGGACAGAAGCTGGAAACCGCCCCCCCCACGTCGGCCACAGCACCGGGGAGCAGCCCAGCAACAGGAGCACAATCCATGAAAGCCCGATTGGATCGTCCCTGGGAAGAGCCAGCACATCTCCAGATGTTCAGTTACGGACAGGGGGAGGTGTTGGCCTGCCTTGGAGGTGGGAAAGAAAAAGGCTGCATGAAGGAACTGGGAGAAAATCATCTGACAGCCCATGCATGGATCCATCATGCTTGGGATAAAGAGGCTGAACCCCAGCTCAGGGCAATCATGGAGCAGACACCAGGAGCTGGGCATTGCACAGCAAACATTCACCCTGGATCCTGGAAAACTTCTGACCTCACAGCAGCCTAAAGGGGCTCCAGGAGAGCTGGAGAGGGACTGGCGACAAGGGATGGAGGGACAGGAAACAGGGAATGGCTTCCCACTGCCGGAGGGCAGGCATAGATGGGATATTGGGCAGGAATTGTTCCCTGGGAGGGTGAGCAGGCCCTGGCACAGGGTGCCCAGAGCAGCTGTGGCTGCCCCTGGATCCCTGGCAGTGCCCAAGGCCAGGCTGGACACTGGAGCTTGGAGCAGCCTGGGACAGTGGGAGGTGTCCCTGCCATGGCAGGGGTGGCATTGGATGGGATTTAAGCTCCCTTTCCTCCCAAAGCATTCTCTGATCCTGTGATTTCCCCAGACTTCCCTGGCTCCTGCCATGTGATTCACACACAATTCCCACGAGGGTGGTTGTGTTTTTTGCTCAATCCAACTCGGCAAATTTTTCTCCCAAGAATTTGTCAAGGCTTTTAGCACTGACACACTTTTCCAGACTGAGAGGGGAGGCTGTGTTTGGGGAAGGAGGATCCTGGAATCGCCCCTGTTGGTGGCCCAGGCCCTCAGCCAAAGTCTGGAGATGGCAGTTGAGCCCCTGTTGGGATTCATCTGTCCCTCCTTAACCCAGCAAGGCCTTGTTTATCCCTGGAAAATCAGCTGGGAGGGATTTCACCTCCCAGTGATGGGGTACTGGCTTGGATGGGCCCCAGTCCTGCAGCCTGGATGTGATGGGACACGGGGAACGCTGGATCCAGCCCCAGTCCTGCAGCCTGGATGTGATGGGACACGGGGAACGCTGGATCCAGCCCCAGTCCTGCAGCCTGGATGTGATGGGACACGGGGAACGCTGGATCCAGCCCCAGTCCTGCAGCCTGGATGTGATGGGACAGAGGGAATGCTGGATCCAGCCCCAATCCTGCAGCTTAACCCCGAAGTCCCCTGGGGTCAGCCCCTGCTCAGACAGGGTCAGTGTTGGAGGCACCTCTGGCTCTTGGGGCTCTCCTTCCCTCGTGATGGTCTTTGCCTGGTGCAGGGGACTGCCCAACCCCCAGAAATCCCATTTTTGGGTCCTGCCCCCACTTCCAAGCTCCCTGCCAGGAGACCACGGATAATCTCCCAGCTCCAGGTGCTGCCAGTACAGGCACCCACCCCCAGTCTCAGTGCAGCTCCTCCTTGCTCCCAAATCTGCCAGTCCCAGCCAGCCCAAGATCGGATCCACAGGGGTGGGAGCACCGGGAAGAGGCGGCCCCAGGCAGGCGGGGGAAGTGTCGGGCACGCCGGGCTCGTTCCTGTCCCATCCAGAGGAGCTGCCAGGCGCTTAATGAGAGCCAGCGCCCCGCTCCCGCTGCAGCCGATTGGCGGGGTTTTAGCCGAGTGCTCCCTGTTTGGGATAACTGATAGGAGCAGGCCGGCAGAGAGGCAGCAGGAAGCCCCGGGAAGGAGAATTTGTGGTCTGGCTGCTGTGGGGGAGTGCGATCCCACGCTGTTCCTCGCCGCCTTTCTCAGCGTCTTGTTCATCTCCTTCCCTCGTGCTCCGGCAGCGATGGCCCAGGCGGAGCAGGAAGCAGCTGGGGCCTGCATTACCTGGGACAATTCTGTGCCCTGACAAAGCTCTGGAAGGAGCAGGAAGGAAGCAGCACAATGGCCCGGGGCTGGAGGAAGGGTCCGTGCAGGAAGGGCCCCCTCCCTCCTTCCCATCCCTCCCGTGTCTGGGGACCTTCCCCAAGCATCCCTTCCCGTGGATGCTGGCCACGCTGGAGGAGGGGGATGTGAACCTCATCTTCTCATCTCCTCACTTCCCTGTGCTCCAGGTGCTGCAGGATTCCAGCCCTGGAAGCACAGGTGAGCAGCCCAGCCTCGGGGCTCCCCAGGGAGATGCTGCTCCACGAGCTGATCCTGCAGGAAGCTCCTGAGCAAGGGCTGGGGGAGACTCAGGAGTGAGGGGTGGTGGTGGTGGTGGTGCCCTGGGTGGGCACTGCCACACAGGTGACACTGCCACTCTGTCCCACTCAGCCCGTGGGTGACGAGGGGGAAGCACCAAGCACGATAAGCACCAGGGGAGGTTCAGATTGGATGTCAGGAAAAATTTCATTCTCCAAAAGGTTTGGAACAGGCTGCCCAGGGATTTAAAAGCCACGTGGATGTGGCACTCAGGGACATGGGTTAGTGGTGGCCTTGGCACTGCTGGGGGAACGGTTGGATTTGTTGATGTCCAAGGTTTTTTCCCACCTAACTGATTCCATGTCCCCCTTCTGCAGCCAGGCTGGACTCCCCCAGAGACCCCCCCCCCCCTGCAGCCCTGGGGGGCACTGCAGTCCCTACGGCCCTGTCAGTGTCCCTCCCCAGGTGGTGTCTTCCCCGTGCTCCATCCCGTGCTCCCTCTTTTGTTCCTCCCTCTCCCTCCCTGTTCTCATCCATGCGGATCCACAGGGCTCCCTCTGCCTCCGAGCCACCCCCGGGGGCCTCTCCCTCTGCTCTGCTCAGGTCGTTGCTCCTCAAATTTCCTCTTAAACACTGGCAAAGCCTCTTGAGGAAATGAAGCACTCCAGGTAGGGCTCCTGCTCACCTCCGCCCAGGCTCCCTCCTTCCCCTGCCTCCCCTCGGGTCCCCAGGTGCTGCAGAGGTGGGAATTCAGCCGTTTGCCTGGATGGCTCCCAGTGAGGACCATCAAATGGGAACGGAGCACAAAAGGCACCTGGGGGAAAAGAAAAGCTCCTGATGCGTTGCTGAGAGGGCCGAGAGGGGAGCAGAGCCTGGCTGAGCGCGGGGAAGGAGCTGGGTTCCGGCAGGAGTCACCCGCTCCGTGTCGGCACAGGCAGGCGGTGGGAAGCGATGGATCCAGGGGTGGTCTCCCAGGATCCGTGTGAGCAGCGCCTGCCCCGGCCTGCCCCTGCCCCAGGACACAGAGGCAGCCAGTGCTGGAACAGAGCTGCTGCTGCTGCTGCTGCCTGTGGGAATCTCCGATTGCTTCCTGAAGCGTGCTCGGATAAATGGCACCGTGGGAATTCAGAGCGGGGAGCCGGGGACGAGCTCAGCACGGCTCTCAAAGGCTCGGCTTTGCTGGGATCGGCGCTGGAGGACTCCAAGGACGTGTCATTATCCTCTGAGGAGAGCCAGCAGATATTTGCTGGGATTTGTCCATCCCTTCCGACTTGGGTTCCCTCGGGACAGCTCCGGCTGCTGTTTCCCGTTCGGAGCCGGAGCAGAGGACGAGCTGGGAGCTCACACGGATCAAACCCCGCTGCGCTGCCCTGGAGCCTGTGCCGGGGAAGGACGGCACTGCCAGCTGCCCTTTCTGCCCTGTCATGCCTTGCTGGGGTTTAGAATCCCAGATCCTGAGTGCTCACATCCAATTCCTCCGGCAGCGCCCGGAGCCTGTGGAAAGGACTCTTCCAATGAAGCATCCAACGCTCCGAGCTACGGTCACAGAAGAGGTCACCTCATCCCAGGACATCTGGCCCTGTCCTCAACCTCCTCCTGCCCAGTGCCACCCCCAGCTCTGCTTCCAACCCTCTCGTCCCCTCCCTTTGCTCCTAGATGGACCAGCTGCTCCTCCTCCCCTCTCCCACGGCCTCCCCCACAGCCTGCTCTGACATCCTCCTAGCGTTATTTAATGTCTGTTTTGCTCCTCGGAAATGCAGTTTGGTGGCTGGAGATGGGGAGGGAACCACGTGAGCAGCAGCAGCAGCAGCAGCAGCAGCAGCAGCAGCAGCAGCAGCAACCCCACAGATCCCTGGCAGGCGCCCAGCCCTTCCCTAGTGCTCCGGGGAGCGAGAGGCAGCCAGGCCTCGGAGCACCCTGCCTTCCAAGGGTTAATGCCTGCTGCAGAGTCCCTGATCCCTCCCTCGTGGCATTTCCCATCCCTCCGCCTGGACAGCACCTCGGGAGCGGAGTGGGCACCCCCAAACCCCTCACCCCGCTGTCCGTGAGCTCGCCATTCGGGAGGGGAAGCCGAGGGAGGACCAGAGCATCACTCTCTCCCATCCAGGAGCCCGGAACAGATTAATTTAGCATGAAGGGAACGCTACGGCAACACAAATGCCCTGCAGCGACAGGGCCCAGGCGCTGCTCGGGCTCCGAGGCCGGGATTTGTTCGGGAGCAGGAATGCTGAGGCGGAGGGCGATGCCCCGGCTCTGGGTGCTGCAGTGCTCCGGGGCTGTCCTGGGAAGCAGCGGGGACGGAGGAGGCAGCAAGGGTCACCCAGGGAGCCTGGGAGAGGGGCTGCGGGCGGTCCCTGGTGGGAGCAGAGCACGGAAATAGGAGGCAGGAGGAGAGGGATGCTGCCAAGAGCTGTCCCAGCATCCCTGACACGGGGCGGAGGGACAAATCCCTGTGGGATGCAGGCCGGGGGCGGGGGGAGCAGGGTGCGGGCTCTGCCCCAGGGACACCGCCCAGCCTCACCCTGCCCGGGGCACATCCAGCTCCGGGGGGTGCAGAGCAGCGTGAAATGCTCGCTTGTACCATAAAATAATCATCCCAGCACTCAGGGCAAGGCAGGCTCTGGGCAGGGGCAAGGGAAGGATGTGACAGCGAGCAAACAGCACTGCAAACCAGCGGCAGCGGCTTCCAGCCCAGAACCCGAGCGGGATCAGCCCGGAATCCGAGCGGGATCAGCCCAGGGCTGAGGCAGCAGCAGCGCCAGGGGCAGGGAACGGGGCTGAGGCACTGCTCAGCTCTGGTTTGCTGAGTGAGCCGAGCACTGCAGACACGGCAGCAGTGGCTGGAAAGGTTCACTGGAGGTCCAGGCGTGTGAGAGATGAACTGACAGGGAGAGCTGGGGGTGCTCATCTGGGCAGGAGAAGGATCCAGGGAGAGCTCAGTGCTGCTTTCAGGGCCTAAAGGGGCTCCAGGAGAGCTGGAGAGGGACTGGGGACAAGGGCTGGAGGGACAGGACACAGGGAATGGCTTCCCACTGCCAGAGGGCAGGGATGGATGGGATCTTGGGAAGAAATTGTTGCCTGGGAGGCTGGGCAGGCCCTGGCACAGGGTGCCCAGAGCAGCTGTGGCTGTCCCTGGAAGGTGTCAGGGACACCTCCCACTGTCCCAGGCTGCTCCCAGCCCCAGTGTCCAGCCTGGCCTTGGGCACTGCCAGGGATCCAGGGGCAGCCACAGCTGCTCTGGGCACCCTGTGCCAGGGCCTGCCCACCCTCCCAGGGAACAATTCCTGCCCAATATCCCATCCATCCCTGTCCTGCCTCAATTAAATCTGCACAGGGATGGATTTTATTGAGGTCCCCTCTCTTCTACAGTCTGAGCAGCTTTCTCCAACCACTCCTCAGCACAGAGATGTTCCACACCGTTTTCAATCCCATTTTTCCTGCTGTCCCCAGCACAGGGGTTTCCTATTTGGCCCATCACGAGTTCATTTCCCAACGAGTCTCTGATGAGGGACATTGCCCGAAAGCCTTTTGAAAATCCCAGCAGATCCCATTGATCAGATCCCCTGTGCCCATATTGACCCCTCTGGTCAAATCCATGGATTCCTGATGCACAATTTCCTTCCCCAGACACTGAAGGAACGTTTTCCTATTAGAGCTCATTTACTCATGGACTCAACAGCTCCATTTCCATTTTCCTGACACAAAGTCGGACCCACTGCTCTGTGACACTCCACATCCCATTTAATCCTTAAGTAAAACCCCCCACAGACCCCTCAGGCCACATTTGATCCCTTCCCTCACTTTTTCACCGGGCCCATTTCCAGCACTGAGTTTTATATCAGCAGATGGGGAATACCATCTTCTCTTCCCGTTCCATTTTTTGGGCAAATCTCCCTGGTTCTGGCAGTTAGCTCCTATTCACGCCATCAATTTGCTCTCAATTCCCTCTCCTAATGGCACTTCCATCTCAATCAATTCCTTAGATTCCCTAATACCACCCTGCAGTGGTACCTGAGGCTCAGCCCACCTCGGGGACCCCACCAGCCCCATTTTCTCCCTCTTTCCCCTCGCTCTTCAATTCCCTTCCCAACTCTCCGGCTGAGTTCTCCCCCTCTCTCTCTCCCTGGGCCTGGGTTTATCTTCTGCCAGCCCCGGTGTTTTCCTGGTGTTTCCAGCCCGGCTGTGCTCTCAATTAGCAGGTTCCTTCCAGCTTTTGTGGCTTCCAAGTCACAACATTTTCGAGGCTGTGGCAACAGTTTGGAGACTGCATGTGGAAAAGCAAGCATTAAAACAGGCATTGGCTGCGTCGAGATCTCCTCAGCCTTGGAATTCCCAGCTTCTGGGAAGGCTCCCACAAGCCCTGGGGGCAGTTGTGGCTCCCTAAATCACCTTTTCTGGAGCATCCCAGGGAACAAAACCCTCCCTGCCTTTCTCCCCCTACCTTGGTTACTCCTCTTGCATCCAGTTGGAAATAAATGTCCTTCCAACTGCTCACCTGGTTTCCCCTCCTCCTTCTGCAGCTCCTCAGGAGTTGGGCAAGGCTGGAGAGCTCTCCCTGGTCAGATTTAGCCCTTTTCCAGGACAATTTCCCTCTGGGATAAGGCAGAGCCTGGTGGGAGCAGGAGGGAGTCAGGAATCCTTTGTGGATGGAGGCAGCCTGGCTGCCTGCGGAGCTGGGATGAAATATCCTGCAGGAAGGGTTGGCTCTCAGAGGGGAGGTTTGGGATCTCAGGCTGGAATTTTGGCCATCCAGGACCCTCTTTCCCAACCTCCCAGTGGGGCTTTGCTGGAATGTGATCCCCGGGCTGGAACATCAGGGCACTTACTGCGCTCTTGTGGGTAGGGTTTGGCTTGGAAAGGCATCCCTGGGGCTCTCCCAGTGCAGGAATTGACCTTGGAAAGGCATCCCTGGGGCTCTCCCAATGCAGGAATTGGCCTTGGAAAGGCATCTCTGGGGCTCTCCCAATGCAGGAATTGACCTTGGAAAGGCATCCCTGGGGCTCTCCCAGTGCAGGAATTTGGTGCTGACCCTGCACACAGTTCTGGACCCCCCTGCAACCTCTGCCAGGGTCTCTCCCGAGCTGCCAGGCTGATCCTGACTGCAGCTCTGCTCCCGCTGCCTCTCCCTCCTCTCTCCCTGCCTGGCTTTGTTAGTTCAGGAAATGAAGCCGAACATCCCTTAGGAAAAGCCTGGAAACTCTGCCTGACTCGCTCGGCTTCCTCTGCCAGAGACAGGGCGGGCAAGGCTCGATGGAGCATTCCAAGAGGCAGGAGATAAATGCCTGGGAAGATAACAGGGAGCTGTTCACTGCGGTGGGGAAGAGTCCTTGTGAGAGTCCATTCACACCTGAGCGAGGCTGGAATTGCTGGAATTGTTTGTGACCCTGGAATCACAAAGCAAAACAGGGTGGAAATCCTGGGAAGCAACCGAGGCTCAGCCAAGCTCGGCCCTGGGAGGGCAGGTGGCTCAAGCAGGGACCACGAGAAATCCTCCCCTTTGTCCTTCAAGCCCCACTTAGAGCCAAGCAGGGCAAAATTCAGGACCTGTGACCCACAGCAAAGCCAAAGCTAATTAATCCTGAGGTCTTAAATGCAATTAGGGAAGCGCCCATGGACGTGATTCTTGAGGAGAGGGGGTCAGGACATCCCAGAAATGGGAATTCCCTCCTTGGCAAGGTGGGTGGCGGGAGCACCGAGCCAGAGCCGGTGGCTTTGCCGGAGCCATTTGGACATCAGGAATGCGAGGGAATGTCTCCGGGTGTTCACTCTGCTCCCAAGGCACTCTGAAGAATAATAGCACTGATCTTGGAGGGATTTCAAGCAGCTGAAATTAGAATGAATGCTGTTTTTAATTTGGACTAACGAGCTTAAAGAGCAAAATGAAAGACTCCCAGCAATTTTGCAGAGTCAAGACACTTAACACGAAATCGGGGAACATCAGAATCTGATCTTTGCAATGTTTCCCATCTGATCTGCAGAGAGAGCAAACAAGCCCCAGTGTTTGAGTCGGATTAAATGGTTAATTATTACTGCTATTGTTGAACTCTGACAGTGTGGCAAATCAGTGATGGATGGGAGAGAAATAAAGCCAGGCTGGCTGGGAGCAGCCTGCAGTGCTCGGGAGAGCACTGGGGACTGGCAGCACCACAGCTGGATTTATCCATGTCACCCCGCTGCTCCCGAAGGACATGGGGACCTTCACAAGGAGCCTGGCTGGACGAGAGGGTGGTCTGGGGGCCAGGCACGGGGTGAGTGTAAATAAAAACCCCAAACAAGAACAATTCCCTCACTTTTGGGATGCTCACTGCTCAGCAAAGCTCTGTCCATGGCACAGAACCCCCCCCGAGGGATTTGCTGGATGTTGACATTGTCCCCTGAGCGGCCACTCTGATGCTGAGTTAAAATTAAAACACCTCCTGCCTGGCCGCAGCAGGCTCCAAGGTTTGTTGGGAGAGCATCTGGCTGTTATTATCCAAAAAAAAGATTGTGCAATTACAACAGCGGCGAGGTGCAAAAAGGAAAATAAATGTCCCCAGCTGTGTCACAAAGGCTGTTGACGTGCCAGCTCCTGGCTTCTGGAGAGCCAGGTCTGTGCAGCTGCTGCTGAGCTCCCTCACACAACGGGGGAATAAAGGGCTCGATGCTGCCCACGGAGGCACCTCAGGTGCTGGGATTCCTTTTCCTCACACAAACACCTCCCAGGCGGCACTGCAGGGCGGCGGCTCAGCAGCTCCCGGTGTCACCGCGTGGCGCGCACGGCCAGAGGGCGCGGGGACAGGCAGCGTGTGGCCACGGGGCAGGAGGGCAACCCCCAGCAGTCCAGCCCCCAAATCACCTGTGCAGGGCTAGGCCTTCATCCCACTGATCCCATAAACCCTTCCTGAACAGGGTCACAGTGTCACAGTGTCAGAGTGTCACAGTGTCAGTGTCACAGTGTCACAGCATCACTCTCAACGGGATCATCCCCTTGGATGATGGTCCCAGACTGTTCCAGGGGGAATTTAAATGTTCTTCCTGTGGGGCTGAGTTAGGTCTGGAACCGCCAACACTTCCCACCAGGGCTTGATGGTGCCTCTCACCACCTTTGGGTGGTTTCTGGCTCAGTTTGTTGCAAGGAAAATCCTTAAAATAAACCTCAGTGCTTCAGGTGGACACCAAAATTCCAAGGGTTTTCCAGTTTGCCAGGACAGTGGTGCCGGGGTGAGATGAACTTCCAGATGTTTGAGGAGATGGGATAACTCCCTGATCACACCCCAAAGGCTCTTTGGGATGTGTTACCCAGCCCGTGCCAGGCCAGGCCACCCTAGGAACCCCCCCAGGCATTTTTTGTCAGGGTGGGGAGGAGGCACATCCCGATTTCTTGCGATGAGGATCCGAGCGTGGCTGGAAATCCCTCCCTTCCCTCCCAGCTCCATCCACATCTCTTGTCCTTCCCTCATTCCTGAAACTCTTCCCTCTTCCAAACACTGCCCAGGAAGCTGAGAGTGCCTGGGCATGGAGCAGGGGAAGGAGGGATGAGCCTGGAGCTTCCAGCATGGGCTCTTCCCACCTTTGGAAGAGGCAGCTCCGAGTGGGGACCATGCCTGTCCCAGCTTGAGGTGATGCAGGAGCATCTCCATCCTCCTGGAATCCCTCTTTTTTTTTCATTCCTCTATCCAGGAACCTCCTTCCCACTCACATCCTGCTGGGAGAAGCCATCAAGGTGAGGATGGGGAGCCGGGTGGGACCTGCCAGGCTCTCAGGGCCAGCAGGGCGGGGAGGCTTGAAACAATCCAATTTAGCCGCTGCTGCTCCCAGGGACATGAATAATGGGAAGTTGATGCTAAACTGGAGCCATAATTTTCATACCAGTGCAAACAGATCCAAATTGTGATAAAAGGTTTTCATCTGCCGGGGCTTGGAGAGGCCCCCGCGCGCTGATTTACGGCGCCTCTTAATGTCGCGTCTGACAGCGCTCTGCAAACAAAATGTTCTGCCCATAAACTCGCGGAGAGCGACTTGGGGAGGCCAGGGGAGGCGAGG